>JAUTXW010004731.1:840000-1224703 GCA_030620095.1 Kuschelorhynchus macadamiae
TAAACTACATTAGAAAGGTTTTTATTCATAACGTCATCTTCACCTCATACTTCAATAAATACAGGAACATTTATAGACTTGCTATTAGGGCGGCGAAACATATATATTACATATAAAAATTCTCGCGCCTCTGGGTAGGATGGTGTTTCAATCGACATATTCAAGGGTCTCCCGAACAATGTTTTGTCTGTTCTTTCTGAAGCCATAAATATTTCATTTGCTAACGGCGATTTTTCATCCTGTCTGAAAATGGCAATTGTGATTCCTCTTCACAAGGGCGGTGATCACGAAAGCCCTTCAAATTTTTGACCGATTGCCTTACTACCAACACTCGCAAAAATTATAGAAAAGATTGTCAAAAAACGTATATTAGCTTTTCTAGAATCACAACAAATTTTATGTCATGGGCAGTTTAGATTTCAAAGTAAAAAAGGCACTAACGATGCTATATTCTTTTTTTAGATAGGCTTTATATAAAACTGAACGACAAAGAATCAGCTGCGGCGGTTTTTTGTGATCTTTCTAAGGCTTTCGATTGCGTTAATCACTATATTTTATTAGAAAAACTAGAGATGTATGGTTTTAGAGGAGTGACGTTGGACTGTTTTAAATCGTATCTAACTGGGAGACAACAAAGTGTTTGTTTCAATGGCCAAACAACGGATGGTCTTAGAGTCGAGTTGGGGTACCTCAGGGCTTGGTTTTGGGTTCCATACTCTTTCTATTATATATCAATGACTTCTCATCGGTAAAAATATCGGGTACGTTTACTCTGTTTGCTGATGATGCCACTGTCCTCTGGCATAGTAATAATGTGACTGTTTTAAATGCATAATGGTGTAAATAGAAACTTACTATAAAGATGTGGTGTGATGCGAACCATCTTACATTAAATACAAACACAACTTGTGTAATGTCGTTTAAATGTGACTTTAATGAAGTATCCGTTGATAACTTTCCGTTAAATTGTCTGATAGAGGATACATTTCTGGGTATTTATATCGATAAAAGCTTAAAATTTGAGAGTCACATTGAAAAGTTAAGCAAAAAATTGTTTTCCAACTGCTATACATTGAGACGTAACGAGCTGGATTATGCCATATCTAGAAACTCATGCTTTGCATTAATCGACTCTTACCTTAGGTACGGAATTTGTTTTTGGGGAATCTGTTCAAATCCATTTTTATTCTTCAAAAAGAGCGGTCCGATACATGTGTAAGGCTAGAGTGAGAGACTCTTATCGACCACTATTTATTTCTGAGAGAATTCTTACGTTGCCTTGCATTTTTATTTTGGAATTTGCTTGTATGATGCACAAGAAATTTAAAGATATAATTAACGGTAACTAATACACAATACGCGTTCTTCACATATTATTTCTCTTCCTATTCCTTCGTCTGCTCAAGCCCTAAATTCAATTATTTATAATATTAAGAGAATTTTTATTCATCTGCCTCTAGATTTAGGACAAGACCAAAGTGAGAAGGCGTTTAAAAAAAATTAAAGTCGCTTCGTATTACGCGACCAATTTATGACTTGAACGATTTCTTTCGAGACGGGCTTAACTAGCGACTTGTGATGTTGAAATATTTATTTGTTTATCTCGGAATGTGAACAACTTGAAACTATTTTGACTAGAAAATTATAATATGTATTATACTGACGGGAAATATAACCAAAATGAGGGAGTTATTGTTATGTAAAAGCTGAATATCCATGTAAAAACGAGATAATTGAAATCGCTTGTCTAAGATGCTTCGTCTTGGGTTAAAAACAAAATCTAATTCAACTATAGGAATAACTGCTGTATATAAGTGTCAAAATGTTCAAGATAATGATTTTATTGCTAGTCTTGATAACTACTTATGCACTGTTACTCTTCAAACCGAAATTCTAATAGGAGATTTCAACATTAATATTCTTGATAATTCGGTCGTAACCAACGATATACGAACTCGACATGGATATAAATCAGTTATAAATAAATACACTAGAATAGAAAGACTCTCTCGAAGTTGTTTGGACCATCACTTTGTCAAAACCTCACACTTTCACCAAAATGATATTCTCCCTGCAAATCTAAATTCAAAAATGACAGTCCACAATCTATTAATTATACAACTGAATACTTCAAAGTACGATTTAGATACCAATACTAAGAAAGAATACATCAATTTTGCAAAGTTTAACCAATTATTACAGTCAAATTTTGAAGATTTATATAGATCTGACGATGTTGAAATTGTAGCGAATATCGTTATCACCATTCTTAATAACGCTTTAAATTCTTGTAAAACAACAAAAAATATAACAAGTTTGAAAACTAGAAAAAAACCCTGGATTACTCAGGGATTACTTAATTCGATCAAAAAAGAAAGAAACACTAAGAAAATTTGGAAAATATTTAATGAATTTACAAAAAAATCAAAGAATGATTCTAATATAATTGAAAAAGACCCCTCCCGAGTCAGCAACATTTTCAACGATCATTACATCTCGATAGGTAAAAAAATGGCTGCTAAAATTAAAGATAACTTAAATCACGGTCTCTGCCAGTATAATTTTATCTCATATAAAAATGACACTAGCGGTATATGCCCAAACCCTTTTAAAGTCTCGAATGTAAAACCAATTTTCAAGAAGGGCGACACTACTCAAGTTGAAAACTATAGACCTTTCAGCCTAATATCAAATATTGCAAAGATATTCGAAAAAGCCCTTAAAACTAGGATAACAGATTTTTTGGAAAACAATTTTTGTTTTCAACGTAAATTATTAACTAATGATGCAATGGCAGAGCTGACAAAGAGAATATATAAAAATCTAGATGTAAGCAAATCATGTGCCGCGGTTTTCTTGGACTTGGCGAAAGCCTTCGACACAGCGGTCCGGCGTTATCTCCCCTAACTAGTTATTTACAAGGTCGCACGCAAAGGGTACAAATTAAAGATTCTTTTAGCACCGTGAAGGAAATTACGTATGACGTGCCACAGGGGACGGTATTAGGCGCGTTATTATTTAATATATACATCAACTCATTGCTAATCCAAAATTATTCAGGGGATATAATTTCGTTCGCGGACGACGCGGTGTTGTTTGTAGAGGGGTTTCTTGGAATGGAATAGAAACTAAAATAGAAGAAAATTTGCGTGATATTATAAAATGGCTAGATTACAATTTGTTAAGTGTAAATTTAATAAAAACAAAATATTTAGCATTCTCGAATAATGTCACGGGCTTGCCTACCAACGATCAAATACGAATATATTTATCATTCAGAAAAAATAATTACTGAAGCATTATGAGAGTCGATTATATTGACTATTTGGGAATACTTTTCGATAAACATTTAAAATGGGACCACCAAATAAATCAACTAACCAAGAAGATTAGATCATTGTTTTATCTTTTAAAACACATAAAATGTATTTCAGACATGGACAATTTACGGACTGTCTATTTTGCTCTTGTTCAGTCGCTTCTGAATTACGGAATTATTGCATGGGGAGGAGCCTATGATAGTACATTGAACCCATTAAAAATAGCCGAGAAAAAATAATTAAAATAATTTTTAATCTGGATATAAGATACCCCACTGAACAACTATTTAGGACGGTAAACCTACTTGACATCAGAAATATTTTTCTCAAAAATTCAATCCTACACCTAAATAAAAATAATCATTTTATTTCTCCTGAATTTACGTACTATCGCATTAGATTTCAAAGAAATGATAATAGGATATTGCCTAAAGTGAACAAATCTACAGGAAAAAGAAGTTTTGAATATATAGGTTGCAAATTATTTAATCTGGTTCCTCTAGATTTAAAAAACCTGTTTCAATTGCCAAACTGCAAACGCAAGATTACGAAATGGATTATCGAAAACGGTCCTAAATTACTTTAGTATTAAATTCAAATTACTTACTCAACATATATGGATATATTTTTTATACTGAGGTAAATTTTTTGTAAGTACTTAATAGGTTGGTTGTTTGTATTATTTGTGGGTATTGTTTATTTGTATTGTTTTATGGTTAGGATTAAAATTGTAATGCTTATAGAATGTAGCCAGATTTGAATTTGTACAAATTAATAATGTTTTGGTATAAGGTTTAAATCAATTAACTTCCAGAATCGGCTAGTAGCAGTCAAGCTATCAGCTTTGCACAACCGTATTGTGTTATTAAACTTATTTATGAAAATACGATAAAACGAATATGGTAATTGCCACTCCATATGTTTATTGTTTTACCACTGTTTTAAATTATTTTGTAATTGTTTTGATGATATTACAAATAAATATATTTTTGATTTGATTTGATACCTTAATTTCTTATCGCTTTTTACATTTATGTTTCTATGTTGTCACTCAACTATTAATATTGCATTTGTTTTTATACCTTTGATTTTTATTTTCTTTTAAGGAGTTAATTTAGTAGTTAAATTACATTTATTAGCAGTATATTTATATGTATCTATATATGTATTCGTGTGTAGGTATATATATATATATATATATATATATATATATATATATATGTATATGTGCATATATTTATTTTTTATATTATTTGTTTATACTTTATGGGTATAATTAGTTTACACATTTTTTACAGCTTTGTTATATATATATATATATATATATATATATATATATATATATATATATATATATATATACATCTCTCACGGCTTTAGTCAATTTTAAGAAATCATGATTCTTGAGACCGTGTCAAATTGTCACGGTCTAAACTGGGTGGCTCTGCATTTTTTTTAGCTATTTTGGAGAAAGCTTTTTTGTGATCACAAATGTCTCTGCGATTCGCAAGAATTTAGGATTTTCCTTTTGGCTTATTGTATTTTATATAATAAAGTGGAAGGTAAAAAATCTTTTGGGGGAGATTTTATCACGGAAATAGTTGCTTTCGGGCGCAGAAAGTACAGATTACGCGAATAAACACAAAAGAAATGCCAGTTATCAAATTTCAATACCACTTTCTTTTCTTTTTTGCCTTTCTTTTATTATTGGTATTTGATAATAATCTGACCCTAAGTAGGGCAGTAGTTTTTTTTTTACATACTGGACCCATAATGTAGAGCATTATATTTTAGACTCCACAAATTAATTTTTTTTAACTGATTAATTGGTAAACAAATCGTTAGGGGTGTGGACAAAATGCTATGTGATTAGTTTCTTCAATTGTTTAAGCTATTTATTTCCAGTAAAAGTTGCAGATCGAAAAATCTGTAGATTTCAGTAGCTTTTATTGATGGTTTGATTTATCTTGACCAGTGGCGGCTCTTCCATAGGGTCATTTGGCCAATGAGAACCCAAAAATATTTCAGAAAATAAATTATTCGTTTGACAGTCCTTCCTAATAGTTGTAATAAAACGCGAACCTTGGGAAAAAAGTTAAATAGCCTACACTATTAGCAGTACGGGGCGGTTCGAATGGTCTTTTTACGTTCCTTAGGAATAATAAAATACGCTATACTAAGCTAGGCTGGGCAGTCTGAATGGTCCTGATTACCTTAAAGCTTGACAGGCAGCCGAACGTGACAGCAAACGGAATGTATCGCGATTTGGGTCATCAGCCGGTCTCTTCTCACAATTCGATCGATCCGTCGTGGCATCACGTCGGCATGCCGAAGTTCAATTGTTCAGAGATCGCGCGGTCGATATTCTAACTCAATATTGTTTCGGAGGTTTTGAATCGATAAAAATTGATTTATATACTGTTTTTTGTAATATATATATTTTTTATTTTTATGATCCATGTGTGAGTTGGAAATATACAGGAAATAAAATGTTGGTGGTGACTAGTGCAAAAAAATAAACCACTAAAAAGTGCTTACGAACTTAATTTTGCAAAAATAACCAATTTCAAGGTGGTCTATGTTTGAGTTGTGAATGTAGATGAAATAAAATGTCGGTAGTGCAAAAATTAAACAACTAAAGAGTGCTAAACAACTTAATTTTAAGAAAATAACCGAATTCAAGGTAAGTGGTCACAATTTGTATTATAGTATTACGACAAACTAGTAAAGACAAAAATAAAGAAGTTCATCGAAACTTTCGCAAAAGTATGTACGATCTAGCTAACTGGATATGTGGTTCTGAAGTTTCTAAATAATTTTACTGTTATGTTTGTTGTTTTCTAAGGACTCATCGGACTCATTATGGTACAAAACCGGTGTTAAAGACTTAAAACACTTAAAAGAAGAAATAAAAAAACATGCGTTTTCTGCAGATCACATGAAATGTTCGGTGAATTATGTTACGGTCGGAAGTGTTGATATTATATACTCAGCTAAGCACAGCTTATACAAAATCCCTTAGAGATTTTAATGAAAATGTATCCAAAAATCGTTTTATTTTAAACAAAATTATAGATTGTGTAACATTTTGTGGGGCATTCGAGCTGGCACTACGTGGCCATGATGAAATTGCTTTGTCTGAAAATCCAGGGGTTTTTCGAGGGCTTATAAATTTTGTTGAGGAGTTGGGCCAAGATAGACTATCGGCTTTAGCAGTGTTAGGTATCGAGAAATCGTTGATAATAGGAATGTGCGTGCAATTTTAACGAACGTGTCATTCAGCATTTTTCCAATTCTAAAGAACAAAGTGTAGACCTGAACTTCAAGAGAATTTAAAGCTCAATTTAAAGATAAGATATTTATTTTTATTTTGAGTATGCCTATTTTTAAATTTGTTATTGACCTCCCAATATAATTCACCACGAGCCGCCACTGATCTTGACACTGTCAGGTAGTTACTATTAAATAAACAACAACAAATTTAACAAAACTAGATAAAAGTACCTATTAAAATATGACAAGTTAACTTTGAATAAATATTAAATTAAATAGGTTTTGTATTTACTTCATAATGTCGGCGCCTTTTGTACGTAATTTGCTGCACTTGTATAAAACGCGCGGCAGAAATATTCGTGTCAAATGGTAATTACCAAGCGTTATGTAAACTTGTTAAAGACTTCTCCGGTTTTAGAAATAATAGACGGGGTTCGCGATGAGATATATTGTTATTGCAATATAATGGAGCAACAGCTCCTCTACAATTTTCCTGAAAAAAAAATTAATAAATTTGGATGTAGTTATACAACCCTGAAATGTTGTAACAAAAATTATACACAAAATGCGATACAGCGTTAAAATAAAATATGTCGACAAATATGAGTTGATAGGGAAATGTAGTGAAGGTCAGCTTTATAGAACACATAACTCCTCTCGATCTTGAGACGAGGAATAGTATATTCCTCTAAAGTTTGGTATATGGCGAATTTCGCAAGAGTGAGTGTAGTTTGTCAGGCGAGGGTGATGATTCACGAGTGCAGAATACGCTATTCTAAACGTTGTAGATTATACTTATTCTACTACTCTAAAAATATAGTAATTATCAATAGATGTCGCTAATAATACATCCGTTGGAATATTTACAAAAATCACTTCAAATAGTATTTAAACAAATGTAATTTATAGATGCACCGCAAGACTAAATAAAGAGCACGAAAGCAATTAAGATTAAAAAGTGCTGTGAGCGACTGGGACGGGTGGCTTGGTTGTTTTCTTAACAAAAGACGAGCATAAGATATAATTAGAAATAATAGTTAGTTAGTCCTTTTTCTTGATACCTTCCTGATGCGTTCTAAGAGAGAATAAATAAATTTTATTTTAAAAGGCTAACCACTATGTAATTATTTTATCCCTATAACCCAACGGGTTATGGGCTCAGGTTACGCAGTGATTTAATAAAATTCCCGTAGCGCGTAGACCATTGCTGATCGAAATAGATTTTTTTAGCACGTGTTTAGTGAAATTAAGTAGTTATTAGTAACTCGAGTTTAAAACAATGGAAAGCAAAAGTGCTAAAAAAAAACATTAAATCATTTTGTGGTGAAAAGTACGGTGTGTGGAAAGTGATAGACTCAGAAATACCTGATCCAATGGCTGAAGAGTGACTTAATCTAGATCGTATTGCGAAAAGTGTTTTGGTGGAGCACCTGTCAAATCACAAGAATACAAACAATCACAAAGACAAAGAACAGTTCAAACTCTGCAGCTAAACTAAAATGAAAAGCAAGGATTTGCATTTATGCTTGGAAGGCAACATTACACCAGTGCAGACAAAAATAAAGTTTCGTTTATTTTGGATTCTGTTGCTGTACTGCCCGGATATCCCCTACAATTTGCTTTTAGTGGCAAGAATGCAGACTGCTGGGATGACAATCACCTTTAACGGAAGGGGTGTAGAAATCCGTATAGGCGGTAAGATTTTGATCGAGGGTAAGTCAACAAACAGTTTAATTTGTGTAGAGTTGATCGTAAATATTAAATTAGAAAACAATATAGCTCATACTTTCAGTTCAAAGAAAAAAACTGTGAAATATGGCATTAACGTTTAGGGCACATAAGTAAATATAAGTTTATTGATTTAAAAAATAAGCAGATGGTCGAAGATATTCCTTTGATAAATCATATTACACCTTCTAGTGACCTATGTGAAGCTTGTATAAGTGGAAAACAACGGTTACCTTTTAATAAACATAAAGATATATATAAACATAAAGAACTATGTGAAAAGGCTTTTATTTATTGTACACTCTGATGTTTGTGGTCCCATAACGCCATCAACTGTTAGTGCCAAAAATAATTTTGTTTTATTTGTTGATCAATTTACTCACTATTGTGCAATATACCTCGTTAGAAAAAAAATCAGATTCGTTTTCAGTATTTAAAGATTATGTTGCAAAAAATGAGACACATTGTAATTTGAAAATGGTGCATTTATATTGTGATAATGGCGGGTAATACTTGTCTTCCGAAATGAAACACTACTGTATGAAAAAACTCATTAGTTATCACTTAACCACGTACCCGACAGTTAAACGATGTGTCAGAACGTGTGGTACGTACTATAACTGAAAAAGCTTGTACACTGGTAAACGGTGCACAGTTAGAGAGTGTTTTCTGGGGGGAGGCAGTGTTAACTGCTACTTATTTAATAAATATATCCCCGACTATGGCTCTTAAACAAAATAAAACGAATTGTGGCATAGTAAAAAGCCACAGGTCAAGGTCAAGTAATAAAGTAAAGCAAAGTTTGACGAAAGATCTTGGAAGGGTATATTGGTAAGGTATGAACCAAATGGGTATAAAGTGTGGGTTGTGGAGTCAGAGAAGTTTCTCGTAGTTAGAGATATAGATGAGATATAAAGAGAAACTGGCTATTTAAAATCGAAGCCCGTAGGGCAGGTTGAAGAGGTTCAAGTTCAAAAACATCAAAGCGACACTGACATATCAAAATCAGTGATTCAGTCTCATAAGTATTACAGTGAAAAACCAGATAGTGGTAAATCGGGATCTGTAAACACTGAAAAATCCGATAACGGTAAATCTGCAGCTATCAAATCAGTTAAGCGTGGGGCTCAAACTGATGTTTCTGATATGGGGTCAAAACCAGTAGTACCTAGTTTCAAATACTGATGAGTGTTCATTTCACAACAAGCAAGAGTACTAGAATTAAAGGTCTACCCTCTGTCTCGTACAACGAGGTTGCTATACCTGAGTATCTTTTATGTGCTCAATCGATTCTAACAAGAATTCAAAGTTCTTTTCAAGATATTGAAAATAGGGATGATAGGTTCAAATGGGAGCTTGCCATAAAAGATGAAATTAATTCTCTTATGATTAACCATACCTGGACTTTAGTAGAGAGACCATAAAATAAAAAGGTCATTGGTTGTAGGAGGGTATTTTCATTTAAAAATAATGAGCATGGCAACCCTATTAAATACAAGGCTAGACTTGTAGCAAAGGGGTTTAATTAGCAATATCTTGTTGATTATAATGAGACGTTTGCACCGGTAGGATTTCAAGCTTTAGATTTTTAATAGCTTTAGCTAAACAGTACGGCTTAATGGTTTACCATAAGGACGTTAAAACCGCTTTTCTAAACGGTGAATTAAGGGAGGAAATTTATATGAACGTTCCTAAAGGAATCAGTAGTAAAAGTAACCAGGTCTGTAAGTTAAATAAAACCTTGTATGGTCCTAAGCAAGCAGCTAGGTAATGGTTTGAAGAATTTGAAAAGGCTCTTACAGAAAAAGGTTTCAGTGGACCAGTGTCTCTATATTTTAAATAGAGGACATATCAAAGAATATTTACTTTATTTTATATGTTAATGATTTAGTAGTAGTTACTGGCGATAATAATTAAATGACAAGTTTCAAAAAGTCTTTAATGAAAAAGTTTTTAATGGTAGATTTAAAAAATTAAGTTATTTCTTAGCTTTAAAATTACTCGTGAAAGTAATGGGATTTGTTTGGATCAAAATGCGCACGTAAAAACTATTTTAAATAAGTTCAATATGCATGATTCTAAACCTGTGAATAGTCCACTTTAGAGTAAATTAGACCTCAAAACGTTGAATTCGGAAGAGGCATGTGATGCTCCTTGCCGAAGTGCTATAGAATGTCTAATGTATCTAATGACCTGCACGAAACCCGATTTAAGTGTAGTAATAAATATTTTGATGCGTTCTAAGAGCGAGTAAATTAGTTTTACTTTAAAAGGCTAACCACTGCGTAATTTTTTTATCCATATAACCCGACATTCCAACACTTGTTATAGTATGATTTATACCGTAACAGGTGATGGAATAGAGGTGATTCCGCCAACCAATAAGGAGCAGTACGAATAAGAATGAAGTACCTATTACTACTACAAGTATTAGTATTTTCTACGTAGTATTTACCTTAAAACAAAGTATTTACTAATTTCCGGTAGTATATATTTACTTGCCATAGAACATGCTTCACGAAAAATTATGAAGTATCTACTTAATAAGTCTAGAATATTCTTTGTAATGTGTAGCAGTTACTTCCGTCTTCCGTCATATGTTTTGAGTGAATTAACCGAAACATCAAGAGCCTTTTAAGATGTCTTCGGATGAAGAAAGTATGTTTGAAGAATCTCAAAATGAAGACCAACAGTTAGCATTTGGTATTATGTTCAAAGATTTAAAAATTATACTAGATAAAAGAATAACACCATCGATAAAATCAGCAAAAAAAAGCGGCCCTAAGAAAATTGACAGAGCTTTATAATAAAAATATGAATAAAGAGTAAAATTCTAAACAAGTATTAAAAAATGTCAATAACATGAAAAGTAAAATAAAAAAAATTACTGATCTTAAGAGAACCGGGAACCAAATATGAAATTAAATGGTTGCAACAGAAATTTTATGATTTGTGGAATGTTAATGAAAATCCAATTACCCAAAAAATTCCGGGTAAGTACACTGCTCAACATATTTAACGCAGGCCTAAAAATTGAACCTAAAAAATTTTTAGGTTCAATTTTTAGAAAAGTTTTTTAGGTTATTGGTTTGGTAGTAGTGTTGCACACTATACGGGGATGTAATAACAACTTCCTTTCTTTGTAATTTTGGAAGCGTACTGTAGGCTATGCGGGTTGCAATCATGTTTAGCACCAAGCGGTAGCTTCATCTTTTATCAACATTTTAATATTTTAGTTTCTTCGATATTATAATTATCGACTGAGATACAGGGTGGTTTATCCAATGTGCTTTTGATGTTCTGTTTTCTTTTAAATTTTTAATTCGGTTTTAAAAAACATTTTTCCATATTGTAGGGGTGTCCTCTGGAAATTTAAAGATACCGGGTTTGTATACAAAAAAATCTGTATTGTACAATATAAAGTGTAAAATAGTGATAATTTTTTAACCATGTATTTTTAGGTTCAATTTTTAGGCCTATGTTAAATATGTTGTTGTGTTGTGTATATTTTGCATATAGAGGTTTTGTACAGAGTTCCTATTATATTTCCTATTAAAAATATAAATATGAACTGCTGAGATTTAAAAACCTATAAAAAAATATTTTTTTTCAACTACATGCATGGAACTTTTGCATTTTGCCCGTAAAAAATATTTTTGACGCTCAAATTAAATAATTTAATTTTTCTCAGGGGGCTATAACTTTAAGGTATACATTATTGATCTATATGTCGATAGATCAATTATTTATACATACCTAAAGTTCTTAGAAATACTTCTGTTTGCTGAATATGTGACATGGCATTACCTCTAATTTTATTGGACTCTTGGAAATTCGTTTGCTAAGGAAGTAACGTTTTCCCTACTAAACCTACATGAGAAATACAAAATATAAACGTGAAACATTCTAAACCGTTGGTATTTAATTGTTTACCTGAATATTTGACGGCGTAGGGTATTATGATCGTATTGTCTTTTTGCATTATAAATTTTATTTCTACGTAATTGAGTCATCTGTAAATAACCACTCTGTAGCACGTGTAGTGAAGCTACTACGATATCAACTTCGCTAATAAAGGAGCAAATACTGAATCGACGTATCTACTAGTAAAAAAGGAGATACTTCAAGTCGTAGTACATGACATTAATATTTTTAGGAAAATGCTGTTTGTTTTAGCATTTTCTAAGAAAAAATTGTAGGGAGGATTTCGAAAGGTCGTATCTCCTTCGTTTTTAAGTAAATACTCTTGTAGAAGATATTACTACTTGTAGCAGTAGCAGGTACTCCATTTTTATTCATGCCACCCAATAAAATTAATTAAATTAACTTCCGCTGTTTGCTATTGTTTGCACTTAAGGAGCGCATCTGTTTTATTATGGTAACGCTTGGCGAGAAATGTATCGTTCAAAATGGCCGTTCCAAAGCGACATTTACCTTTTTAATGTTAACTTTGCAAGATTTATTTATTTATCGTTTTAGTTCGATATTTTTAGTATTCCTAATTAATAATATCAATGAATCGAACTATAAATCGGTAATATGAGAAATGCTATAAGTGTCATAAGTAACAAATTTAAAGTTAAGCTGATTGTATCTGGGAATGTGAATACAGCTTTATCGGTAAGGATAACACTGACAGAAGTGAAAATTACACAAGTGCATTTTTCACAACTTCTAGCAAGGCTTTTGTTTTTTTGCCACTTAAGAATGAACGGTAACCAAGGAACTTTTCCCTTATAAAATGCACAAGGGAAATACTCAGCAAAAAATTCGTATCTCCGAAAAAAAAGGAAATTTCAAAAATTAGTGATCGGTGAAATCACCTTTTTGAATTTTCATCCCAGACTGTGAAAATCGTATGAAAAATCAATCCACATTTTTTAGTTAAAATAGGACCATCAAACATTTTAGGTCATTTTAAATAACTTCAGTTTGTAGCCTGAATATCTCCATCATCTGACACTAGACATTAAATTGATACCTCGATTGAAAGCCAGTTAACCAATCATTCTAAAAAGTTTAACTTTATCCGCATGATACATTTTAAGTAAAACAAGTGATGACCAGTTTCTTTTAGCTAAACTTCAACATCTGTACTTCTTCGCGTGGAGATTCTTGGCCAATGGGGACTGCATTGAGTCCACAGCATAAACATTTCTGTGGAACAACCATCTTGACATAATTTGCTGAAGGGGTTAATGAAAAATAGAAGTGGCTCTAGTATGTAGTTGTTGGAAACTGCAACAGGCATAGATAATTCTTAATTTGTAATAATTAAAAAAAAAGAACATTTTAGAAGTCTCCAAGAAACAGAAGTTTACCAAAAACTGACGTTCTCATATTTGTTGGTCACTTCCTGATAAAGTTTTTAGTTAAAGCTTTGCTACTATAAGAGCTATTCCTAATCATTTCTTTGAACAGCACGGCAATCTATAGGAATGGGGGCAAATAAAGTATTCTGGACGTTATTGCTATCGTTCACACTAGTTAAGCATAAACAGCAATATCGAGAACGATGCGTGCATTGAACATCAGCAATGAGACCAGAAATGATTTTTGTCTAGTGATGCATGGTGAAAGCACAATATGACGTATACTGTAAACGTCATGTTTATTATATAATTGAAGTAATACTGTGGAGATATAACGTATTGTACTAAATTCCCTCTAATTTTTCGAAAAGGCAATATGACTGAAGGTAGCTGTCACCTATGATGTTGCTAGTTCTTACCTAGCGTTTAACTTACTATTTAAAATCCTGTTTTTCAAGAAGATAACGCCCGTCCCAGAATTGGGATAAACTTGTTTGGAAATGTAATTGCTACCATGTCCGCCTCAATTCCCAGGACTTAGTCTCCTAGAATATGGGTAAACTTCACCGACAGAAGCATTCATGGACGAAAGATTATTAAAATAATATTATTATTATAGGGTGTTAGTGTTATAGTATGTTGTTATGTCACTTAGTATTATAAGATGAACACATTGAAAAAATAAATAAGAAACATTCGCGCTCGTATTAACTACAAAGATTTAAGAGACCAGATCTAATTGCCATGACAATTGAAACTGTTAGTTCAACAATTATGTTCTGTCTACGTCACTGTCAATTTATAACTGTGACGTTTAGACAAATTATTTGTTTAATCGTTGCATATATCATCTTAAACCTTCTTAAAAAAAATCTTAAAAGTTAGACCCTGGTCTGTATTTAAACATTTTTAGAGAATATGGGTGAACATGTTTACTGGCCAGTTAACATAAGTATTTTTAGAAGTTTGCTTAAAACTTGAAACACTGTACTATTTCAACGTTTTTTTTAATAGGGTTTTTTTTTAAGTATGGAAACTGACAGATCTTCCGAAAAGCTAAAAATAAATACAGCACAGCTGCTTTAATCCGGACACATCCAATAATCCGGATGAAGAGGGTACGACTCATAATGCGAACCAGGGGCGTGCAGTCCATGGAAGCAAGGGAAGCAGTGCTTCCCAAAAAAAAATACAAAACATCTTCTAAAATGTAATTTTTGAAATAGGAACCCATTAATTTAGTTTATATTAAAAATGCTAAAATATTATCTTAATTATCAAGCCCATAATAGATGCGGCCTTGACTCCGACCGAGCCACAATAGAAATCGAATAGAACCTGTGCGGGCCGCCAGCTTCTCTGCAGCCAAGTCCTGTATGCTTGATTTCCTGTGAAACGAGCCAGAAGTTATTGAACTTACCATTGGCTGTTTGCAATTTTTGCATTTCAGTCGAGTGCTTTAAGTGGGGCGGAAGCTATCGTTGGAGTACGTTCTTTGTTTGAACGGCTATCCGTGTGTTGTGTGATACGTACCTCGCGTCGTGCATGGTGCGATATGGAAGACAATAATACGGACGTGCATATGCAAATACCGTCAACTTCGGCTGTCGGTAATAACGTTGAAAATGTTGGAGAATTTAGTAAGAAGAGTGTGTGTGAATGTGCGGTGTGTGTCTTAATAATAAAGGGATTTTCAACATTGAACTTCGCTGATAAGCTTTAAATAATTTCCAAAGAAAGGGCAAAACCGCCTATGAAAAATTTAACCACAAAAATGAAAAACTGTATTAGACATTTTTATCCGCAAAAACAATACAAACAATTTAAATAGCTATTAGAGTGTGAAAACGTAAGTAAATTATTTTGTTGCCCATGTTTACTTTTTGAAAATGAAAAAGGTCTCTGGAATAAAACTGGTTTTTCCGATTTACACAATTTCCATAAAGCTGTAAAAAGACACATTATGTCCAAAGCGCATTTGCAGGCCGTCATAAAAGAAAAAGTCTTCGGCAAAACCAGAATTGAACACGCCCTTAATAAACTGTTGGAATTTAGTTACCTCCAACACAGTGAACTAGTCGATAAAAATAGACAAATATTAAGAAGACTTATCGATGTTGTTTGTTTTCTCGGACAGCACTAATTGGGATTTAGAGGTCGTGACGAAACAAGGGTTTCTTCAAATAGAGGAAATTTTCAAGATTTACTTAGTTTAATGGCTAACTATGATGATTGCTTAAAAAATCATTTAGAGCAGTGTAGCGTTTTTCGCGGAACGTCGAATCGTCTCCAGTTTGATTTAATTTCCGCTGTTGCAACCATTACTCTAAAAATAATTAAAGAGGAGATTGGCGAGGCGCGGTTCATTGCAATTGTTCTGGACGAAACAAATGATATCACTAATTTTAGCTAGTTATCTATAGTAATACGCTACGTTAAAACAGACTTATTCAAGAGCGATTTTTAGGTTTTAAGAATGTGTCCTAAAATCGTACAGCAGATGCATTATATACCGTAGTTTATAACGTTACTAAAGAAATTAATGGAGAGAAAAAGTTAGGTGCTCAAAGCTATGATGGAGCTGCAGTGATGGCACGACAACTAGGGGGTTGCAAGCTAAAGTGCTGTGTTTGGCCATTGTTTCGCTCATAATTTAAATTTAGTTTTATCCCAGTCCATCAATCACATTAAAGAGTGTAAAGTATTTTTCATTATTTAAAGTGGCATGGCCGCTTTTTTTTCCAAGTCAACAAAACGTACACAAGCTTTGGACGCCATTGTCCACAAACGATTGCCCGAAATAGCTCCTACTAGTTGGAACAATAATGGAAGACTTGTGTTAACCGTATCTGAAAATCGTGAATCACTGATCAAAGTATTTGAGAATATTGAGAAAAAATAAT
This sequence comes from Kuschelorhynchus macadamiae, assembly GCA_030620095.1. Taxonomy (NCBI): domain Eukaryota; kingdom Metazoa; phylum Arthropoda; class Insecta; order Coleoptera; family Curculionidae; genus Kuschelorhynchus; species Kuschelorhynchus macadamiae. The sequence goes on from JAUTXW010004731.1 coordinate 856,537, forward strand.
GAAACGTGGGACTCAGAAACAATAAATAGTCCGAGGGGTTTTTTGGACTGTTTGAAACGAGATTTTAATTTTAATTATTTGTTGAACATATTTTCAGAAATATTTCCATTCTCGGACAATGCCAAAAAAGAGATGACTTTGACCTATTTTGGGAGAAAACGATGACGTTAAACGTAGAGCCACAAGCCAAGCGTCTTCGAACAGACAAGGTCGGAGATGTTCAAACATCATAGAGACACGCCTCTTTTATGAAATAATCGATCAAATTCAGCAACAAATAAACTATAGATTTAACGGTTTAAATGATTTTAAATTCCTCGAGCTCTGCAATTTTTGAAGCATTTAAAGGAAAAACTTTTCCAGAAGATGCTTTTAAATCTCTTCTTCTTTATTATGGCCAATTCTTCGACCGAGTGTTACTGCGATCTGAACTAAAAGTGATTTACGAAACTGATGACATTAGCGCAAAAAATAACGCTAAAGAACTAATGCAATTTTTAAAAGACAAGGAGCTGGAAGATGCCTACACCGAAGTGTCGAAATTGTGTGAATTAGTATTGACAATACCTGCCACAAGTTCATCAGTAGAACGCAATTTTTCAATACTTATACGTATAAAAAATTTCGTGAAAAATTCAACGGGGCAGGAGAGACTTTCCCATACATCGCTGTTGTCCATTGAAAATAAACTTCTCCAAAATATGTCGGAACATCGACGTTTTTATGATGACGTCATTGACGAATTTGCAAAAAATGACCGAAGAATCGAATTACATTACAAATAGGTAAGTTTCTCAAAATTGCTTTCCTTTCTCAAAATTTCACCGCACGCCCCTGATGCGAAGGTACCTCGTTAATCCGGACGCAGGCCGTACCATGAGCGAAGACACACGAAAGCTCAATTTCATATTCCACATAAACCTGAAGTCATCAATTCTTTAATATTTTTGCGAATGATTTGCACCTCTGCAAATAATATATCTGTAAAAAAACTGAAGAACATTATCATAAAGCTTCACTTTCGGTCTCTGCGTTTTATTAATTTTGATATTCAAATAGATTTTTTATGGTGAGAGTGGCGGCTCTCCAAATTATGAATTTTAAAGTTATTTTCCAATAATTTGTATTTTAAATATTACAAATAGGTTGTGGTTTGTAATAATCAGTGTCTGCTTAGAAATTTGTTCTAAAATAATACATAATTAAAAAACACATTTAAAACGTTCAAATTTGCAATTGATCATATGGATTTGTAGAAGAGAAAAGTTTTTGTTAATTTCCTCGGTTGTCTTTCAAAATAAAAGTGTCAAATTTGATGATACGAAGAGGCGCATTTAATGGAATATTAATATACAGAGTGTCCCATTAAAAATGAATTATTAATGACAGCTTCTATATAATAAGGGAATATCTTCTATATAATAGATATAATGAAACATAATTTGTGTATATACTGTACTTATTATTAAATATTTATAACCTTCATTTTCCTGATAAAAGGAGACATACATAACGAGGGAAGTTTTAGGTTAAACTAATTTACGGATTTAATTTTTAATTTACTTATTATTATTGTCTCGACTGGTTGTCTCGCAGTATTCCTGTGGTTGTGTTTTATACTGACGGAATTATACCAAGTCAGTACAAAAAAAATAAATAAAGGAAAAGAAAAAAATACAACTATTGTGTATTAAGAAATGATCTAACGATGCTACATGTTTTCAAAATGACCGATTTCTATATGTGCCTGTGAATGTCTGTATTAAGTCCTAATTGGGCCAAATGCGGTGTGAAAGTTGTTAGGGTGTTACTGTTACTGATATGACGAGAGGAACAATTATGACTCTTTCCTGTTTCCACAGCTTTTTTATTTCCATTGCCAAATCGGTATATTTGGCGATCTTCTCACTGTATTTCGCTTGGATGTTCTGGTCGTTGGGAACAGTCATGTCAATTAAATAAGTGATCTTTTCTTTTTTGGGTTGAAAGGTGATATCGGATCTGTTTGCGGGAATTGTTTTATCTGTGTGGATGTCAATGTCCCAGTAGAGCTTGTAGTATTCGTTTTCAAGTATAGATGTTGGTGTATAATAGTAGTAAGGGTATGTGTTCTCCATTAGTTAGTATGTTGTGGCTAATGCTTGATGAACGACCTTCGCTGCTGAGTTGTGTCTCGCGGTGTATTCAGTTCCGGCCATTATTCTATATCTACTCGTTATCTAATCGATCGTTTCTCTCTGCTGGTGACATATCCTGTACCTGTCGTCTTCAATGAATGTGACCTTGATGATGTGCTTTTGGTAGTTTCTGATTGCTATGACTTTGTCCTCGATGGCAAACAGAAAGCCTTCTGTTTCGGGAAACAGCTACCCTTCTTGTAACCACGTATATAAAAGCTTTTTATGTATGTGGTCTTGCTATATGTAGTATCTGTGTCTTGGATGTGAATGTGTGCGTCTGCTGCGTGGCTCGGACAGGTCGAGCGGTGTATAATTCTTGTCTACCTTCACTATTGCCTTGTAGAGGTTAGTTTGTGTGGAAGAATTTCCTAAATTCGTTTTTTATTTAGCGATTCTATATATATAATTCCCCTTCCTCCTTCTTTTCTCACGATGGTGAGTATTTTCTTGCATGCATTGGGATGTAACTTCCTGTGTTTAGTGAATTCAGAGCGTATGATAATGTGAATGTTTTCTATGTCTGGGTGTGACCATTTAATGATACCAAACAAATATGTAAGAATAGGCATGGCGAAGGTGTTAATAGCTTTCGTTAGATTTCTGGAGTTCAGTTTTGTTTTTAGTAGTTTTGTGAGAGTCTGGGTGTTTTTGGTTTTAAATTCCGTCTTGAGCTTCGATTTGATATGAGTGTGGTTAATTTTGGTGCTTTGATGGAAGCCTTTATTATTGTTATTTTATATTATTATTTATTTTCCGTAACATTATTTAGGTAGTCTACAAAAAATAAATTATATTCTTTCTTATTTTCCTCCATAGAAAAAAGTTATAATCTGATAAATGAAATTTTAACGAATATTTAAACATTTTATTAGGCCAAAATCATAGATTTCTACAAAAATATTACCAGATTATTTTTATATCACACTTTATTTCTGCGTAAATTTTGAAATCAATTTAATCTGTAGTTTCTTAATAATGACCATCCCTTTATGACCCTTAATTTTTGACCAAAATTTGAAGTCAACCGGATAAGTACTTTCTGAGCAATAGGGCATACAGACAGACCGACGCGACAGCCCGATGGAAATGGGAGAACATGTTTTTCTGGGTGCAGGGACCCTAAAACGAAAATATCTACAAACATTTCGGACTTTTTCAGGATCACAATACTTCCCTCTTACGAGGGAAATAAAACCGTATGTAAACTTTTTCTTTTGTACTACATTTTCAGTAAAGACCAATTTAATTAAAATGGAACAAGACAACGATATATATGTAACATTTTTTTCTAATATCCAGGAACCGGATCAACTTTCGTTCACCTGAAATCAGTTATAAGGAAACTAACTAGTTTTGTGTCTTCTAGAAGGTTCTATTAATAACGGAAAATTAAAAGTTTCCTGCGAAAATGCATAATTTTCATTTTTCACATTTTAGTATACCTGAAATCAGTTACTGGAAAACTTTGCTTTGCTTGCCACTCGAAACATTTTTCTGGACATAAAAATTCTTAAATATTTCTGCAAAAATTTTTTATTCACTTTCACTTTAGAATCTCTAAAATCAGTTACATGAAAGCTTTGCTTTACTTTCCACTCCAAAAGTTTTTCTGCACATAAAATTGCAAAAAAAATTTCTATGGAAATTTGTTAATTTCATTTTCCCAAGAAATTTCTATACTTTGGAATACCTCAAGTTAGTTACATGGAAATTTTGCTTTGTTTGCTATTTCAAACACTTTTATTAAAATAAAAATACAAAAATGTTATTGCGGAAATTCCTCATTATTTTGATTTGCCTAGGAATTCAGATACATATAGATATTTTAGTTTGATTCGTAATCTTAACATTTTTCTGAATATAAAAATGAAAATACATCTACATTATTATAAAGAGAGAGCGCCAACAAACTTCCTTTTTAACAAAAGATATATTGTTGGATCTATCTCGTTTGGTGTTAGGTTAGCTTAGGTTCGTCGATAAAACCATCATTAAAGCCATAAACTATTATTTAAGTTATAAAATCACATTAATTTTTTATGCTCTACACTCAGAAGGGTTTATAGAAATAAACTATAATAAAAATGCGAACTAGATTAGGTTAGCATTGGTTAAGTTTGCTGTAGAGAAAGTTCCGAGTATGTATTAAAACAAGAATTTTTTGAAGAAAATCTATACTGTTAGGTGGATCTATCCCGTTAGGTGTTAGATTAGTCCAGGTTCGTCGATAAAACCATCTTGAAAGCCATGTACCATCATTTTAGTTATAAAATTACAATAATTTTTTAAATTCCACATTCAGAAGGTTTTATCGAATTAAAAAAAATGTGCTGTGAACGTATTACATTTCAGTGAAGAAAAAGATTATAAATAAATAAATAAATGGATAAAATAAAAATTAAGAGTTTCCGTAAAGATTTTTTTTAATTTGCGGCATTCAGGAGTTTTATAGAAGCTAAAAAAATATTTGGTGGATATATGACATTTCAGCTAATGTTTACAAAATGTCCCCGGAAAATGAAAATTTCCTCAAGAACATTTTTGCATTGTTACGAAGTGTGGAATATAGAAATTAAATTTCCTGTGAAAATGGAAATGGCGTATTTCCGTATTTTATATTATTTTTACATTTTTATATTCAAAAAATGTTTAGAATGCAAAGCAAAACAAAGTTTTCATGTAACTGGTTTCAGGCATTCTAAAGTGTGGATAATGGAAATGATTCATTTTCGGCTTCTAGAAAGCAATGAAAGCAGATTATTTATGTAACATATTTCGGGTATTCTAATGTTTACGGAAACGTCAAATTTCCTCAGGAACATTTTGACATTTTAGTGTTTGGAATGAGATGCAAAGCAAAGTTTTCATGTAATCTTATTTCAGGTATTCTAAAGCGGAAAGGAATATAGAAATGATGTATTTCCGCAGGAAAATTTTTATTTCCCGTTGTTAAAGAGGGCATTTAGAAGACAATGATTTTTTTTGTTTCAAATAACCCATTCTGGGTGAACGAAAGCTGCCCCCAGTAACCCGGACAAATCGCTAATGCGACAAACCTCTTGCATTTATTTGTCCGGATTAAAGAGGCCCTACTGTATTCCCAAACGCTTGCATCATCCCTGCCTCACCCTGTTTCTCGTATGAGCACGGATATAAAACTTCGAAAAGATTTTACTATCTGATGTTTTATTAATTTTCAATTTGTAAAAGGTCTTGTGATTTTAAAGGTCTAAAAATTGTCTAACCGTTACGCTAAAAAAAAGGAACTTCAGAATTTGCATTTTTTTTTTTATTATATATGTTTATTACAATGTTTTACCGTTTTAGAGAAAGATAGCCAGTATTGTTATTCTGTGTTAAAAACGATCAGATATAAATTGATTTAATGGAGTTGTTGCTGTTTTCCGTGACAAAAATATTTTAAGTCCCAGGCACTCCCAGTAGGGCATTATATAACTAGGGGACTAAAATGATTCATTTAATCCCGCGATATATATATATATATATATATATATATATATATATATATATATGCCAAATGTGATTTTATATATAACGTCATACAAAACTGTTCTTTTCAGAACGACAGTAGTGAACGGATGTACACCCGGAATGAAAATATATATATATATATATATATATATATATATATATATATATATATATATATATCGATATATATATGTATATATATATATATATATATATATATATATATATATATATATATATATATATATATATATATGTATATATATAGAATATATATATATATATATATATATCGATATATATATATATATATATATATATATATATATATATATATATATATATATATATATATATATATATATATATATATATATATATATATATATATATATATATATATATATATATATATATATATATATATATATATATATATATATATATATATATATATATATATATATATATATATATATATATATATATATATATATATATATATATATATATATATATATATATATATATATATATATATATATATATATATATATATATATATATATATACCTTTATATTTATAATTACTTCGAAAATATTTCTTGGGTCTATATATTATATATATAAACAAAAGTATTATATTTATATATATATATATCGCTTTTGACTAAAAGCATTTTCAAGAGCATTTATTTTAACTTGGAAAACAGAGCTTCATTTTTAAATCTATTATTTTTAAGTCACCTATAGTATCAGCATCATAATGTCTAGGTTGGTTTTGGGTGACATTACTTGATCTTAATAATTGTAAAATGATTTTCATCAGCTCTGTTTTCCAAGTTATATAATATATATATATATATAAATATATTTTAATCAAAATATATAAACGTCGAGCGAAATATATATACTATTTGTTATATATATGCATATATATATATATATATATATATATATATATATCGATATATATATATATATATATATATATATATATATATATATATATATATATATATATATATATATATATATATATATATTATATATATATATATATATATATATATATGGTGAGGGGGTAATGAGGTAATTACCCCCCGCCTTCCCCCAGACCGCGACCGGTCAAACATCATGTGTAATTTACATATGTTTACGTGAAAATTACGATTAAAAAATTGCCTAGGAAATTCTATAGAACTATATAGCACAAGAGCGACTTGAACGATTGGGTCTCTTGCATATCCATAGTTAGAGTATTTATGTAAATATAAACAATGTATTTAATAAATTAGCTGCAGAAAAAATATCATCCTAAACTATTAATTGGTGCCGCGTCCTAATGTTAAATAAAATTAAATAACTTTTGTTTGGATTAACTGATTTTAACGATTTTTTTTTGTTTTAAGGAGATTATGTGTAAGTTTCTTCGAGAATATTATTATTTAGATTTTATTTTTTTTCCTTGCAGCTTTTTTTTTATTTTTTTCTTTACTTAGAAAAAAAGAACATGAAAAAATACATAAACTGGAGAAAACCGTGGGTTAATATCTTATTCGTGTCTGAGTTATTTTGAAATAACTTTATTTTTTGACCAAATGTGATGTCACTCACTTTAAATTTGCTTTCCATATTTATTAGGTATGCTGTCATCTCATTAAGACTTGGAATGAGCCGCGCTGAGCATAAAATTATGCATCAAGCATGTAAAATGAATATTTTTTAACTAATATGAATATTGTAACACGAGTCTTAACGAGTGTCTGAAGTAATTTGTTAATTTGTATTATAAATTTTTAGTTACTCTACGCTAAATTTAAGCGTCTCGAATAGTGCATAAGCGAGTACTTTACGCGCGGTTGTAGAAAAAAGTATTTTAAAATCTAATTTGAATTCCTAAACCATGAGTAGAACCGCGAAATCAATTACGTACCTTATTAAAAAATAAATTTAATTGCAATGAAACTATAAAAGCTACACATTAAAACAAAATTTATAATAAACTTCTAACATGGTAATAAGATCTACCATCTATTTGAATGCATTCACTGAGTATATCAAAGGTTGAAAATACAGCGGCATCCATTTCCGCCCGTGATATGCTGTTGCTAGCGTTTTGGATTCGATGAATCATATCTTCCCGTGTTGGGCGAGTTTTGAACACTAGTTGTTTAAGCCTACCCCACAAATAAAAATCAAGGCAGGTCAAATCTGGGGACCTTGGTGGCCCAGGAAATATTTACCCCCTTCCAATCCAACGATTGGTAAAACGTTTGTCCAAATAATGTCTAACATTTCGGGAAAAATGGGCGGAACAGCCGTGCGTCGTGCTGAAACCACATATTCCTTATTACAGCCAAGGGTATATCTTCTAAAAGTCTGGGTAAGTCATTAATTAAAAAATGTAAATAACATTCACCGTTTAAACTTTGTTCAAAAATGAACGGGCCTATCTCGCATCCAATGTGGATTGGTATCCGTCCAGTAGTGCATATTACGCAAATTTAGTTTACCAGTATTAAGGAAGGTAGCTTCGTCGGTCCATAATATCCTAGATAAAAAATGCTCGTCTTCGTTTACCATACTACGAAGCCAATAGCAATGGTTCAGCCTATTGTCAAAATCCGTCTCTGATAACGCTTGATGTACAACAATATGGTACGGATGCATTTTAAAATCACGTAAAATCTTGTGCACTGACCCAATAGATATTGGTAAGTCTCTTAAAATTTCACGTATACTTTCGTGAGGTAAAGCGTGAATGTAAGCCAGGACATTTGTTATATTTTCCTCATTTCTGGCGGGGCGATTTCTTCTTTGGACAGGAAGAGGCTGTACTTGATCTGTTTCGTTTAACCGTCGTGCTAAACGCCTAAAGACTTTCCAGGAATAATGACGCCGATCAGGATAACGCAGAGAGAATTAGCGCGAAGCAATTAATGCGTTTTCAAAATTTTGAAAGCAAATAGCTAACATGTCATACGCCTCTTCATTAGAATACATATTTTAAACAATAACAATTCAAACTGATACTAAATAAAAACTGAAATGTTTATCTTTCAAAAATAGTAATTAGTAATGGCCGCCCTTATTGCTTTTGTTTATAAATCATGGCCTACCAAGAGGACCGGGTCACTTAGATTTTAAGTAGGTGATCGATTTAGAAAACAATTTTTTTTCACGTTTTCTTTGATGGTTTTTTTACCAAATTTAAACAAAGAAAACTTTTTAATGCTCGTCGTAGTCCATTCCACAGCTTACTTAGACGAGAGCATACATAAAAACGCGGAAGGCAAATTTAAAGTGACTCAGACACGAATAAAGATATCAATCAGCGGTTTTCACCAGGGTATGTATTTTTTCATGTTCTTTTTTCTAAGTCAAGAAAAAAATACCAATGTATTAGAAATTTTAGAGAAAATAACAAAAGTTTGCGACTTTGTCATAAACTGCCATCTAGCGGCTAGGAAAAAATAATAAAATCTAAATATTAATTTTCTCGAAGAAACTTACACATAATCTCTTTAAAACAAAAAAAAATTGTTAAAATCGGTTAATCCAAACAAAAGTAAATTAATTTCTTTGAATTCAATGTTACCCATACCCCCTCCCTTTATTTTACAATTTAGAGAAAAAAAGTTGAAACGAAAAGTTTTGGAATTATTAGTAGATTACAAAAAAACTATTTTTGATAAGGGCTAATTGGGAGTATTTCTGAATAAAACCATGTTTTCTACTTTACGGTTGGTGTTGCGCCCTCTAGCGGCAGACTTATAAAGTCGAAAATAATAAAAATAGCTTTTTATTTTTGCCGATTGATTTATTAAATTTTTTTCCCCGATAACTTAGGGCAAATACTTTCTGAGATATGGCCGAGAGTCACCCTTAGTTGAACACCCTGTATATATATATATATATATATATATATATATATATATATATATATATATGATTTTTACTCCTTCACGGATGGAAAAATACAATGTGTTTTCATTCCGGGTGTACATCCGTTCACTACTGTGTCGTTCTGAAAAGAACAGTTTTGCTGACGTTTCGCCAAAATCACATTTGGCATTTTCGAAGCTTTCTTTCTCGCGTCCGAATAGAGGCTGAAGTGTTGGTGACTGCGACGCTTCCCTTTATACCCCCACTCGGGGCCGAAGGTTATATCTGCGCAGACGTTGGTCGTTATTTATGTTTTCCGGATGGTGCTGTTGTTGTTGCGCTAATTGCGCTTGAGTTTTTGCGATTTTAGATTTGTCGATTATTGTCTTCCATACTGTTGGTAGTTTTAATGATTCGTCCCTTTTATTTAAATCACCTTGCTTTTCAATTTCTATGGCTTCTCGGATTATTCTGGTCTTATAATGTTCTATATTGGCAATCTCCCTACACCCATCGAAATTTATTTTATGGCCGGTTTCCTGATGATGTAGGAATAAAGCTGAGGTTGTTTGTTTATTTCTGATGCTCAGTTTATGCTCTTCCACTCTTGCTGATATTCGCCTGTTAGTTTGCCCTACGTACAACTTTTCACAGTCCTGGCACGGAATACTGTACACTCCGTGGTTTTCCAGTTTGATTTTATCTTTTGGGTTTCCGAGTAGTTTACCTATAGTTGTTTGTGACTTGTGTATTGTTTGTATGTTGTGTTTCGTCAGAATTGTTCCGATTCTGTCTGTTGTTGCTTTTACATATGGTAAGACTACTCGTTGCTTTTCAGGTTCATATTTTGTGTTGTTCGTTGTTAGGAAAACCTGTGCATTAATAGCTTTCTCTATGGTGCGATTTGTGTAGCCATTTTTCTTTAAAGCACTAGATATTACCTTAAGTTCGTTTTGTCTCGTCTTTGTTTCAGTTAGTCGCACGGATCTAGATATTAGAGTATTTGCCACAGCTTGAATTTGTGCTGGGTGATGATGTGATTTTGCATTTAAGTATCTGTCTGTATGTGTTGGTTTTCTATACACGGTGTATTCGAAATGTCCGTTATGTAGTTTTGTGACCAAAACATCTAAAAATGGTAGTTTGTTGTTTTCCTCTAACTCTAGAGTAAATTGTATTCTGGGGTGGATTGAATTTACGTGAGTCAGAAATTTTTCGAGTTCTGCATGACCATGTTGCCATATAATAAATATGTCATCCACATAACGAATCCATAATTTGGGTTTTAAACTTGCTTTCTCAAGAGCTTCTTTCTCGAAGTATATCATAAATAAATTCGCGACTACTGGTGATAGCGAAGACCCCATTGGAGCACCATCCATTTGTTTATACATTTGCCCGTTGAAAAAAAAAAAATAAGTATTTTTGAGGCAATGCTCCGAGAGTTCTATTATATGTGCCTGGAAATCCTCGTTCACAGCAATCTTGAGATTCGACAAGAGGTGTCAAGAATTTTAAGATCAAGCAAAACACCAAAACAAAACCTAAATGCCACTGAACAAAGGGCCCTAATAAACCTTCGAAAAAATAAAGACATCACAATCCTTCCAGAACGCAACTGTGGTTATGAATACTCAAGATTACGTACAAAAAATGCAGGATATCCTACAAGACAATTGTTATAGGCCTGTTTCAAGGGACCCGACAACCTACCTAGAAAAAACAACTAAAAATAAAATAAAAAGTTCACCAATAAACTCCGAAATTCAACAAAAAATCATACCACGGGAAAAGTCGAGCAGATGTCCTAAACTCTATGGTTTACCAAAAATACACAAACCAGGGGCGCCTATCAGACCTATTGTTAGTGCTGTTAATTCGCCGCTACAAAAACTGGAGAAATACCTTTCTGAAATTATGCAACCAAATGTAGAAAAAGCTGATTCATTTGTAAAAAACTCGGAGCATTTCACTCGAATTATACGAGATATCGTCCTTGAAAAAAACGATATCATAGCAAGCTTAGATGTCAAATCGTTATATCCCAGTATTCCCATCGACGAAGCATTGGACAAGATTGCTATGAACGAGGATTTCCAGGCACATATAACAGAACTCTCGGAGCATTGCCTCAAAAATACTTATTTTTCTTTCAACGGGCAAATGTATAAACAAATGGATGGTGCTCCAAAAACGAACTGACAGAACGAACTTAAGGTAATATCTAGGGCTTTAAAGAAAAATGGCTACACAAATCGCACCATAGAGAAAGCTATTAATGCACAGGTTTCCCGAACAATGAACAACACAAAATATGAACCTGAGAAGCAACGAGTAGTCTTACCATATGTAAAAGGCACAACAGACAGAATCGGAAGAATTCTGAGGAAACACGATATACAAACAATACACAAGCCAAAAAACAACTATAGGTAAACTACTCGGAAACCCAAAAGATAAAATCAAACTGGAAAACCACGGACTGTGAAAAGTTGTACGTAAGGCAAACTAACAGGCAAATATCAGCAAGAGTGGAAGAGCATAAACTCAGCATCAGAAATAAACAAACAACCTCAGCTTTATTCCTACATCATCAGGAAACCGGCCATAAAATAAATTTCGATGGGTGTAGGAGAGATATAGAACATTATAAGACCAGAATAATCCGAGAAGCCATAGAAATTGAAAAGCAAAGTGATTTAAATAAAAGGGACGAATCATTAAAACTACGAACAGTATGGAAGACAATAGTCGACAAATCTAAAATCGCAAAAACTCAAGCGCAATTAGCGCAACAACAACAGCACCATCCGGAAAACATAAATAACGACCAACGCCTGCGCAGATATAACCTTCGGCCCCGAGTGGGGGTATAAAAGGAAGCGTCGCAGTCACCAACACTTCGCGTCAGAGTTCGCTTTTTGCATTGAAACAGTACGGATCGATTCGGTTAACCCGGCTCCGTACAGTGAAAGTGTTAAAGTGGATAATTTTCCTTTATTGGAAATATCTTGTGATGACAATAGTGCAGTGAGTGCAAAATAGGATGAAGCCAAGCAAATCATCAAAAGTGAGCAAAGTTTCCTCGGAAGTAAAATCCGAGAGGAAAACTTCCGCCTGAGTGAAAACTTAAAGACCCTACGAGAAGAAAATCGAAGCCTTACAGACAGGCTCGATAGATTAGAAAATCTTCTTGTTATACAACAAGAAGGGAAGACGACTCGGCATCCCCCGCAGAGCGAACAACCAAATACATCTGCCGAAACCAAAATTAAAAGAAAAAGTGTTAAATCCCCCCCCAGTGATGAGAACAGTGAGAACAGTGAAATCCCCAAAAATAAAAACAGTGAAAACAGTGTACCTATGGAAACAACCGAAGCCGCCAAAAGTGTAGTGTCCCAAGAAACTACCCCGAAAATTCGCCCCGTAGTTATTGAGGATGACCGGACCTGGACAGAAGTCCGTCGCAACATCAAAGGAGCAAACATAGGCTTCAATAAAGCAAAGGCCTTCGGCTCGAGGCTTCAAATTTTTCCAAAAACAGTCAACGACCATAGGGCCCTGACCCTCCACCTTAAAGAGGCCAATCGCCCATACCACACCTATCAGCTCTCGGAGGAAAAAAGGACACACGCGGTAATCCGCGGCTTACACACGAACACCCCGGTAGAGGACTTAGTTCAAGAACTACACGAACTCGGCATTACTGATGCTAGCGTAGTCAGAATGACCTCAAGGATTACAAAGAAACCCATGCCATTATTCCTGGTTAAAACCACAAACAACCAAATAATGAAAATAAGCACCCTCTTTGACCGGGTGGTCAAAGTGGAAAATAAGAGAAAGGACTTGAAACACTGTAAAATAGTGTTTCAAGTGCCAGCGTTTCGGACATACACAATCGCTATGTACCTACCCAGACAAGTGCGTTAAATGTGCAGGACTACACAGATCGGACACATGCCGACTCCCGGAAAAGGAGGAAGATGGCTCCAAAAATGCAGTTTGTGCCAACTGCAATCAAAAAGGACATCCGGCCAGTTACAAGGGCTGCCCGAAATATCCCGCCCCTAAAAAGGCACCTATAGCCCCATGGGCCAACTTCAAAAACACAGTGAAGCCTGCAGCCACGAAACCTGCAACCAAAGCCATCTATACGGAAGTGGCCAAAACTACCACTACTCCCCCAAAGGAAAAGAAGGAGAGCTCCCCTCCTCTTGATCTCCAGGCTGCAATCCTGCAAGCCGTCACCGGAATGATGCCCTCTATTGTGGAAACCATAATTCCCACAATAACAAAGGCTGTGGAGGAACAGCTCCGTAGACTAAAATAGGCGATGCCAGAACAACAAAATGAAACCCTAAAACTCATTTCCTGGAACACCTGCGGTCTAAGTTCCAGGAAAATTGACGTCCTAGAACTCCTGGAAGAACATCGCCCCGATGTTCTAGCAATACAGGAGACTAAACTAACAGCTGAAATAAGAATGACCTTCCCAGGATATCACATCTACAGATACGAACCTCCTGGTCACCGAGCCATGAGAGGAGTCGCGAACCTGGTTAGAAAAGGCGTTCCACACTCCTTCCTCGGGATTGAGGACGTGGAACTAGACGCCATCTCCATAGAGGTCTACACGCGTAGTGTACCGATCAAAATTACCTCTGCGTATCGCGCCCCAACACAAGAGCTGTTGAATGAGGACATCGAGCATCTAGCCAGAGGACGAAGAGCCAAAATTATCATTGGTGACTTTAACTGCAAATCCGAAGAATGGCATTGCACCCATACCAACTCAAATGGTCGCAAACTATCCAGACTATGCGAGGACCATAGACTCGCCATAATAGGACCAGAATAGCCAACACACCTCCCCCGTGGAAACGGGAGGCCAACCGTGTTGGATATAGCTCTCCTGAAAAACATCAGGGAAGAGCTGGACATAAACACTCTGAATGAGGGTACATCCGACCACAACCCGGTACTCCTGCAAGTAGGAGTAAACCTCAACAGAGTAAATCGCCACACCAAGAAGACGACCGACTGGAAGGCCTATCAAAAACAACTGAAAGCTGCAATCGAAATCCCTGAGATCCGCGCTCCTCAGGGACTAGATGAGGCCGTAAGACGTCTAGAGGCAGCCATCCTGAATGCCTTCCATGAAAACACAGTAGTGGAAGACATAAGCAGGCATCGACAAACCGAGGAGCTTCCTGAAACTCTCAGAGATGAGATCAGGACCAACAGACGCCTCCGCAGGATCTACGCCAGATCCCACGAGGAAGAAAACAGGACTGTTCTAAACCGACACTCTCAAAATTTGAGAAACCGGTTACAAGAACACCGAAACAACAAGTGGCAGGGAAAGCTGAGATCCCTAGACACGCATCACCAAACAGCCTGGCAGATGCAACGTGCTCTTCGAATGGACAAACATCCTATCCCTCCACTCCAAGGTGTAAATGGCCCAATCTACACCGACGAGGACAAAGCTGAAGCCTTAGCGGATGCCATAGTCCAACAAGGTCAGCTAAACCAACACCCAGAGGAAGACGAAGAGCTCACCGAAGAGGTCCACGACTCAGTTAGAGACCTGGATGCTTGGATTTTACCTCAACAAAATCCACATCCTGTCTCACCCTGGGAAGTTCGAGACATTATCAGGAAACTGAAGGTCAAGAAAGCCCCTGGAGCCGACGGCATCACCAACAAGATGCTGAAAAACTTCCCCAGGAAAGGATACAGTGCGATGGCCAACATCATAAACTCCATCATAAGAACATGCCACTTCCCCAGCACATGGAAAAAGGCAGAAGTCATTGTCATTGAAAAACCAGGAAAAGACAGGACATTACCACATAACTACAGGCCCATCAGCCTACTCCCTGCTTTAAGCAAAGTAGCTGAAAGAGCTATAGCCAGAAGACTAAAAGATGAGTCCCAAGAACTAGATCCCATCCCAGATGAACAATTCGGCTTCAGGGCAGGGCACTTATCTGAGCAGCAGGTACTCAGAACCACAGAGTATATCACCAAAGGATTCAACAATAGAGAGGCCACAGGAGCAGTTTTCCTGGACATCGAAAGAGCTTTCGACAGAATGTGGCACCAAGGCCTGATCCACAAAATGTCGGTGGCTGGATACGAGAGAAGAAACATAAAGCTTATCAGGAGCTACCTAAATAACAGATCATTCACAGTCAAGGTGAATGACTCTCATTCAGCTCCAAGAGAACTAGTAGCTGGAGTACCACAAGGGTCTGTGCTGGGACCCGTTTTATACTCCATCTTCTCTCACGATGTCCCAATCGGAGATGAGGGCTTAATGGCACTTTACGCTGATGACACGGCCATCCTTCACCAAAGCAGAAGCACCCGGATAATGGGCAGACGACTGCAAGAGGACATTGATAACGTTCATGACTGGTGTGTCAAATGGAAGGTTAAGATCAACCCCCAGAAGTCCCAAGCAATCCTATTCCAACGTAGGAGACTGGCTCCAAGAGCTAGAATCCGAGTTGGAGATGTCGAGATCCCTTGGTCACACGAGGCCAAGTACCTAGGGATGACCATGGATAGAAGCTTGACATGGAATAACCATATCAACGCAGCGAGGACAAAAACTAGACTAGCGATGGGTAAACTTTATCCACTGCTCTGTCGGACAAGTGAAATGGGACTGAGGACCCAGCTACTACTGATCCAAACAGTAGCCAGGAGCCAACTCACATATGGCTCCACATCCGTCGGATATGCTTCTAAATCCCACCTTATGAAGCTAAAGAGGACAGAAAACAAGCTCATTAGGATGGCAGCTGACGCCCCATCGTTTATCAGGAATGAGGATCTGCAGCGTGATCTTCAATGGACACCTATCGAAGACTTCATGCGGCAAAAGGCTACCCGAGCCTTCAGGGCAGCAGAACGATAGTCTACAAGACCTGGTAGACTACAATCCGCTAGCTCCGAGACACAAAAACTGGACAAGGTACAGAAGACCCAGACACGGGCTCCTGCACTAATACACTCTAGGATGGAAGTGGGCAAATCGAAATTTCTGAGTCTCCGTGCTCCTCAGGAACTAGATCTTGCTCACCGAAACTCCAAGAGTATCAACAAGAGGCCATCAAATTCCAAGAAGAGGATTCCCAGGTACCTCAGCTGGCTTCGGCGTGAGTTGCAGCTGAACCTGAGGTAAAAGAAGAGGATCCCAGGTACCTCAACTGGCTCCGGCGTGAGCTGCAGTTGAACCTGAGGTAAAAGAACACCCCACCTCAGCCTCAACACTGCCGGATCACGGAACAGCAGTGTCGCTGAGGGCACAGAAGAGGACCAAAAACTCGAAGACCACCAGGCACACTGACGGAGGGACACTGCCAACGGCAGACTGGATCACGGGACAGTAGGACGTAGGCAGCGGTAATCCGGACAGAAGGAAGGAGGACAACAGAGAAATATCCCCCCTGGTAAGACGACACTTTCTCTACTAATAATATTTTTATTTTCAGATGACTACAAGTATCGAGAGGTGGCAAAAACATCCTGCCAAGTGAGAACCTCCCCCCCCCCCCTACGTCAGCGAGGACCATGTCCTTCATAGGAGTTTCTCCCGAAAGGACGGCATCAACCCCATCGAAGGATCCTTGGCTAGCCCAATGATGGTCCATCTGATGGGGGCCCGTTGGAGTTTAGTGGGTATTGTTGACTCCGACAGGTGGAAACCTGTCAGAGCAACGAGTCCCACACTGTCTTCCCTTCTACTGGAAGGGAATTCGTGCGTAAAAGCATTCCCCATCGACACAAAAAAAAAACCAACACTTCACTCTCTATTCGGACGAGAGAAAGAAAGCTTCGAAATGAGCGTAACTATAGAAACACAATTTTATTTATTTTATCAATTTAAAACTGGGTTGGAGTCGGTGTTGGTTGGGATTACTCTACGATTGCTGATTGATTTAAGAGGCTGATATAATTTTTATGTTAATTAATGTAAATTCTCGAAAACGCTTTATTTTTATTGGCTTGAAATTATAAGAGTGAAATAGTCGTTTGTAATAAATAGATAATATTTCGATAGAGATTCATTTTAAATATCAAACCAAGATACAAGATCTCGACAATTATTCTGCAACCTGTTCTAGTTCGGTTCATAATGTTTTGTTCAGTAATTTTAATTCAGGAGCAGTTACGTCAATACTTCTATACAAATTCTTGGTAACATAAACAAAATAGTGCGAAATTTTATTAAACGTAAGTATTTATATTATTTATACACACAAGCCATGGCTATGGGGCTATCTGATGACAACCAATGGCGTAGTTACAACCCTGCTTGCCGTCCGTCGCATTGCGAGGTGGGCCACTGATGCCAAGTGATAATTGAGACTCGCTGCTAGTAAGCGGAGGCAACAACTAATCCCGTCTGGCTGTCGACGCTCGTCGCGAGAGTTGCTAATCAACCAGAACCAGTGGATGCAATGTTTATTTATCTATTAATTGTTATGTTTTATAATTATTATATCACAGGTGAAATATTGTAAGGTAACAAAAATCATTCTGACGATTCATTTATGCAGTTGCGATGTATTTTACATCAGGATTCAAGAAACCTACACTAAAACTTATTTTTATCTTATATCTTCACGAGCCTCACAAGCAAAAGAAAATTAAAAATAATAACTGTTTTTTTTTCCTAAAAAAGATTGTTTCAAATTCCCTTAAGCTCTTTCTGGACTTGATCATAGTCGTTGTTTATTTTGAATGACCTGATATTGAAAACTTGGGAGAAAAATGAATAATATGATTAGTATGCTCGTATAAGAAGAAAATTAATGGTACAAAATAGAACTGCAGATCCCTTGGAAAAAAATATTGAGAATTGGCATAACTTAACTTAGTTCAAAAGTTAATAATTTATAACCGAGATACAGTGTGTCCAAGTGATCTTTTCATTTTCGATTTTCCTAATTAATTCATTTTTTAAGCAATATTTTTGCATGAAATTTAGAGATTGGGAGTTTTTTGAGGTAAGGAATTTGAATTTGTTGATCTTTTTGATGTAGATTGTAGAGGGCGCTCTCTGCAGTACTTCGGCTACAAAAAGTAAGTGTAACTTTTTTGTGTCTTACTGTATTTATGTTTTTGTTAAAATATGACTTTTCTCGTGTTTTTTAAGCAAAAAGTTTTACCTTTTAAATGTCGATCCGAGCAACTGTTTTCGAAATTTTTGCATTTAAAATGCCCAGTGTGATTTTCAAAATATTTAAGGTGAATCTATCGCTGGGCCTTCACCAATTAATTTTTTCATGATATTTATTTACCAACATAAATCTTTAATATGCTAAAATTGACAATTTTCAAGGGTCAATATTTCGCAAACAGTTGAAGATAGCTTAAAATCCAAAACGGCAATAATATTCAGGGTATTTCTTTTAAAAAAATCGACGTGTCCGAGCGTTTTTATTTAAAGTCAACCTGTTCATAGATATTCCTGTTACTCCAAATTTTATCCGCAAAAATTAATTTTAATAAAAATTATTATTATTATTGTAATATTATAATATATTATAATTATTAAAAATTTATATCAATAAACAGCGAAACATGTTCACAGAAATAGGAAATGCCTTTTGTAGGTGCCCACATATACTTGCAAACAAATTGGCGATAGATTAATATACCGATATGCCACTAACTAAAAGTTCCACATTACTTATCGTCTCGCGCACGTTCTGCTAAAAAGGATCAATTGTTGCCTCTGGTTACTAGCCACGAGAATAATGGAGCAAAGGGAAATTATGTTTTTTAAAAGGGGGAATAACAGCTTATTAGCGTAGTACAAGACGGAGGACTTTTTTTTAGTACTCTGTTATTTTTCGAACAGGCGGGCTCAACCTGTTTCCCATATGAGCAAGGATATAAAACTCCGAAAAGATCTTACTGTCTAATGTATTATTATTTTCAATTTATAAAAGGTCTTATGATTTTAAAGGTCTAAAACTGGGCTACCCGTTACGCTAAAAAAAGAAAATTTGCATTTTATTTTGGCTTTTATATATTCAGTGTTTTAACATTTTAGAGAAAGCTAGCCAACATTATTATTTTGTAATAAAAATGATCACAGATTGGTTGATTTAATGGAAACGTTGCTGTTTTCCGGGACAAAATTTTTTTTTTCTACTTTCGAGTGGGGAAACGTCTTTTAAGCACGCATTTGCGAGCAAAATGTTAAACTTTCAAAACACCGTGCGTAAAAAAGTCTTTTCAACAAGCTCTAAAAAAACTAAATTTTTGCGGTTTTAGGCTTTAATTTTTTTATTTCGAGTTAACAGTAATAAATAAAAATAAACCTGTATTTACTAACGAATTACAATGAAAATTAATTGTACAATTTGTTGCGTTTTGAGATTTTCGGCTTTAGAAAATGTCTTACCAGTTATCACTGCTTGAGAATCTGCTGTACATTCTTGTCTTACCACTACCGAAGTGAGTGAAAAAGGTCCTTCCAATTCTTGATTTAGCCGATTGTCGTGAACAGCGACAGCATCTGCCTGTAAAATTTGATTTGCAATTTTTTTTATTCTCAACCGGTTGAGCTCTTCCAGCCACCATGTCTCTTCAGACTACTTATATTTGCTTCAGTATTGGCTAAAATCTCCTGAAACGGTTCTCGGTATAGTTTTCTGGGGTTGGAAGACATAGAAAGCTAGCGATATTACTAGGTATTTTCCCGAAGCTATTCATGCCAACAACTTGTCTCGAGCACTTTATTTTGTGGTAGGAAAGAAATAATCGCTGGTGTGATCTATTTGCTGGTCACAATGTCTTATATTTTCTGTATAGATTACTATAACTTACTTCGTTCTTGTTGGGATCTCAGGCTACGAAACTTCTTAAAGCATGATTTTTTTGCGTCTTGAATTTTTACCACCAATATATTTTTTTTTCTTCGATGTCACTCACAAGCAAGTTTGCCAGTTTTGCTCTTCTGCAAGCTTCAGCAATGCCGAGAATTATGGCTAGCTTATTCATCAAGTAAATATGATCTGGAGGCTCGGTCAAAAATTTTTCGATATTATTCTTCCCTAAAACTTTGAACTTTTTTAGCCCGAATCCAACATTTTTTCGTTTAATAAATGAGATCAATTAATAATATCGGCTTATTTCTACGTTTTCACGAAGTTTTAAAGGAAGCCTCAACAGTGAAAACTTTGACCATCGTGAAAAATAAGGGAAGAATATCCCTTCTTTTAGCGACAAAGGTTTCTTCGATTTACATAATTCTTCAAAAGCATCGTACTCCTTTTCATATCTTGAACGTGACTTCTTTGGAATAAGTCGCTTTTTGGCGGATGCTGCGTTGTGCATAATACAATCGGGATTGTCCGCTTTTGGAGTTCATTTCAAATAAATACGTGATACAAAGAAGGCAAACTTAAAAAATTATTCTTTATTTGACATGCGTTTTTTAGTCCTATATCGACAACAACAAAATAGTGAAAGTAGTCTTAGAAACCAACAGGTTATAATATAATCCATACTAATAGTAATATAATATAAAAGTGAAAGGTGAAAGTAATATTTGAAACAATTTTATAGTCCGTAAAAAAATTCTATTACTAGGTATTTTCTCGAAGGTATTTATGCCAACAATTTCCATTTTTTTTACCCAAAAATATACAAAAATGTAATAAAAACATGCCCATTTTTACGCAAGCAGGAAAAATGTTGTACTGAACATGTGCTAAAGTATCACTTTCGGCACTTGTTCGGAAAATAACTATTACTCTTTTAAATTGTTTAAACTGTGTCTGTATCGGTGAAAATTTTGTAGTCGTATAATTAAAAGTTAAACAGCTTATGTCACTGACAGGTATATACAGATGTTTAAACATTTGCAATAAATATATAATATTTCGATAGAGATTACTTTTTAAATATCCAACTAAGATATGTTTACAAGATCTCGACAACTATACTGCAATCCATTCTAGTTTGGTTCGTAATAGGTTTTGTTTAGTAATTTTAATTCAGGAGCAGCTAATACCAGAGCAGTCAATACATCTATAGTAATTTTCGTTCATCCTTTAGAATTGTTGATAACATAAACAAGTTAGTGAAAATTTTTGTTAAACTTGAGTGTTTATATATACAAGCCATCCTTATGGGGTCGTCTCACGACAACTAATGGCATAGTAAGAGCCCTGCTTGCTTTCGCATCCCGAGGAGGGCCACTGATATCAGGGGCCCGGTGTTAATGGAGCCCAAGAGAAACTATGGCTTTAAAACCACACTCCAAAAACTCCTAAACACTTAAAACCCTAGGACCGATAAATTTTAAAACCGGTTTTGGTGTTACATTTATTCATAATTGGATTATGTACCTATCGAGCTGTATGGAGTATAGGGGCTCTTTGTGAAAAACTGCAGAGGGGGCAAAATTCGTAGTTACGCCGCTGATGACAACCCTAATAGAAATACTTGGTTATTAAATTAAATGATAAAATTGTCAATTTTATATTATAGAATTTAGTACATTAATTAAAAAAAACAATATGTTCTGATTCAGGAAATACATCTGTTTACTGCTCGCGATAATCCGACCGCCTTAAAGCTGCCTATTTTTAGACCCATACGGATATTATATGTCGAGGCCCTCCGTTAAGCCGCCTCGAGGAAATTAACTGACTTGGGTATGTATTTTTGTACAGAGTCTCATATTCACGCAGACCGTTGAAACTTCGCAAGATTGGACCCTGAAGCAACAGGAAGCGGGCGATGATGAAGAAACAGCCTGCACAACCCCGACCGGGCTATTAAAATCGAACGGGCTATTAAAATCTATAAAATGATAACTAAACGTTTGTTTGCAATCCAAAGCATTTAGGGCCGTTGGCTATAAAACAGGATACTACAAATTTCTGTCTTGTTTTACTTGTGAAAGATACACGGAGTAATTTTGCCTAAGATCATTCAAAAAATGATGTGTCTACTGCCGTTATACGAATACATGCTTATGTACTAATAAAAATAAAAAATATATAAACGTAGTTAATTCATTCTCCAGACAAGGAATATTAACCAAATTTTATTTAAATAATTTATTTTATTTCATATTTTCGAGTTGCTTTGGGATATTTAATTGAATTGTATGAGATAGATAGCATAAAAGATTTTTTTATGAGTAAAAAAGCTTTTTGTCTCTACTAACACTACATATACGCTTTAGCCGGTTTTAGATTTGAAAGGAAAAAATGAAATGGTATCACTAATATTTTTTAAATCGACAAAATTATATATATATATATATATATATATATATATATATATATATGTGTGTGTGTGTGTGTGTGTGTGTGTATCTAGATACAATATACCTGAGAACATTTTCTAAGAACCTAGACAACCTAGTCCATTAGAAACATTACCGTCTCAGAACTCTTATGTTAGAACTGATTAATATGCCAGATCAGATAGATCCCGTTTATTCACATTTTTGCTCATTACATTTTATTAAAGATCTAGCTTACAAAATCAAAGGCCTATTCACTAGTCAGGCAGATATAGAATTTACATTTAAACAAACAAAAACTATTTCCACACTTTATACCAGAACTAAATTTCTTTTAACTGTAAAAGAAAATTGGAATATAGTTTATAAAATCCCATGTTTAAATTGTAATAAAGTCTATATAGGCCAAACTTCTAGAAATCTCACTGGCCGCATCGCTTCACTCAAGAGCGATTGCAATACTGAAAAACTGTCTTATGCTCTGTCTGAACACATATTAAAAAAGGGTCATTTTGTGAATTTTCAGGGTCCGTCTATTTTGGAAAAAGAAAAAAAATTATCCTAAAAGATTCTTTTTAGAAATGGTCCATATAAATAACGAGCCCAATGATATTAACAAAAGTAGCGATATACAAAATCTTAGCTCTCTTTACGATTATATTTTAAATCTTGAAAAAAAGAGATATAAAAATCTGGACATTCAACGATTTATCTCTCAAGCAGATGATGGCCTTTAGACGTGTTGCTGCACTCATCTCTTTCGTAATGGACCATATAAAACTAGCATTAATTAATTTTTTTTTCTTTACTTGTTTCAGTAAGATATGAAATAATTCTTTCTTTTCATTTACTATCACTTATTCGCCAAAATAGCAACAATTTAATTGTTAATTTTTGGTTTGTTTTATTGAACGGTTTTTTTGGGTTTAAGAACTTTAGCGTATAGCAGCGTTACATAACATCCTAATTTTTCTACAATCGTTACCAACGAACAAGAAAACTAAATTTTGGTATCTTACAAAATAAAATTAATAATCAATAATGTAATTTGAACTGTTAGTATTATATAACATACACATAATGAATTACTTTGCATTTTAGTATCCCTATTGCTTCTATTCTCATTTGGTTTTTATCTAATAGATTTCTTCAGGCAACTTTTAGTTCAGTTACCGCACCTGCGCACCATTGACGCCATAGGTGATAAGAAAGTCATTCTCACTTTGGACCTTAAGCCGTAGCTTTGCGTAGAAACCGATCGATAAAAATAAACAGACGCGTATTACAAAGTGTTTTCTTGTTCTTTGGATTTTATCTACTACGATTCACCATTTTTTCTTTGAGCAATGGCGACGTACCAGCACTGAAATTTACTTTTCTGCATTAGTGTGTGCAGTTTTAAACCATGTTATCTAAAACTTAAGATAGCTTCGAAAATGCCAAATGCGATATATATATATATATATATATATATATATATATATATATATATATATATATATATATATACAGGGTGGTGCAACCAAGATGGGGTGGACGATTGTGGGCAAACGGAGAGGAATTTGAAAAAACATTTTTGGGATATGATTAATAGTCAAGAACGCTGTGTTTTAAAATTATACCCATTATACAGGGTGGTCTGAAAAGTTCGTGGTGAACCAAACTTTTGTTTTTTTAAATAGGACACCCGGTATATTATTATTTTAGTTGATTCTCCTATTCGTTACGATCATTTTGATATGAGGTTTGTTGGGTCTAAATTTTATACCAAGGGAATGGGACGAGGTTAAAGTGGAAAAAAGGGTTATACTCCGGCCATTTTTTGAAAACAATTGAAGCAGGTATGGAAAAACCAAATATTCTATAAAATGTATTGTATCTAGGATTACAATAAAGTATTCACTGTTATACAGGGTGGTCAAGTTTTGCAAATTTACCTTGGATTGAATTTTTTTAAATGGAACACCCCATATATTTTACTGTTATATTAAAGATAACATCGCCAGCTTTCAGAAAATACCCTATTTGATATCTTTCTAACCAACAGTTTTTTAGTAAATTAACCGTGAAACCAAAATTTACTCATTCTAACAGAAACGATATTATTTACGTAGCTTAAATTGACTACCTATAATATAAGGAGGCCATGATATAATCATAAATGAAAAGAAAGATTGACATTCTTGTCAAAACCGCAAAGTGTCAGAGAATTGGCATCAATTACCATTGTTTTTTGACGATAAGCCGAGAAATTGTTAAGTAACAATGAGTTTGGGTACTCCAGAGTTGGTAAACATGACTTTTATGTTGGGCGAGTGGCAAAAGCAACTTTTAAAAGCAACGGCTTGGTTAACAAACATAATATGCACTATTATTCAACCGAAAATCCACATTGGATTCGTCAGGTGGACCATCAAAATAAATGGTCAATTAATGTTTGGGGAGTTATAATTGGCTATCATGTTATAGGACCATATTTCTTTGAAGAGCATTTAACGGGAGAAGTCTATTTAAATTTTTTAAGAAATGAGTTGCCCGTATTGCTCGAAGACTTACCTTTAATGTTAAGAAATTCCTTATGGTTCCAACATGATGGAGCACCCCCGCATTACCATAGGCATGTAAGACATTTTCTCAATAATTGGAAAGGAGAGCATTGGATTGGGCGAGGTGGACCAGTTAAGTGGCCTGCGAGGTCACCCGATTTAACGCCACTAGATTTCTTTCTATGGTGACATGTTAAAGAAGAAGTTTATAAAGAGGTTCCAACCACAGTGGAAGATATGAAGTTGAGAATAATAAGCAGTTTTCGCAACATTTCAGACCTGACTTTGAGAAAAGTGAAACTTTCATTTATGGATAGATTCGAAATGTGCCTTCAGCAAAACGGTGGTTTAGTTGAACATCTTTTATAAGTTTTAATTACATTGTTTTTGTTGATTTATATTAAATTTATTTTTTTTGTAAAAAAAGATCTGTTATTAATACTGTCAAAGCATTATCTTCATTGATAACTGGTTTATTAATTACTTTACGTTTTTTTGAAAGCAACATTTCTTGAAATCTCTATGATAAACTTGCAAAAGCTTCTATCTTGTTTTTATTTCGGCATCGCATCATCAAAGAACAATATTTATTTATTTACTGATGACAATATTCTGACACTTTGCTGTTTTGACAGGACTGTCAATCTTTTGTTCAATTTATGATGATATCATGGCCTCCTAATATTAAATTGTCAATTTTAACAACGTGAATTCAGAGTAATTCGTGTTAAAATGAAGAAATTTTGATTTCACAGCTAATTTACCGAAAAACTGTTGGTCAGAAAGGTATCAAATATGGTATTTTCTGAAAGCTAGTAATGTTATCTTTAACATGAAAGTAAAATATACAGGGTGTTCCATTTAAAAAAATTCAATCCAAGGTAAATTTGCAAAACTTGACCACCCTGTATAACAGTGAATAATTTTGAACAACTTACAAGCGATTATTGTAGTCCTAGATACAATACATTTTATAGAATATTTGGTTTTTCCATACCTGCTTCAATTGTTTTCAAAAAATGGCCGGAGCATAACCCTTTTTTCCACTTTAACCTCGTCCCATTCCCTTGGTATAAATTTTAGACCCAACTAACTTTATATCAAAATGATCGCAACGAATAGGAGAATCAACTAAAATAATAATATACCGGGTATCCCATTTAAAAAAACACAAGTTTGGTTCACCACGAGCTTTTCAGACCACCCTGTATAATGGGTATAATTTTAAAACACAGCGTTCTTGACTATCAATCATATCCCAATTTTTTTTTCCAAATTCCTCTCCGTTTGCCCACAATTGTCCACCCCATCTTGGTTGCACCACCCAGTATATATATATATATATATATATATATATATATATATTATATATTTATATATATATATATATATATATATATATATATATATATATATATATATATATATATATATATATATATATATATTATATATATATATATATATATATATATATATATATATATATATATATATATACCGGAGGAGATTTTTTTACGATTACAATACTTTGCAAGGAAAACAAAAATGTACTGTTTAGTTTTTTCCATTTTTCACATCATTTTTACCCACCGCCTGCAGTATTTTTTATCAGCTTTTTTCATTCACCATTGGATGCCATCCTATTATTATTAGCATTAATTATATTATAAAATTAGAAAAATTCACCCAAGCCCTTTTTTTCAGAAGTATAAGAGGTATTTTTACAAAGCTGGCTACCCCAAATCGAACCGAGGACACCTTCGTGCTAATGGCAGACACATTTATCTTCTCTTGCACAGCAGTTAATGTAAAATTAAGAAATATATGCTAAAAGAGTAGAATAATTAATTATGATTAAACTGACTTCTGTAACATGTATAAAAAGTGTGTGACAAATAGGAAGTTAATCGAGGATTCACGTTTATTAACTTACCAAAAGTGATCTCCAAAAAGACCAAAACAAGCGTTAAAAACGAAATGATGGCACTATTCATTTTACTTCTATGAACACCGACATTCAATGTGCAATTATTCTTATAGATTTCCGCTTCATAGCATCGCCTTGTTTTTGTTTGGAGTTCCAGAAAATTTTAAATTTATTTTGATGTCTTGCGATAAAATGTGGTTTTGTATACTCGTTTGATTGATTTATACGGGCATTACAACAATATCTTAAATGATTAACGAGATATACCATCTTAAGTGTGCCCTATTTTTACTTATTATATTGAAACAGAACTGAGATTTATTCCGCATAAAAGATAAGTAAATAAATGAATAGTCGTTTATTTGCAACAGTCATCCACTTACAGGAAATTTAAAAAAAATACTTTTGAAACAAAATTGAAATATACTATGAGAGCTACAGAAAAGCGCCTACACCCTAACCGAAATTAAACAAAAAATTAAGAATTTTACAACTATCAGGGAACGGTAAAAAAGAAAAAAAAATATAGAAAAAAATTAATAAATCAGTTAACTGCCTCACGAGAACACTCGAAGAGTCAAAAAATATATCATCATTATCTCTACATATTTCATTAAATGTCTGACACATATAATATATTAGGGCTCTAGTCAACATGTTTGTAATATATGAATGACGGAACTAAAAATTTTATTTGATTTAATAAATGCATGCAGTCAATTTTACTGTTTAGTAATTTATATAAGAACGATAGAGCTGTTTTTCTTCTTTGAATGTCTAATATTAAAGCGATTTAGCAAGAAACTTCATTGTTAAATACTTAACAAACCTTCGCTGTACAGATTCTGGCCTAAGTATATCACACTGATAATACATGTTTTCTACGAGTGTAAGAAACAACAAAGAATTTAAAGATATTGAGATCAAGTTTATTTATATCACATCACGTACTTATACTGTTCAACTCACTCTGCAAGAACTGACAGTCCACCGAGGAATCAATACTAATATATACTTTTAAATCAGCAAATAACAGTTTTGATCAATTAATGTGTATGCTAGGTCATTTATGAAAAGCAAAAAAAGCAAGGGTCCCAAGTTAGAGCCTTTTGGAACTCCAGAAGATACCAAATAATATAATTATCTAACGTTGATTTTTACAAAGTGCTGCCGCTCAGTCAAGTAAGACTTCAAAAGCGAAATCGAACCTGAGGAAAAGCCCATAAAGTCCAACTTCAGCAAAAGAACACCATGCTCTATCTTGTGGAAAGCCTTTTGGAAATCCATATAAGCAACATCAACATGGCCAGTGTTATCAAATAAAGAGCAAATATATTGAGATACAGTCAAATTTGTGTTACGTGATCTTTTATCTGTGAATCCATGCTGATCAGGAGAGATTATAGACCTAACCTGACTGAAAATCTGTTTATATATACTTATTTCAAAAAGCTTAGAGATATTTCAAACAATTGAAATGGGCCTATAAATGCGTAGCTCTGATGGATCACCTTTCTTGAATACAGGGATAACGCGAGCTGTCTTCCAGCAGCTAGGAAAATGATTAGACTCCATTGAAAGCTTAAATATATACACTAAGGGCCTAGATTGAGATCCGATACAGTCCTTTGCAATAAAGCTCTGAAATGAATCCCTACCAGAAGTTAATTTACTTTGTAGTTTTTTCGAGACCTCGATAATTTCCGACTCTAGTAATTTATTAATCCCATCAAGACATTGGGGCATTGAGTAGTCTGGTTCTATGGAAGCATGATGATAAGATCTTGTAAACACACTTTAAAAAAATGCAGAAAAAGCATCGACAATTGACTGGAAGAGATAAATTCAACAGTACCATCTCGTATAATGCTCGGTGTTCTTAAGTGACCTTTTTTTGTTTGAATAAATGACCAAAACTTAGATCTTCCATTAAGAATATTATTTTCAGTTTCCTGAATAAAATCTTTAAATTCAGTCTTTATTAACATTTTTAGATTGACTCGAATGTTTTTAAAAATGTTATGATGAGACTCAGTTTTAAATAATTTGTTTTTTTTTTATCAGCAGATTCTTTATTTTTAATAAGACTGATAATATCTTTGGTATATCAGGAAGGGACCGTCTCCTATTAATTTTATGTGGAACAGATTGGACGAATACGCTATTAAAGTGCGGGACACGAAAGAAAACCGGGCGGAGTCAATCGGTTTAGGAAGGTCGGCCAAGAAATCTCTTTAAACCAGTGGTGTCCCGTCGTTCTTTAAATAATATGGCACTCCTTTTTGACTATAGGGACTTCAGATAAAATAAAAATGTAACTATGCTTAATGAACCTTTATCTATATTTGTCTGTTTTCTTTCGTTTACCGCACTTCTATATCTCTTTTGTGTTGCAAAAACGGCGAACTTTCGAATTTTAAAATGATTTAATTTTGATTTTTCTTGATCGATTTACCTATAAATATATTTTTTGTCATTAACGGTTCCCGGGCTACTGCCTACGTCCTTATTATTGGACCACCCAGTATAGTGTTACACGATTTACAAGTCCAGATTTTACAAGGGCAAAGCATCAGATTCAGTGAACGAGATCTCAAAATTTTAATTATGCAGTTCGACTTTGGGCTACTCGGATATGCCAAAAGTGGCCGTTTGTCTCCGTTTGTCATATTACTTTATACAGGGGCCGTCATTGTAAAGTACTATACAGGGCGTTTCCTAACTGCATGCTGATGTTAAAAGAGGTGTTTTTATGTCCTAAAAGTCTTAACTTTTGAGATATAGGATGGTAAAGTTTAAAAAGAAAACATTTTTTTTTCATCCCAATTCTGATGCTATTGTTGATAACTGCATGAAATTTGATACACGTCTTCTATGCATTAAGGAGCATACGGATTTACCCAGGTTAATTACATATGCACGCCACTGGTAGAAATTTAAAAAATTGATTGTTAATAAAAAATGCCCTTTTATGCATATAATCGCATCAGAATTAGGATTTTAAAAAAATGTTTTTTTAAAACCCTGTATCTCCAAAGTTAAGACTTTTAGGTTCGTATTAAACTTTTTTCTTAAAAAGGTCCAAGAATCACCTTCCTTTAACATTAGCACGGAATTAGGACACGCCCACAATGACACCTCCTGTACACAGTAATATGACAGGCGGAGACAAACGGTCACTTTTAGCATACCCGAATAGCCTAAAGTCGAACTGCATAAGTTAAAATTTTGATAAATCTAGTTTACTAGAATCAGTGCTTATCTTCAATAGAACGAACATGTTTAACATAAGATTTCCAATTTTCAGCCGATATTGAGTCAATCGCTTCTAATGTTATTTTATTTTAATCTTTAATTGAAAGTTCACCTGTGTTGCACTCTCGAATATATTTTTTTACTCCTGCCCATGCAAGTTCAATAGGGTTGAGGTCGCACATGTATGGAGGGAGCCTTTAGAGGTGTATTACCAAGGTTACGTTAAAGACCGTCAATTTTATAATTTTTTTCTCTAGGCTTTTTGGCTGATATTACTTCATATAATTGATATTTTCTCCATGTTGGATCACATACAAGATTGTTCGATTTAAGCCACGATATCATATGAGCTTTTATAGAGTATTTAGTTGGCACTTTATCTTCTACGTGAGAATGATTTTCAAAATTATCTCTATTCATCTGTTCATGTCCATCTGTCTGCAGTTGTTAGTCCCGAGCGAAAAACTAAAGCAGCACCTGGAACAAATCCGGCATCTGAACCAGCATGAACTATAGTAAAGCGACTACTAGAGTGGATTCCCTGGACAACACCTGTAACACTTTCACTTTGCCAGCATTTGTTCACTGTCGTATCATTATCTACCTAGGTTTCGTCTAGATACACAATATTGCGTCCTTCTTGCTTATATTGCCTTACAGTTGATAGATATTTGACCCGCCAGTGAAAAATATTTGGTCTCTCAATGAACAATTGTCGTTTATTTTGGCACTTGCGCCAAACAAAACTATTTGATCGTAAAAGCAGATATAAGGTTTTATACCCGTACGGAAAATCTATTTTGTTCTTTACAGCACTAATTAGGGGTTTGCAGGTCGGAACCTTCTTCAAATTTATATAAAAATCCTCTATCGTTCGTCGAATTACTTGAAAATCACCATCGTCAATTTTATCTTTGTATGGTAATCGGGGTCTTTTTTTACCAGGAGATTTTAAAAGTGAAGTAGAACATCAGCAATCATTATGTTCTCTTTAAATTTTTCTTACACTACTTTCCGAAACACCAGTGTAAAATGCAGCGCGTTCTGTTCGATTTTGAATTGGAATAGTTGAACTATTATTTTCAGCTTCTCTAGTACAGGCCTCTATAACGCTCGCAATAACTTTACGTGCACCGCTTCGAATTGTCTTTCCTCTTTTGCTCGCCATCATTACTTTGAAAAATTAATTTAAATTCAACGCAACGCATTTATATAGAAATGAAAACAAATGCTCGAAATGTATAGGCGCCACTGGAAATAGCTAGAACCTTCTAGCGGCAAGTGCATGGATACTCTAGGCACATCCCAATTACAAGTGGACCAGTTTATTAAATCCTCGATTAATTTTCCGTACCGCTTAGTTGGTGCACTTTATAGGTGAAGCCGCAAACTATTACAACAAATAAAATAACATAAAATTTATTTGCGTACACAAATTTTACTTTTCCGCTTGCTTAAGACTATGGACCTTTATTTTCACGACCGATCGGTTTTCTTTCGTGTCCCGCACTTTAAGAATACAATAAAAACTCTAACAAGCTAAGATCCATCGAATGTAAGTCGATCTCAACTTTAAATGTATTCCATATAGTTGGGTTTCATCAAGAGATTTCTATATAGACTAGTTTTATGGAATTTGCCGGTAATTCTTTGTGTCTCTTTAAAACAAGGATTCCTACATCATACTTCTAGCAACACCGAACCAAATATTGTTGCGTCGTTTTAATATTACAATTAATCGGCGATACCAGCTTTTTTATGAAAGTGTCTGACGCACAATCTATTCGAAGTATAATCGGTCTTTCCCCCCCCCCCAACCCCTATAGTAAGTATATAAACTATATAACTGATTTCTCTAAATATCAAGTCAACTGTGAAATAACTTTCTTGCAATGCTAAACAGGAAAAAAGGAATTGTATAACCATCTGTAGTAATTACTTTCCTTTACCATCGGTAAACTTAAAACCTAAAAATATTTATCAACCAGTACATAAACCACTAGTGGAACAATCATTTCCTAAGTTATAACTAGAAAATCAACAATCTCAATAAAATATCGGTAAATTCGACTTTACCCACAACTTCCCTCGAATATAATTTCACTACGTACATATAACATAATCTATATATAGATTTAGTTATTAGGTAATAACTTTATACAAATCCTATAAACTATAATTTATTTCAGTTACTTTTTTCAGATCTTTACGTTTTAGGATGATGATGCCGAAAAAATGTTTTCTCAATTCCGTCGGTCTGTCTGTTCACTGCATAGTTAAAATCCTACTACCCTGCTACTTTTTTTTAGAAAAATTAAGGTTCATATAGGGACGACCTAGTAACAAACAACACAAATGGCGGCCTAGTGAAATGCTTTAAAAAAATTTTAAAAAAATATATTACTGATAAAAAAGAATCGAAGATGGCGGGTTAATATCATATTTAAAAATTCAGCCTGGAAAAAATATAGATATAAACTAGTAAAACTGTGGTACTAATTCAAGATGGAGGAATAAAATAGCGGCCAAATAAAATTTTGTAATCGTGAAAAAAAAACCCTCTGAGTTTTTACACATCTTCGCGTTTTAGCGTTTTTTCCTAGACTTATTTAAATTACTTATCAGTTGACTTCAAATTTTAGGCAAAAATTAAGACTCATAACATGGCGATCATCTGGAAAGATTTTTGTAAAAGTCAAATATACCGGAACAAGACGGCGCGTGGCGGCGTTGGCCTAGTGAAACGTTAAAAAAATTGTTACTAAAAACATTAATTTTGCACAAGGACCATGTGTTACATAGGAATGAGCTAGTAACATTTTGGTATGAATCTAAGATAGCAAAACAAACTGATAAAACCTAATAAAATAGTTATTAAATTAATTTTAAATTTTGTGCGATGTACAGGTAAATTAGTAAGATTGTGGTACGAATTCAAGATGGCGGAACAAAATGGTGGCCAAACATATTTTTTTTTAAATCAAAGCGAAAAAACTTATTCAATTATAAACTAGTACGAATTCAACATGACGTAATAAAATGGTGGAGTGTGCCAATGAAAAAACTACAAATTCAATTTATTTTAGTATAAATGTTTGAAAATACAGTATACATGTGTTTTTAAATGACACTGTACTGAACTAAACTATATCACACTTCACTGTTTCTAATAAAATGAAAGATTCGTAGCAAGGGAAGTTCGGGGTAAAGGAAATTTACCGATTTTACTAGTTTTTAATTTAATTATTATTGTTAATGTTTTTACTATTTATTTTTCATTACTTTACTTTTTAAGTCTATAAAAAATAAATTATGTTCTTTATTATAAAAATCCGTAAAAATAGTTTTATTCCCGAAAATGAATTTTAACGAATATTTAAACATTTTATTATGCCGCTATTTTCTTTTGCTAAAATGGATTTGCATTAAAATTTTACCTGTCTATCCTTGTTTCACACTCGATTTTTGTGCCAAATTTCAAGTCAATTGGAAAAATAGTTTTTTGGTACTGAATTTTTTAAAATTTCGTTTTACATTTTGCGACGCCGCCATTTTGTTCCACCATATTTGGTTTTTACCAAAATATAAACATTTATGACCATTATGACCCTTGATTTCTGACCAAAGTTTGAAATCACTAGGATAAGTAATTTTTGAGGTATGCCGCGTACAGACAGACAGTCCGACAGACTGATGGCAATGAGAGAACGTGTTTTTCGGGGTCCAGGGACACTTACAATACTTATAAAATAATATCTAAATAGCCAAACATATTGGCTAAAATTGTACATTTAACAGTTCAACTTAACTTCTTTCGTGAACGGGAAGTATTTAATAGTAAAAAAATCACCCTTCGAGATTTTTTCAGAGTCTTTACGTTTTAGAGTCCCTAGATCTCGAAATACATGTTTTCTCAATTACGTCGATCTGTCTGTTCGCCGCATAGCCAAAAAACTACTTAGCCGATTGACTTCAAAATCTGGTCAAAAATTAAGGGTCATGTGGGAATGACCTGGTAACATTTTGATAAAAATCCAATGTGGCAAAACAAAATGGCGGCCAGCGAAATGTTAAAAAAATTATTACTAAAAAACTCAAATTTTGTACAAAAATTAAGTATTTTGTAAAAATCAACGGAAAATTGTGGTACTAATCTAAGATGGCGGGACAAAATGGAGGCGTAATAAAATATTTAAAATTTCAGCCTAAATATCTAGTTAATGGATTGATTTTTAATTGTAGTACAGAGATGAACAAGTAAAACTATGGTATTAATTGAAAATTATTGGTAATCGTAAAAAATCCACCCTCTGAGCTTTTACATATCTTCAAGTTTTATCGTACCTAGATGCTGTCAGTTCGCGACATAACTTAAAAACTACATATCAGAGTGACATCAAATTGTAGTCAAACGGGGTCATACGGGGATGACCTGGTAATATTTTGGTAAAAATCCAATCTCCCGGAACAAGATGACGGCCTAGTGAAATGCTAAAAGAATTATTACTAAAAAAACTAGTTATCCAATTTTCCTCAAGTTATGCAAAATCAGGTATTACATAGGAATGAACTGGTAACATTTTGGCGTGAATATAAGATAGCAAGACAAAATGGCGACCTAATAAAATATTTAAAAAATCAGCCTAAAAAACTGCTTTTTAGATTGATTTCAAATTTTGTGCAAGAATTAAGTGTGATATAGAGATAAACAGCTAAAATTGTGGTACGAATTCAAGGTGCCGGAGCAAAATGGCGTTCAAACCATTCTTTTTAAAAATCAACGTAAAAAAACCTTATTTAATTGATTTTAAGTTTTGCAGAAAAATTAATGTGATATAGGGATAAACTGGTACGAATTCAACATAACGTTATAAAATGGCGGTATGTGTCAATGTAAAAACTAGTTACTGAATTTATTTTAAATTTTGCCCAAAAATCAATTGTGGCATGGGTAGAAACTGGTCAAATATTGGTAGCAATGTAATTTGATGGAACAGAATTGCGTCCATAAAAATAATAATAATATTTTCTCAAGTGATTTACGAATCATAACACACTGCACTGCAAATAACACGTTTTAAACATTTTTGACGCAATGATTTATTGTTTTGAAAATAACGCGAACTGTTTCTTAAAACTGTCAAAATGTCAATCACATTGACTCAAGTCATTACCTAGATTTTTTGTAATTCGCTAGTGGGTTATGATTTATAACTCAGTAGTATGTTATTGCTTAATTTACTTGTCTAAAATAATATAAATAATAACTTGATAACTAGCAAATGTTGGATAAAAGTATTTTTTTAACCAACCTCAAAAAAATTTTCTGCAATAATTGCAGAAAAATCCGTTTAATAATTATTATTAAACGGATTTTTATAATTTTAATATTTTCTGCACTTATTATAAGGATTTTTTTGGAGATTATATTTGAGATTCCAGTATGGTTTAAGTACCGGAAATCGCTCGTTAAATTATTGGATTTGGATTGAATATTGGGCGGTAATAGAACATGTTGGAAATAAACCTGATTATCTGACAAACTGCTTTAATTACTTATATGGAAAGTGGTGCTCTTAGCGATAATCAATAATGCAGTTGTGTTGGTGAATACATACTTTATTAAAAAGCAATATAAGAAAGTTTTTTATTGCCCCTGTAAAAATGAAAATTAAAAAAAAAAACAGTCAATTTAAATAAAATCGCAAAATCTGACCATTTTTAAGAGAGGTCGATATGATTTTGGAATAGCGCAGAATAAACAAAAATTCTTAGCTTTCTATTTGTTAGCGTAAAAAAATAAAATAACAAATTAAAATAAAAAATGTAAAAATTTAAAAAACTAAAAATAGTTAGTAAAAATAAAACATTGTTTAATAAAGCACTGACCTTGAAAATTTGACTTATAAAGTCAGCGCCAAACTAAGAAAAAGTAACAAATAGTTATTTCTTGGCGTATTAGAACATATTTTGTATTTGTGTCTTCAAAAAGTATGAATTCTTACTATCTAATAAATAACTTTTTTCAGTACTTTAATACTTTAGTACTGCTTTAAAATGTTATTTTTAGTCTGTTTGACTTTTTCAAACATTGCTTATTTTTATTTTTAGAAAACCAAAAATAAGATTGAGATATTCAATCTTATTTTTGGTTTTCTTTGGTGAATTATGTGACAATTTTTTTGAAAAACAAACATATTAAAATTCCTTCATACAGAAATAGTATTCTTTTACAATTTCTAAATTTATTTTTATCTTAATGTTAAGTTCTATATATTTTTGCAAAACTTGTCAAGACGTATATATATTCACGGTGTCCTGTTTAGTTTTTGATATGATATTATTAGATAGGAAAAGAACCTGATCTATTTTTAAGTACGGGAATTATATGTACCCAAGAAATAATGATCTGTTGCTTAGGACACATCTGTTACCGATTATATTTTTATGGCCAGTTAGTATCGCAGCTATAGCTGGCATGTCAGCAAAACAGGCACCTACTGCAAAGTCGAAAATTTTGTCTTCTATTCGTTGTTAGTAGGTTAATGTGTTTATCCTCTTAAAGTAGTGAAAGTTCCATTTACAATTAGTTTTAAAATAAACGGTATCAAATTTTGGTCATTGGGTTATGTATTTATATAAATCGGCAATAATCATAAAGAGCTATAATAGGACAAGTTCACAAGAACTTACGAGGAAATGAACAAACAATTGTTTGCCATTTTTAAATTAATTTTTTAAAAAATTATTAATGATTCGGACTATTAGCCAAACGCTTTTATTTAAATTGCAAAATATAATAAAATGAAATACGCACTTTTTAGGTGCCTACGTAGTGAACAGTAAAAGAGATACTTTCTTGCAGTTTTGATGGTAGAATGAAAAATAAGAAAATTTAAGTTCCGAATTGCAGTTTTAGTGCCATTTTAGGGGCCTGGCATTTTCTACTCAGTGTTAACGATCGTAAAGACTTAAACGATTTTTTGGGTTACATACGTGAAGAAAGTTTAAAATAAAATAATAAGATTTTATAAAATATATAAACAGCTATTTCTATGAGTATATCCGATTATATTATTCATATGCACATAAGAATAAATTGCGTTATGTTATGTTGTGTTGTATGTATATATTGAAGATTTCGGAATCTAAAAATACCCAAGAAAAAACAGATTCTATCCATCTCAAATGTTGTCCTATATTGTTTAAAACTATGAAATCGTAAAAGCTCTAGGTTTTTATAACATACTTATGCCTTTAAGAACGTTTGTAATAGCAGTTTCAATTGTTTAAGTTCATCTACTCTATATAAAACAGGTATTATATGAAATAAAAGGAAAGGCAATAGTTTATTTTATTTTTAAATCGCGCATCTCTCTACATCGTTTAAGTACGTCTCTAAGTTCTTCCCCGCATAATATGAGTCAGAGTGTTATTCAACCAAAATACTCTTACACAATGAGACATGAATCTTCTTTTTATTGTTACTAGCAAGATATGTATCTAATGGTATTGTTCATATATATATATATATATATATATATATATATATATATATATCTTCTAAATTACTTGTATTTGCTCCTATGTTTAATAACACTGGCCGACAAGATTTTTCTAACACAGGCCAGTTCATTATTTTCACAATGGAAATACCCTCCCAATAATAAAAAAAATATTCAGAAAGCTCTAATTCGTACCATTTTTTAATAGCCTAATTAGAACCTTTTATATTGGCAGGTAAACAATTTTATTTTAGGGCGGCTAAAATGGGTCCGTTTTACAACGGCAAAATTGCCTAGACTGGGTTGTTTACAACTTTAGACATAAAATAAACGTTAAACATTACTCTTCTGTTGAGTTTCGAATTGAGTGGTTCTCTGTGTATCGATAAGCAAGTGTATGTAAAGACGAGAATGTCGAGACAAACGCGCTGAAGTTGCAAAATTTCTCCTGACAAATTTTGTTATATTTGTGGAGAATTTCTGGTAAAAATACAAGCCAGACCATTTTCCGAAAATGTAAAAAAAGCCTACTTTAAGTACTTTGGTGTGTTAATTGGGGATCAAGATAAGCGGTGGGCTCCCCATGTGTGATGTGTTAGTTGTAGTGTATCATTGGTGCAATGGATGAAGGGAAAGAGAAAAAGTATGCCTTTTGTAGTTCCATTGGTATGGCGAGAACCCACCAATCGTTCTGACGATTGTTATTTTTGCTGAACAAAGACTGAAGGTTATTCTAAAAAGGAAAAGCTTAATATAAAATAACCAAATTTGCAATCTGCCATACGACCTCATAATAATGGAGATAACGCATCATCAGGCAGCTCAGAAGAACAGTGCATCGATCCCACTTTTACCACAGGTCCCAGTTCCGGCGAGCCACATTTGATTGTTCAAAGCGAATTAAATGATTTAGTACGTGATTTGGGGTTATCCAAGCAACAGTCAGAACTTCTGGGTTCCGCAAAATTTGGGGAAATTGGATAAGCAGTTTTTTAGTCATTTTCTTTTTTTATTTTAATAGGCCGCCATTTTATTCTGCCATACTAGATTTTTACCAAAATGTTACCATGTTATTCTCATGTGACTTTTAATGTTTGACCAACATTTGAAGTCAATCGGATAAGTAGTTTTTAGCTGTAGACTTACAGACAGCCTGACAGACAGTCCGAGGAAATTAAGAAAAAATGTTTTTCGGCATCTAGGGACCCTGAAACAATACAATTACAATACTTTTGTCTTACTTGTATAACTGAAAATAATGTTAGATTGTAGCTCTCAGCGGTCCCTACCACTTTCGTATAATTTTTTTTTCTAATCCCCCCAATAGTCGAGCTATTGGACTTGAACGCACTGTTAGACCACCCTGTATGTGAGGCGCAGAATTGCTCAGAGTTATCCTACTATAACACATATGATTTTGGGCATAATTTAAAATTAATTCAATAAGTAGTTTTTACATTGACCCCCATCGCGATTTTGTTACGTCATGTTGAATTCACACCGGTTTATCCTTATATCATATTTAATTTTTCTCCAAAATTTACAGTCAATTGAATAAGAAGATTTTTTTTTATTCCGCTATCTTGAATTCGTTACACAACTTTACCAGTTTATCTCTATATTACATTTAATGCTTGCACAAAATTTGAAATTATTCTAATAAGTAGTTTTATATATATATATATATATATATATATATATATATATATATATATATATATATATATATATATATATATATATATATATATATATATATATATATATATATATATATATATATATATATATATATATGTATATATATATATATATATATATATATATATATATATATATATATATATATATATATATATATATATATATATATATATATATATATATATATATATATATATATATATATATATATATATATATATATATATATATATATATATACGTTACACGCCCGGTCATTGACCTTCGTGGTCGGCATGAAATTAGCGAACTTTACGCTTACGTGAAGTAACTATCCTGTGTGGTTTATGAAAATTCTTGAAGCAAGCCGACGTGAAATTACACGTAGAGTTGGTAACGGCATATCGATACTTATTTTATCTCGAGTATTTTATCGAGTATTTTATCATGAGTATAAAATAATAACCACCGGGCTCTGAAACGCCAGGTGAGGAATTTTATTGATACGCATTTTCCTTGCTCTTAGTGGGAGGGGTGATCACCACCACCCCTTGGATCCACCCTTGCGTTCCCCATGTGAAACAAGGCATAAACGATGAGACTCACCTCACCGCATGCGGGGTCTCAGAGACAATGTGAATGGTGTTGTATCAACAGGCAGAGCTGATGTACTGGTTACAAAATTGTACTTAAAGTAAAATAATCAGTACTTTCGACACTGTAAGTATTTAACTTAAGGGAGAACTGCACGAAAAAAAAATGAAAAATCAGCGACAAGTTCAAAATAAGATGAATAGCGACCATATTAAGAAAAACTTCCCACATATCCGCCCTAAAAAAATTATACTATGTATAGGCAATTTAAATTGAAATATAATTTTAAAAATAGGTTCAAAAGGGTTCACGCACTGCAGAACTACAAAGCCATGAGTACGATATAACATTTCAAATTTTGCAGTTATGTAGATGAAGGATCAGTGCAAGGCGGTACAGAGCCATTTTGTGGGAAAAGAATTATATGTGTCAGCATTTGCGTCAAAAAGTGGTCGACAATTTTCATAACAAATCAAAAGTTGAGCCCAACTATACATATTCTTGATTTAAATCACATTGAAGCTAATCTCTTACAGCTTTAACAAAATATTGCAGGGGCGGAAGGCTTGCAAATGATACATAATACTGCGTGCAGTTTCTCCTTCAGTACCTTTGAATTAGCGGTATTTGAGACAATGTTATCAGTAATTTTTCAGTAAAGGACTTGTACTTGTATTTAAAATTTCAAATTTTGGTTAAGTATTACTTATTACTTAAAAAAAAGTGCTGGAAAATCTTAAGCTACTTAAAGTACTTTGTAGAAGTACTTACGTGCTTTTAGTTAAGTATTTATAATTAATTAAACCTTTTTCGGAAACAGGTACTTCAATATTAAAGAGACTTAAATACTTCAATAATTATTTTAAGTACCTAATTTACTCTATGTATTTTATCAAACTAGCTGGCCCGGCAGACCTTGTTCTTCCTTTTCCGTTAGATAACGCGATGAGTTTCCTGTGGAATTATAAGCATATGGGGCGCATTCACCACACTGTCCGGAAATGTTATTGAAGAAGGGTTTTATAAAAAAAATACGCAATAAAACAAAACAAAAAATTGTATTGAAAGGTCTCGGTAACCAGACGATCATTTGAAAAAAAAATCATGCAAATTTTGGTCAATAATTAAGGGTTATATGAGGATAACTTGGCAACATTTTGGTAAAAATCCGATATGGCGAAATAAAATAGCAGCCTAGTGAAATGTTAAAAAAATATTAATATAAAACTACATACCCAATTTATCTCAAATTTTGTACAAAAGTCAGTTATTATTTAGGAATCAAGTGGCAAAATTTTTGTATAAATACAAAATGCGGAACAAAATCACGGCTTGATAAAATATTTAAAAATTCAGCCCGAAAAAACTACTTTGGATGGAACAATGAATTCTGTGCATATAATTAATTGTGGTATAAAGATAAACTATAAAACTGGGGTAGGAATTCAAGATGGCGGCCAAGTAAAACGTTTGTATTCATGAAAAAATCTCCAGGTTTTACATACCTTCACCTTTTAGCGTCGCTAGATGCTAAAAACATAATATGTTTTATCAATTCCGTCGGTCTGTCTGTCACTCTGGCTTTCTGTTTGTCGGTCTGTCATGTTCCTAATCGGGAAAAAGACACCTTCTTGGGTTTTATTTATCTTCACGTTTTAGCGTCCCTAGATTCAAAAAAATATTGTTTTATCAGTTCTGTCGTTCCGTCTGTCGGTCTGTCTGTCAGTTCGCGGCATAGCTTAAAAACTTCTTACCAGATTGAAGATTGATTTCAAATTTTAGTAAAAAATTAAGGGTCATATGGGGATGACCTAGTAATAATCCAGTATGTCGGAACAAGATGGCGGCATAGTGAAACGTTAAAAAAATTGTTACTAAAAAATCTAGTTATCTAATTTACCCCAAATGCTGTACAAAAATCAAGTGTCGCATAGGAATGAACAGGTAATATTTTGGTACGAATACAAGATAACAAAACAAAATGGCAGCCTAATAAAATATTTAAGACTGAAAAAACTACTTATTAGATTAATTAAGCATTAAGTGTGATATAGAGAGAGACTGGGAAACTGTGGTGAGAAATCAAGATAGAAGAAAGAATAGCGGGAAGATAAAATTTTAAAAAGTCAACGTAAAAAAAATCTTCAACTGACTTTTGCAGAAAAATTAAATGTAATATAGGGATAAATCGGTACGGATTTAACATGACGTAAGAAAATGGCGGTGTATGTCAATGTAAAAACTACTTATTAAATTTATTTTTAATTATGACAAAAAAATCAAGTGTGGCCTATCTAGAAACTGATGAAATATTGGTAGGAATCCAATATATTAGAACAAAAATGCGCGCAATAAAAATATTTAAAAAAAAGTATATACGTGTTACTAAATGACTACGTATTGAACTAAATTAGGTCACACATCACTATTGCTTATAAAAAGAAAGTTTCATAAGAGGAAAGTTCTGAGTAAAGGAAATTTACCAATTTTTTTTTATGGGACTTACCGAATTAGTTTAAATATTCATGCCTAACTATCCTACAAACTAATTTACAAAGATTAATATTGGAGGGATTATATAGAAACCGAAAGAAAAAAGAAGAGCAATTTTCACAAAAGATATATAAATAGGCTAATTTTAATAATTATTAGTTTTGTTGCCTGAGTCGCCACCGTAATAACAAAAAAGGGCAGAGCTCAAAACATTGTTTATAGTCGCTTGTTTACCAAGAAAAAGAAAAATATCACTCATTTTAATACACTAGCAACCAGGGCTTATTAAAAAAAGTTGAAAAGAGCAACTGGGTTTCTGTTTGATATTTTTTGTTTTCGGGATTTATATATAGGTAGGTACAAATGAATTACGATTTTTAGCCTTAACTAAAAATAAAACAGTTTCTCCCACTATGATGTAATTTTTAAAAATATATTTCAGTTCAAGCAAAATTATTTTTTAACGACAAAAGAAGTGTTTAAACATCGGTTTCTTAGACTCCTGTTAACGACATATGAAAATAAAAAAAGAGAGAGGACAAAAAAACAAATTGACCAATTGACCGTATTCACAATGTCCTAAATAAAAAAGACCCTAACCTTTGTAAAACCTAAACTTGTATTTACGTTATACGTATTTGAAATAACAAGGCACAGCCGTTCAAATGAACAATTGGTTTTTTATTTTCCCCATTTCATATTGTATTTTCCCGGTTCAGTGGCCACTTGCTTTTTGAACAAAATGAACAGAGAGTTGTTGGAAATATATTTTTAATCAATTTTCTTTCACTGACCTTAAGAAAATGATTAGATTGTTTAATGATTTTTATTTATAAGAATTAAAATAGGGTCAAGTGGAGAAATTCAAATTTAAATTCAAAAACAATTTATTTGCCAAGAAATAAAAATGTTTGATACGA
The DNA here is from genome assembly GCA_030620095.1 of Kuschelorhynchus macadamiae. Taxonomy (NCBI): domain Eukaryota; kingdom Metazoa; phylum Arthropoda; class Insecta; order Coleoptera; family Curculionidae; genus Kuschelorhynchus; species Kuschelorhynchus macadamiae. Next base: position 900,314 of record JAUTXW010004731.1, read on the forward strand.
TTGTGAAGAGAATATTTTATAATTTTCTGACAAAATGGTCAGCTTCTCGATTAGAAAACCGTTTTACATTATGCACCGAATATTCGTTGCATATTCGAAGCTGCCCAAACCATAAAAACAACAAAAAATAAATTATTACATATTTAGATATGTTCAAAACAATTAAGAAAATAAATATAAGTTAGCGTGTGGGTCCAGTGTGCACAAGAATAAAATATAATAAAATATAATAATAAAATATTTAGTGATCAAGGACGAATCTTAGGAGCAAGAGAGGGCGAAACCAGTGGTAAGATCGAAACGAACAAAATACCATTAGAAAGAAATTAACGTCGGATGGGACCATCGAAAGCTGTTAGGAGCCTTGCGAGACTCTTCGGGTGACAGTTTTAAAATCTGAACTAAGACTCTTTGAATCTGTACTAACTACAACACAACTTTTTCGATTATTTAGATAGCTTCTAAAAAATTCAACAGCGTTATTAGATAACCCAAAATATTGCAATTTTGATAAGAGCACATTATGAATCAGCGTATCAAAGGCTTTGCTAGAATCTAAAAGCGTCAAATTGTTACCAGATTTTATGAGATCTCAAATAAATATAAATAAAAAAATAGTAAATTAACATTAACAAACGAACAAGTGACATAAAGTCGATTTTGGATAAATATTTTAGCAGGTCACAACTAGTGCAGGTTTTTGATATATTAATGTTTACAAATACCCCTTACTGTTCACATTTTTACCCAAAGAGTAGGAGTAATTGAAAACAAGTTTTTTATAAATGGAAAACATTATAAAAGTTGTTATTGAAGCAAATTTGAGCAAAACGGTATTTGTATAAAGTGAAATCTCCAACTGGATACTAAAACACTGTTCACATTTACATTAAATTCGAATTTAAAATTTAAAACAAAAGTCATTTTATTAACATTAGACATAACATAAACAAACTCTGAAACAAACATTAAATCTCACTAAACTAAAAAAAAAATGTTGCTTATATATATATATATATATATATATATATATATATATATATATATATATATATATATATATATATACAATATATTTAAAGTTCATATTTTTATTTACCGCAATTATTTCATTAAATATATACTATATTTTTCCGTCAGAAAATTGGACGTTTAAATTCACTAACATAGTCTTAATATCGACAAAGTTAACAAAAAAAAACATCTTTTTCTACAATAATGAAGGTCGTTTAACTCTTAATAACCGACTTTAAGTCAGTTACATTAAAGTCATTATTTTGTAAAATTGAGTTTATTACACAAGCATATGTAAAATGTGTTTTATTTAGATTTCTTCCAAGAATGTCAACTAAAATGTAGGTACCTGGGACAAGCAGTTTTAAATCTGGATCTTCATAAGCCACTTTTGAAGTATTCTCAATTTCTATTTTGTGCACTAAGTCTAGCTCTTCGCCAGATGACGAATTTATTTGACAGTTTTCTTTTTACGGCCAATGGATTCTCATTTTCGCTATCTGTGGAGCTATCTGTAGAAATATTTCTCTTTTTTTCCTTCGGCACCTTTTCAGTTGGACATCTTCTTTTTGTTTTTTGATTCTTTTTCACTCTTCATGCTTTAGCTTCTTACAATTTTTCCAAATGCTAAGTTGCAGTGAGGATTTCACCAAAATTAGTTTGTTTTAATCTTGATACAACAGTTTTTTTTTCGCAGTGACCATATCTGTCTCAGTTTCAGATTTGTTTCTTTGAATTATATTTAAAAAAACTTCCCAGTATTGGAGGGCGATCCATCTTCAAAGACAAATCTAAGGCAACCGCGTTTACTTCTGGTGAGTTCAAGTCGGGTCTTGTTTCAATAAAATGTTTCTCTGGAGACCGATGTTTATTCTTCGAAGCTTGCTTATTATTATATATTATTTTTGGCAACTAAGGAAATACATGATAAATTACTTAAAGAATTTATTGCAGTTTTAACATCTTTACGGGCTTTGTTTTTTTGTAAGTCATATGAATTAAAGAGATTTTTTGGACATTTTTCAGGATTAAGAAACAATATTCCTGTAGAATCAAATATATTAACAATATTATTTTTAGACACAGATTCGGTAAGAGTCTGACCAAGAATACTGAACATATTTTTTTGTTAGACGACCAAATGCCTTGTCCTATTTTTCTAGAGGTGGAATTTTATCCGTCAGGTGGAAGACGAACCAGTTGAATGTTATCTTCAAAAGCTGTTTCAATAATTCGAATGCTTATATAGTTTAAATGTCCATCATATATTAACGACACGGTCTGATTGGGGCAATTGTTTCATTCTCGAAGATTCCGAATGTAAGAGACAAAAGAATTTTTAAACCAAGCGTAGAAAACCGATTCTTCCATCCATCCATTTCTAGTTGCGGCATAAAGTGTAACAGGGTATCCTTCGGTAGTGGTCCAACGTCCTTGCACAGTTGCGTCTTCAAAATAATAAGGGAGGCAAAAAGAAACCATCTGCACAAATGCACAATGGCCCTGAATTTACTTGGATCACTAAAGAATCCGCTTTCATGACAGTTTTCATAAAAATCATATATTATGAATGGGTCCCTCGCAGTTTGTCTCGCTTTTTGAAGATATTCTGGACGTTTCAGAGAAATATTTGGATTCCTTTTCATAAATCCTTGGTACCAGTCTTCTCCAGGAATACGATTTTTAAAGGGTGTATTTAAGTTATTGGTAGAAACAAACTCGGCAATTAGCCCTTTCAGTTCTTTTTTGTCATACGGATATCCAATGTACGCTCTGGCAATCAAACAATTTGGTGTTTTTTTTTCTGTATCAGAATTAAATACAGGTGGTTGACAAGCGTCTATTTGTTATCTTGCGTTTTTCGTCCTTTTATTCTATTATAAATAACTGAGACTAGCACGCCATAATGTGCTTCAGCATGTCAGTAGGAAGAGTTTCGATTTTGTATATCATTTACTGCGGAAATAACGTCTTCTGGGATATAACTTCGCCCCTGCCTTTTCCATGTATAATTGCTTGTCATTTTTACCTGCAAAAATACAACTTAGTAAGATATTTTGTTATTTCATTTTCTTTTCGACCAACGTTATGTTCTCATTTACCCCGTAAATTGTATTTGCAATTACCCCAAATGCTAAAAATCTATGGGGCAAATGTAAACAGCCCTTAATATATTTCCAAAAAGACATCAAGTAATTTAAAAGGTTATACATATTTACTGTTATGGTTTATCAACTGACTATACATTTAAGTCATGAAACTTACCTTCTGTTTCAATTTTACTATTATTATACTTCACTTTATTCCACACGACTTTGAAAAACAATTTTTTAACTAGTGGTTTAGAAACTGATTGTTTACTCTGCTATAACTCAACTACAAATGGCCGCAGCGCATGCTCCAAAAGCGTCATGTGGTATGGTCCGTCATCTGTGATTAAATAATCCTTTAGCGAAGTTACGAACCTCGCTTCCAATTACCCCCTGTTTACTTTTCCCCCAGCTGACCCTAATAATTTTAAAAAGTGATTTTCCCAGTACTCGATATAAGAAAAACAGGGAATATTTTTTTATTAAGGTGCTATGACATTTTAGATTAGACAAGTATGTAGGGTTATTTTCAGTCATTTGCTTGCAGTGGCTAAAATATATTTGTTGCGAAAAAGAGAATAATTTCTACTTCTCTCAAAAGAGAGAACTTTGAAACAAAAAATAAAATAAACTCTTTCAGTTTTCAGGCTTTTTTTTTCAGAATTTTGGGTAATTTTTATGCATTTATGGTATTATAACTAAAAATAAATAATTGGGCAATGCAACGATCTGACACTTAAAAGCCATCGATCGTAGGGCAAACAAATCGAATTTTTCAGGGGATTGTATGAGACGTTTTTGTTATTTATCTTTATTTTTGTATTAAATTCTTCTTTTCGTTGTATTGTGAATTGTGGAATAAAAAAACGATTGTCTGAACTTTCGTCGATAAGGATGAAGAAGTGGATTACTGCAATAAGGAGAGACTATTTAACTACTACTAAATTGAAATATGCCCAAGTCTGTGCAAAACATTTTGTACCTTTACATATTACAATGTTGTATTTTTTATTAATATCATTCATATGTACAATCTAAGAAAAAAAAAATTCTTTTTGGAAATTGAGGTATTTCTACTTAGAGAGAGACTCAATATTCTTAAATTCATTATAATATATAATTTTTTTTTATGTTTTATCTTAAACATACGAATAAATTGTATGTTTTTCAAAGAATTCAGAAGTTCATTGAACCTAACTAATGTATGCTTCTCAGATTAATATTATCGTAGCACGAGTGTGTAGAAGCTGTGGTTTATCATTTTTAATTTTATGTATAAATGAAGCTACGCTAACCATGTCCAGTTCTTACTTAAATCTAAACTAAAAAAGAAATTCACAGCATTATTGAACTCTCTATAGTTCCTAGATGTATGACTAGATTTATCAAAAGTGTCTCTTGGCAAAATCTATTACCAAATGAAAAATCTTATTATGCAGTCAGAATGGAAGCTCTTAAATTCATAATATGAAGAGTGGAAATTAAATGGACTCAAGGGTTACAAATACTTCAATAAAGCCATGAATTTTCTAACAACAACTTATAATTAAATGCGCCATATTATAATGCTAGAGTGCAAGTATACAACTTAATTTTTTTCTAGGGTAAAGGCTTACTTATGCTGAAAAAAAATGAGTTCTTTTACACTTGCCCTCAGGTGTATTACATATACATAACTTTTTCTGTCTATTACTTATTTACACACTGATTTTATAAATTTTTTTACTCTTGTATGCATGACAATTTACTAAAATAAGAACATGTGTGTTTTATTCTTATATATGTTTTATTTATGACAAATATATACTATGGTGCAGCACAAAACATTAAACACACAAGAATGGGTTGTTAAAAAAAACGAACTTAGTTAAACTTGGATATGCACAATTGAAATTTAACAACTAGGTTATTAACACATCCATATTTGTCAATGGAGAAGAATCTTTTGGATCCACACTACATTTGGTATCTTACACAACAAAATAATGTATATTTATATATTTTTTTCTATATTTTTAAATATAGAAATCTATTTTTTGTACCGTTCGGCGATCTCTGCGTTCTCACTTTGTAGCTTCAAAAAATATGCACTCGTCATAACTGTTGGAAGTTTAAAGCAAACACGCAATTAGTCCTGTACTAAAAAAGGCACTTAATGTATATAAAATCCTTAAAATTTGCTTTGAAATTATCGGGGACTCATGGGGAATTAAACAATTGTTAGTCCTACGGCAGTCTACTGACAGCAGTCAGCTGTTTTGTTGGACTGCTCTATGGAGTTGCGTTGGTGAACACATAATATATGTACAAAACATATTAGGAAAAGAGCTTTCTAATTAATAAACAAGCTGACGCTTGGAACACAATGGATCTCCGGGAAACGTTTAACCTAAAAACTAACCAATAAAAACGAAACTTAAAAAAGAAGTACGTATTTCTGGTACAAAAATAGGTGATAATTTTGATATTGAAACTAAATATAACCGTTTTTAACCTGTATTTCAAAAAAGTATCTAAAAAACACCTACAGAAAAATCAAGTTTAACGTAAATGGACGCAAAGAATTGACGTAATTTGTATTGTGTTCCGCGCTTAATTAATTTTAAAAATCGTAAAATTTGAGCCGTTGATATAATTAGAAAATAGTGCATTATAAATTAGAATAAAACTAAAACAATATAAAATAATAAAAATAAGATCATTAAAAAGGATAAGAATAAAATATTCTCGAAAAAATAAAGCCGGCTTTAAAAAAGCAGTGAAAACTAAAAAATAACATTTCAAAGAACCTGTGTGACTCCCCCAATTTGAATTTGAAACATCTCAACGATAAAATCGCAATCGTATCGCAAAATTTGATTCCACACGAACTTTTTGACTCGGTCGCCAACCGTGTAGCCCGATTGTCAAGTAGTGTACCGACAATTTCTGAAATGTATGACATTTTGCTGAGGAGCGAATCCAGGTGGGACCTCTTGGAGAAACTGTCAGAAGAGCTTTCCACTTACAAGCTAGATATGCTGTTAAAGTCTTTAGATATGGAACAGAATATTTTTAATATTTCGGAAATCCTCTTCAACAATGCTGAAGAAGCGATAAAAATCCAAGTACAAGACTCCTCTTCTGTTGAAGTAAAAACAGGTATTGATAACACAAAGAGTAACCTAACTAGTATAACAGACTTGGTAAAGGAGATATACTCCAAATTTGAAAACCAAAATAATTGTAAGCCTTTCAGAAAGACATACCCTACCATCATATCTTTGTCTACACAAACTATGGAAACTACCTGCTTCACCGCCTCTACACAAACTGAGCTCGTCTAGCCGATACTCCCATTATTATTGATTAAAGGCTCTAACAAACTAGCTTGTAATAATACGCAACGGTGGCACTATGTAATCGTAAAAAATCTTCCTGCAGGCTTTACACCTAGCAACATAGTTCACTACGTAAATGAAAAGTTGGGCACTACAGAGTTAATTCGCTGCTACCACCTAATCAATCTTAACTCAAATATTGATTTTAAAATTGGGACCCAATTAAGAAACTCTTAAAAAAAATTCTATGCGGGGAACTTAATATTGACTACGCTACTGTTTGTGCCACCCAGAAATATTTAATTTCTATATTCCACTCTTTCGGTCTTGCAATGCGTGCAACGTCTCCAACTAGAATTTCAAAATACTCTTCTTCTCTCTCAGGTTTTCAGAGACCTCGCCGTAGAGGCAGAAATTTCTCGGCCGCCGATTTTTCAGATTTTCATAATATTTGCTTAAACACCGACTGGAATTTTGAATTTGAAAATGTTAACTCAAATTTTAGAACTTTCTTAAACAAAATTTTATTTACTTATAATAGGGCCTTCCCGCTTGAAACTATCAAACCTAAGGGTCAAAAACCGTGGAATACGAAAGACCTCATTTCTGCTGAAAATATGGCTTCTCTCTTATGTATAAAAAAATTCACCGACTTCATTCTTATTCGCGACTATATCTCTAATTATAGGAGGATCTATATCAAACTAATAAAGTCAGCAAAAACTATACTATCAAAAACGTCTAACAAAATCTAAAAACGTTTCAAAGAAATTCTGGTCCATTATCAATGACCTCAAAAACAAATCAAAAACTGTGACTTAGATCTTAACAAGGCCAAATGACCTAAATGATTATTTTGTTAATCTAAGCAAAAATGTTACCTCTGGTATCTCGCCAAGTTTGAACCCTCTTTCGTTTCTCCCTCCACCGAAAAACGTCGCTAATAGCCTTTTCTTGAGCCCTATTAGCAGCATGAACTATTGAAAGAATTGAATAACACCATAAGCAAATCTACGTATAGCACTGATGGCCTATCAATTAAAATATTCCTGAACCTGCCGCTCCCAGTTATAGAGGCCCCTTCAACACTAATAAATGAATCCTTTATACGAGGTATATTCCCTTAATGCCTTAAAATAACTATAATTATTCCACTTCATAAAGGGGGCGAAAAAACTAACTCTTGCAATTATCGCCCAATTGCTCTATTACCAGTGCTTAAAGATCATTGAAAGGTTACTAAATAATCGTCTTATGCCATTTCTCTTTAAACATCGGTAGTGATCCCCAGATCAGTTTGGATTTTTACCAAACAAGTGCACCAGTTAAGCCATGTTCTCGTTGCTCAGCGACGTCTACTTATCTCTCAATAACAATCACCCCACCGCATCAGTTTTTTGTAACTAAGCAAAACTTTGACTGTGTTAGTCATGAAATTTTGATAAGCAAGCTGAATTTTTAGGAAATCCGGGATATTTCTTTAAATTAGTTTAAATCTTATCTCGGGAATAGGCAACAATTTGTAAGAGCAAATGGTTCTGATTCTGATTGTAAATTGATTACAAGTGGAATATTAATGATATCACCAACCAAAAAATTAATAAAAAAACCTCTCTTTTTGCTGACGACACAAGCATAACATGGAGTGATTTTGATACAACGTCTTTACATTCTAATATTTCCAATAACCTTGTTATGATTAAGGCTTGGTCCGATTCCAATCTGCTTTGCTTCAATGTGGATAAAACCGTGGTCTTATCTTATAATTATATCATCTTATATATTAAGCTAGTTAACAGCAATATTAAATACTTTGAGTCGGTTAAACTCCTGGGTTTGGATATAAATAACAAGCTAAAATGGTCTAAGCATATTGACACCTTAACTAAAAAACTTTCTACTGCCTGCTTTGACATTCGATCAGTTTCTCTCTATTCGAATCCCATCTCCGCTATGGTTTTCTCTTTTCGGGCTGTTGTACCACCGAGCAATTTCTTAGTATTTTTAGGCCTCAAAAGAGAGCAATCGGCTATTTGTTTGGTCTAAATAATAGAGCGCACTGCCAATACTATTTCAAAAAACATGAAATATTAAAATATTATATAAAAAAAATGTCTGCATTATTTATTTTAGAAACTGTCTGTTTGATAAGAAAACATATAAGCACATTCCTGGAAAGGCCACAACACGTATATCCTACCAGAAACTCTAGGCATGACATATACCTTCCCGTTCCTAAGACAGAATTAATAAAAAAAATCAATTATTTACAACGCCATAAAACTTTACAATCACCTTGCAGAACATTTAAAAACAAGGCCTATGTTTGCAATTTTCCGAAAAAAAAACCAAAGCGAACCTCATTGAAAGACCTTTTTACTGAGTTATCGATTCCTATAATGAATAATGTCATTAAAATGTTTTTGTTTGCTTGTTTACTTAAATCCTGTTGCTGCAAGGCATTTGAAAATATTTTATGAAGGAATGAACGGTCTGATAGTCCGTTAACATTTATTATTTTTGTTACATATTAGATTAAAGTTATACATTTTCTTTTTTTTTTCTAATACATTTTAATTACTATATTAGTTCAGTATACTTTTTGTTTAACTTCACTTATTTTGCTTGTATAACGTTAACCAAATAGAATTTAAGATCGCGTAATTTTAATTTTAATGTCATCGAAATTATTCACCTCGCATATGTATTTTTTTATTTCCTTTTGCTAGGTCACCTAGATTCATTAACCGCTTTTCGGCAACGTTACGAACATAACGAATGTTATATTTACAATTTTTGTATTTGCATTGACCTATCGAAAAATGATTTTTTTTTCGATCAATATTCGTTTTTTCATTGTTTTTGTTTTGTTTTAAGGTAAATTTCGCTTTGTCCATAAAATTGTAACAATTTTCCTAACTACATATGACCATATGTCTTTAAAAAAGTATAAATAGGCCCGGGCCCAGAGTTCCATAATCAGACGTGCCCCATAAGGACCAGGCTATTATGTGTAACGGTGTCCAAAGGATAGAAACTATGGAGGAATTTTTTTAGTCAGTTATTTCCGGCCCTGTTTTCTGTTTTCGCTGTTTACTTCCTTATTTACAGATATATTAAAATAAATGAATTTTAGCTTAAAAATATTTCCTGAAGGGAACCCGACTGAATAAGGGCCTTATCGGTTCAAGATAGTAACCATAGACAACTGGTTTACGTCAGTTCCTTTGGCTAATGAACTTTTAGGAGACCCGTATAAAGTAACAATTATAGAACCTTGAGAAAAAAAAGAAGAAACATCACCGGAGCTATTCGACAGTTAAATTAGACCATGAGGCAAGTCAATGTTTTGTGTTTACCACAACCTAATAAAATAGTGCTCCTACTTTCTACTATGCATGAACGTGCAAGCATTTCTGAAAATGGAAAACCTGATATAATTATAAACTATAATGAAACCAATTCAGGAGTACATAGTTTTGATCAACTATGCAGCAATATGACCTGCTTCAAAAAGACACGGAGCTGACCCTTTTGTGATTTTTATGGAATGCTCAAGATAACCACTACATATTCCTTTGTATTATACTGCTATAACTTACACAAAGCAAATAATAAGACTGTTTCCCGCTTCCAATTTTTGGATGATTTGGATAAAAGTTTAGTAGAGCCGTGAATGAAACAAAGCTTGAAGATTCTTAATTACATAGAAAATTGGGATTACTAACAGACGTTCGATTGCTCAAGGAACCTTCAGGGATCTTTACTTCACGAGATCTGAACACTAAATAAGCTCGGCAAGATTCAGATGGGCTTTTAAAACCGACTTGTGCTCGCCGAACCGTGACCTTGTGTTAAGATCGGTCACGTGTGATATAGACCGTAACCCGTATCTCTATTGAAATTTTTTGTATGTTTAAAAATTTCAATAGAATCCCTAATTTTTTCGTTTATAAAATCCTGGAACCGATGCTAGAACCTTGGTTTCCTTTACATTTATAATATGGCCAGTGGTATGCTGGTGTTCAGCTACATCAGATTGAAGGATTGTTTCTTCTTAATATATCGTTCATGTTCCTTAAGTCTAGTTGATATTGAGCATCCTGTTTTTCCCACATACACATTTCCACAGGAGGAAGAAATTTTATATACTCCTTCTGTTTGAAAAGGTACAATATATTTCGGGGATCGCAAAACTTGTCCAATCTTCTTATGTGTGTTGAAGATTGTACATATGTTGGACCGCAGAAGTAATCATCCTATTTTGTCTGTAGTGCCACGTATGTAGCGAAGAACAACACAACCTAATAGTGGCTCTTTATCATTATATCAACTATATCTTTTAATTGAACGCGTAATATCTTCAGTACAATAGCCATTTCGCCTCAGAGCTCCGGTCAGTTTCAATAGTTCCGATGTTAGAAAATCTTGATCAGAAATCGAAATGGCTCTAAGTACTAATGAGTTAATAACCGATTTCTTTTGTGCTGAATGGTGGTGGGAATTTGCATTTAAGTATCTATTCATATGCGTCGGTTTTCTGTACACAGAATGTCCCAATGTACCATTTTCCAGGGGCGTGCAGTCCATGGAAGCAAGGGAAGCAGTGCTTCCCAAAAAAAAAAATACAAAACATCTTCTAAAATGTAATTTTTGAAATAGGAAACCATTAATTTAATTTATAATAAAAATGCTAAAATATTATTTTAAATATCAAGCCCATAATAAATGCGGCCTTGACTCCGACCCAGCCAAAATAGAATATCGAATAGAACCTATGCGGGCCACTAGCTTCTCTGCACCCTTGATTTCCTTTGAATTGACCCAGAGGTTATTGAACTTTCCACCGGCTGTTTGCAATTTTTGCATTTCAGTCGCGTGCTTTAAGTGGTGGTGGAAGCTATCGTTGGAGTAGGTTCTTTGTTTGAACGGCTATACGTGTGTTGTGTGATACGTACGTCGCGTCGTGCATGGTGCGATATGGAAGACAATAACACGGACGTGGATATGCAAATACCGTCAACTTCGGCTGTCGGTAATAACGTTGAAAATGTTGGAGAATTTAGTAAGAAGAGTGTGTGTGAATGTGTGATGTGTGCCTTAATAATAAAGGGATGTTCAACATTAAACTTCGCTGATAAGCTTCAAATAATTTCCAAAGGAAGAGCAAAACCGCCTTTAAAAAATTTAACTACAAAAATGAAAAACTGTATTAGACATTTTTATCCAGAAAATCAATACAAACAATTTAAAAGGCTAACAGGGTGTGAAAATATAAGTAAATTATTTCGTTGGCCATGTTTACTTTTTGAAAATGAAAAATGTCTCTGGAATAAAACTGGTTTTTCCGATTTAAACTATAAAGCTGTAAAAAGACACATTATGTCCAGAGCGCATTTACAGGCCGTTATAAAAGAAAAAGTCTTCGGCAAAACCAGAATTGAACACGCCCTTAATAAACAGTTGGAAATTAGTCACCGCCAAGACAATGAACTAGTCGATAAAAATAGGCAAATATTAAGAAGACTTATCGATATTGTTTGTTTTCTCGGACAGCACGAATTGGGATTTAGAGGTCATGACGAAACAAGGGTTTCTTCAAATACAGGAAATTTTTTTACTTTAGTTTAATGGCTAAATATGATGATTGCTTAAAAAACCATTTAGAGCAGTCTAGCGTTTTTCGCGGAACGTCGAATCGAATCCAGAATGATTTAATTTCTGCTGTTGCAATATATAGTAATATATTGCAACAATATAATAGAAAATAATGAAACGTGGGACTCAGAAGCAATAGTTCGAAGGGGTTTTTGGACTGTTTGAAACGAGATATTTCCATTCTCGGATGTTTTTAACAAAATTATTACAAACTAAGACATATGATATTGCTTTTTGCCTAAAAAAAGTCGATGATTTTAAGTCCATGTTAAGCCAAAAAAGAGATGACTTTTTTGGCTTAACATGACAAATTAACTGACCTATTTTGGGAGAAAACGATGACGTTAAATGTAGAGCCACAAGCCAAACGTCTTCGAACAGAAAAGGTCGGAGATGTTCAAACATCATACAGACGCCTCTTTTATGAAATAATCGATCAAATTCAGCAACAAATAAACTATAGATTTAACGGTTTAAAAACTTTTCCAGAAGATGCTTTTAAATCTCTTCTTCTTCATTATGGCCAGTTCTTCGACCGAGTGTTATTGCGATCTGAACTAAAAGTGATTTACGAAACTGACGACATTAGCGCAAAAAATAACGATAAGGAACTAATGCAATTTTTAAAAGACAAGGAGCTGGAAGATGCCTACACCGAAATGTCGAAATTGTGTGAATTAGTATTGACAATACCTGCCACAAGTTCATCAGTAGACCGCAATTTTTCAACACTTAAATGTATACAAAATTTCGTGAGAAATTCAACGGGGCAGGAGAGACTTTCGCATACATCGCTGCTGTTCATTGAAAAAAACTTCTCCAAAATATGTCGGAGCAAGTTTCTAAAAATTGCTTCCCTTTCTTAAAATTTCACCGCACGCCACTGCCATTTTCCTTTCTTTGAACACACATGTCTAGAAAGGGAACCGTTCCATTAAATTCAATTTCCATTGTGAACTTCGAAAACCGGTCTTAACACAAAGTCACGGTTCTGCGACCACAAGTCGGGTATAAAAGCCCGCTTGAATTTCTCCGAACTATCGGTGCTAGGAAAAATCTCGGAAAAAATAATAACGGACAAACTACAGGACGTAGTCCAAACAAAAAAATATACTACCAAATTTCCAGTTCGGTTTTAGACATAGTACTAGTACGATTAACCAAACAACCAGACTTGCTACAGACATAATCACGGGATTCAGCAGGAGGAAAAGCACCGGTGCCATTTTCCTAGACACTAAAAAAGCATTCACATATAGCCTAATAATAAAATTAATAAGGCACGGCATTTCAAACCCTTTATATAAAATAATTAAATCCTTTATCTCAAATAGAGAATTTCAATTGCATATAGACGGGTACAGCTCCACAAATAGACTAATTAGGGCAGGGGTGCCTCAAGGCTCACCCCTTTCACCCATACTCTTCAATCTATACATAGCAGATATCCCTACGGACACATCCACAAATCTCTATCTCTTTGCTGACGATACAGCCCTTACGGCTACGAATAAAAACCATGACATCATAGTTTCTAAATTACAAAAACATATTCTGAGCATCGAAAAATGGATGGAGAAATGGAAACTCCAACTAAATCCTAACAAGTCGCATTATTTTGACAAAAAGCATCAGGGCAAAAACAAACAAAAAATCAAAATACTCAACACCGAAATCAATTGGCTTAAAAAAATAAAATATCTGCGGATGATTTTCGACTACGTTGGTCAGCCAATACAGACCATTCTATTAAAAAAGCCAAAGGCATATTTTCAGCTCTATATTCTCTATTGCATTTCAGAAGCAAATTAAACAACCGGATCAAACTCAAGTTATATAAGTCTTACATAAGACCAGTCTTATCGTACGCGGCTCCCACATGGAGCATCTGCCACCCAAATCAAGTTAAAAGGCTACAAACGGTGCAAAATTAAATAACCCGGGTGATTTTAAACGCTGACAGATACGTAAGAGATACATTAATCCACCATGACCTTCAACTAGAATCAATAAACGATTTTGTTCAGAAAAATAACAACAAATATTACCTAAAAGCCAGTTTCTTCTTAAATGATTTAATTATCACACATCATAAACTCACACATTTAAACCTCCCACCACCCTCCCCCTGCAGAAGATCAGAACTAAACTCAGTTAAATATTAACCGCCGACCCAATAGACGTAATAGCCAACGGGCTGACGTAAAGCAAGGATCATTCAGTGTTCAGATTAAACCATGAATATATCTGGAACAAACGAAGGCGAAACGTCGGATATTAATTCCAATTTGACACGGTCTAATCTCAAGAAGCACGATTTCTTAATTCCTAATTTATGTTGCAATTTTCGACAGAATATAAAGCGAAATCCTAAACATACAACAATTTCCTGAACCGGCTAAGCATATGGAAAAGACGAACCGTATGCTTCTTCTGCCCTAGCCGTCTAAGAAAAATGACAACAAACTTTGGCTTACAAAGTACAACGAGCAATCTGCGGACAACACAATAGCAATTGTTAACCGGACATAATATACGTTTTTTCAAAACCATATGTAACTTGATATTATAAAATCTTTCTTTTTTTAAATGCGTTTTAATTTTTTAAATATGTTTTACTTTAAAGTCGTAAATTTTACGACATATTAGTCTTACAGGGTATTAAAATCATATTAGTACTCTAGGGTTAAATAATGGCTGGAGATTTTCTAGGACATCGGTTTAACATTTATTTGTAAAAATACTATTAAAATATCCTGAACCTAACTTTATTTAAAATATTGGTGAGTGTCAACAGAGTAGCTTATTATATTACCAATAAGACGAGGTTTTGGGGTATAATAAATGATTATAATCTACTTTACCTTCTTAAACTAAATGTTAAACCACATAATTAGAATGAACATGATAATATTAAATACTATACTATATAAATGGAACGTGTTAATAAAGCTAATATACATTTATAAATTGAACCAAGAAATTAGAAGTGTCAATTAAATGAACAACGTATATATTTAAAATAGAAATTACATAATTTTATATTTATATTAAATTGATGTAATAAATTAAAATTATGCAAAATTAAGACAAGCTAATACATTTCGATTATCATGTGCTTTTGTATGGCGTATTTTGTTTTATTCAAGCATATAATTCCAGAAGTTAATTTCAAACTTTACAATTTTAGTGCATGTGTATGCTAATTAGTAAAATGGTAACATGATTCGATATAATTTTAAATAAAGCAGATTATTTGATTTCGTTGTTCTATGGATTAATAAATAAAATTTGGTCCACTGTTGTATTTCCAAAAAGGTTTCTGTTAAAATAGTATTATTAAAACTCTAACTAAAATTACCAAATGAAGCAAATACATTAAATCATTAATAGAAGGAGTAATTTTCTCTTTAGTTTTCAATTTTTGCGTAGAACTAGCCGTTTTCAGTTGTAAGCTTCAGCTGTAACATCAAATTGTCCATGATGTGAAATGTTCGTATATTTTTTAAAATTTCTTTCTTGCAGTGCTTAATATACTATTATTAAACAGTGCATCTAAATTAGGTTCATTTAAAATTATTTCACTTAAATGTTTTCAAAAATCGAAAAACTTCCTTTACCCAGAACTTCTCTCATTATGAATTTTTCTTTTTGTTAGAAATAATGAAGTGTGACCCAATTTTTTACGAACATAGCCGAGAGGCGTTTTCCTGTGGCCTCACAATTTTAGGGGCCTTAAAATCAGCAGGCACGGATCTCAGATGAAATAAGTTAAAGGTAAAATTATTATATAGGTAATTTTCCAACGCAACAAACATTACCATTCTTGGTAAGAGGGGCCTCCATGACAAGGGTGTGCCTGTAGTCTCTGTGGTGCTTAATCCGTCACTGAACAAACACATATATATATATATATATATATATATATATATATATATATTATCTTGGTTTGGATTCGTACCAATATATTACCAGTTTTTACCTATGCTGCACTCAATTTTGTTGCAAAATTCGTCAATTTAATAAAAAGATTTTTTACGTAGACTTTTTAAACATTTTTTGCTGCTATTTTCAATTCGTACCAGAATTTTGCTAGTTCATCTTTATGTTACATTTAATTTTAATGCAAAATTTAAGGTAGATTGTATAGTTAATTTTTTAGTAATATTTTTTTAATATCTCGCTAACATAGCGATATGACCCTTAAGTTTTGACCAAAATTTGAACTCAATCGGGTAAGTAGACTAACAGATATTTCTGGCATCTAGGGGACCTTAAAATGAGAAGATATGTAAAACTTGGACGGGTAATTGCGAACTTTTTATTTGGCCTCCATTTTGTGTCGTCATTTTGAATTCGTACCACAGTTTTGCCAGTTCCTCTCTATACTACAATTAATTCTTGCCCCAAATTTCAAATCAATTTACTAAGTTTCTTTTCAGACTGAAGTTTTAAATTCTTTATTAAACTCCATTTTGCTTAGTCATCTTGGATTCATACCAAAATTTACTTGATTATTTTTGCAAAATTGCAAAGGTCTTGGATCTAAAACATCTCACACCAGATAGTAAACGAACTTTATTTGTATTCCAATATTTTCGATAAGTAACCTTTGAACTAACATCTAAACCTTATAGGTCTCCGCCATGTCTGTGTATAACCCCTAATAGCACAAGTATGTCTATATCCTTCATGTTGATATCACATGTCTTTTCTTTTTAAATATGTTCAGATTATTTGTTGCGTATAGATTGACAAACAAAAATCTTTTTTGGCTTTTTTGCAACTGAATAAAAATATTTAACTTTAAATTAATTGAAGCAAATATTTAATATAATTACATACCTCAACATGCTTAAATAATATTGTTTATATTATGTATCGAAACATTCCGTAGACAGACTAGTCTACAAAATCTATAAAAAAACCGTGGCAATCTAGAAACTTAATTTGTCGGCCTTCTCTCTGTCCCAATGTTTTCAAAAAACATTGGATGCGATTAAATTTTGATTCCATTTACATTTAGATGTTAGATTAATATACATACATCTAAGCCAGGGGTGCTCAAACGGTCGATCGCGATCGACCAGTCGATCGCGAGTGCTTTTTGAGTAGATCTCGAGAAGAAAAAATGTTTTAATAAGTAGCTACTTAACTAAACTACACAAACTTATTACGTAATAAAATAACACTCTGCTAGCGGCAAAAGGCGGCTTTATCAAAGGAACACGCGGTACTTGTCAAAGAAAAGCCGCGTTTTTTATTCTTGCCGCCTTTCTAGAAATTTCGGGCGGCGCGTTTGACGGGAACATTCGAGACTTTCGTTCACGCCGATATAAATGTTGCGCCTGCAGGAATTGGAGTCATTCTGAATTGCAACTTGAAGGCAATACTACGTCGATACAAAGTTTATTATTAAATAGTACAAAATGAGTGCAGCGAAGAAATCTAAAATGTATCATTTTAATAACGATTGGGAGGAAGAAACCATTCGAAGATGGATCGGTTGTGAAGGAAGCATTTATTGAAGCGGTTGAGACTTTATTTGGAGATTTTAAAAATAAAACAGAAATCATGTCTGCTATTAGAGAACTTCAGTTATCTCTTCGGACTGTCACAAGGCGTATTGAAGTCATGAGTCAGGACATGGCAGATAAACTAAAAAATGATATCATGGAATGTACATACTTTTCTTTACAGTTTGACGAATCCACCGATATGACAGACAGTGCCCAGCTGTGTATTTTTATTCGGATGGTATTCAATGACATGTTGGCTAAGGAAGAATTTTTGACAATCATTCTTCTGAAGGGGAAGACCCGTGGCGAAGATATATATGACGTTTTCTTCAATTTTGTAAAAAACTACAAGCTACCAATCTATATATTAGTGTGCATTACAACCGATGGAGCACCAGCAATGACTGGAAACAAAAACGGTTTTGTGGCATTGTGTCGAGCTAATGAAGATTTCCCTTCATTTCTTTCAATCCATTGCATTATACATCAACAAGTTTTGTGTTCAAAAGTTTTAAACACGGATGAAATTATGGGCATTGCAACAAAAATTATGAATTCCATCCGTGCACGTAGCTTGCAACGGCGGCTCGTTAAGTTGCAGTTGGAAGATAGGGAGTCAGCTGAACACACTGATTTAGTTCTTCACACGGACGTCAGGTGGTTGAGTCGCGGAAAATACCTAGAAAGGTTTCAAGAATTAGTGCCCAAAATAACAGCTTTTCTAGACGAAAGAGGTGTTAATACTCAGATGTTGAAAAACGAAAAATGACTTACTGATTGGCATTTTTGACTGACATCGCAATGCACTTAAACAACAAACGCATTCAAAAGTAAATTGCAACTTATGATAGATCAACTGAAAAGAGAGGATCTGAAACATTTTCCGTCTTTGAAAGCAAGGATTCCTCAGTTGAATTATGATACGTATGAGGCTGAATTATCAAATATTTTGGGACAATTCGAAACGCGTTTTTATGATTGTAGTAAATTGGCAAATGTAGCATCATTTATGAGTTATCCTTTATCATGTAAAAACATTGAGGAATTAGCTACTGAAATAGCAAGTCCCTTTAATATGAACTCATGTTCTGTTGAAAATGACTTGGTGCAGATTATATCAGATATACATCTCAAAGTTACAGCATCTGATACAAATTTGGTGTTTTATATCTGAAGATAAATATCCGAATCTAAGGCAAATCGTCCTTCAAATAATAAGTAACAAGTAAGTTGACCCAAAAAATATTTGGGTCAACTTACTTGTGCGAGTCTGCATTTTCTGAAATGAAGATAATTAAGTCAAAATATCGCAATCGACCAACTGACGATCATATGTCATCATGCTTGCGATTAGCACTCAGGGGTTACGTACCATCTTATGAAAAGTATGCTGAGGACATGCAGTGCCACGCTTCAACATCCAAAGTCACTCGTTAGTTAACACCATATGTAACTCTTTTGTTTTGTAACAACCAATAAATTCGCAATTTTGAATAACTGAGTTTTTTCATCGATATTGTAGAGAAGAACCTAACTAAACCTAACCCAAACCTTGACTAAAATAATGTATATTGTGCGGAAAGCTAATATCTATATATGCTACGGTACACCCTACCTAGGTAGGTAGGTAGTTAGGTAGGGTGTATGTATCGTGTATGTACGACAACCCTGCATCACACATACTTGCAGCCTGTCAGAATCGATCGCAAGTAGTCTAAAAATATTGAGGTAGATCGCCAGCAGTTCAAGTTTGAGCACCCCCTGATCTAAGCAATTCCTTCGCCTATGGCCTTAAAACTTAATATGTTGATTTATTTATTTGAGAATTCTTTACTGTCGTGCTGTCACAAAAATGCGTACCTATTAATAATTTCTTTAGCATTGATAAATTACATAATAAGATGTGAGTCGAAAAACTAGGACGTTTTGTAAAGTTAAAATTATATAAATAATTTGTGGCAAAAATCGGTTCAAATATGACATACATGTAATAAAAAAAAATTAAGTTTTGAGATAGGCTGCAATAGTAATTTCGTGCATTTCCGTACGTATTTAATGATGGCTGCCGTATTCTAATAAGACTCGAAATTTTGTTGTACACATACACAAAACAATGGCCTATTTTGTTTTTACTAAAATTTGTTTATCTATGGATTGGCAATCCATATATTATAATGTTATCTTATTTATTCATTTAGTGCGTGCGCACTCATAATCTATACGTATTATTTTACTGAACCGGTTATCGCAGTTTCGGTATCAGGATTTTGCCTTGTCAAGGTTACGACATGCAGTGTTAAGTTTGCATAAAAGTGATCCCAATAGTATTTTCAATACTAAAATTAGTTACCCACAATATACACAACGGACTATTTTATTTCTACATAAAATCTGTTCATCTATACCACTATATATATCTAACGAAGTCCATACATGGGCAATCCGATTACCTCATATTATAATGTTATTTTATTTATTTATAATAATAGATATAATAATAATCTGTACATGTTATTTTACTGAACATGTTATCGCAGTTTCGGTTGCGAATTTGTGACAGGCTATGTTAAGTTTCCTTAATAATGATCCCAATAGTATTTTCAATACTAAAATTTCAAACCACATATTAGCTAACACTCCATCTGTTTTGATTGAAGACTTCTCGCATTCAGTGAGGAATATTAGCTAGCCAGTAATGCATATAATGTATTATTCCCCGAGGACACGTGAAAGTGGTTTCATCGGTGTATAACACGCGAGACAAAAATTTGGGCTCCTCGTTACACATGAGGTATGTGTAACCATTAACAACAGTTCAATCTTCTGTCAAAAGCACTATGTTTGGCATGAAACAACATATTGTTTATTTCAAAGTATACTGAAATTTATCTCACCCTCAAGTGGGTTCTACATAAGTCACAACATTATAAGGTTATTTTAATGTATTACTACTCGAAGTCAAATATATAGATACAGGAAGGGAATGAACATATCCCGTTTAACGCAGACAAATTATTAAACGGGTAAATACTCTTTTTTTTTCTGAAATATCTTGTTCAATATCACATATTCGCAGGTAGCATTATACTCATTTTCGAAAGTTCAAAATATTCACGGGCATATCATATGGCTTGGCATTGAAAAAAGAGTACAATTGAACAAAATTAAATAAAACTGTCAATAATCAACGATAGTATTTAGTTTAACAAAAATGACAAATAATAAAATGATACATCCAGTTTGATGGCAATCTTATCGTTTCTAAAGTATCGTATTTAGCCCAGTCACCAGAGACAGTTTTGGACATAGATAAAGCATTGGTCAGTTTGCTATAATATAGATAGGCAACTTAATATACAAAAACCAGTCCGGTATTTGGCTTCCTCTAACTTTTGTAGTCTGCAGGATTTTTTTAAAAATAATACAGGTTGTTCCAAATTGATGCTCGTAGTATGTATGTGCGCATGTTTTTTTAAGACTTAGCAGGTCGATAAGTTGTAAAATGTGTATGCAACCATGGAACAAAAAATATTTATTTAGGAAAGTACATATAACTACAACAATATTGTTTGTAAAAAAGGTATTCATGCTTTTTTTTCTGAAGTTCTCTTAGTTTTTTCGAAAATTCATCGTACCACTCCCATTAAGAGTGGTACGATGAAACGTCTCAATGGGGAGCTGACTTAACTTTCCAGTGGTATTTTCATACGCAAAAGTACAAGAACCTTTCTTTTATAGGAGAAACTTTAATTTTTTACCAAAACTAGAATGCAAAACGCGACAGCTTAGCTATATTAATTTTTTTTCCAATATGTATAGCTAAAACAATGCTTTCAGAAACATTAAATGCATAGTAATGCGGGACATACGAAATCCCATGAAAATTTTGAAAGGGTCAAATATAATGTTGATTTTAGAGTAAAAATGTATTTGACTGATTAAAGAATTAAACAGTAAATAGACTCTAAATCTCGGTCTCAGCCAGACTTAGCGTCTGTTTACTGTTTAACTTGGAAACAGGTCTCTTTGTGAATAATGGATGAATTACTACAATCTGATTAAAGAAGACTGAAATATTAAAACTTGCTTACATTTCATGTGACCTCGATAATCCATTCATTATCAAAGTAATATATTTCCGAAAATGTAGTATCATTTGCTTAAAATTAATATTAAGACCAGAGAAAGCTGCAATGAAAATGCCAATAAGCTCCCTACAATGGATGTGATGTACTTTCATTCTAGCTTTTTCTAGGCCGTATTATTTTTATTAAAATTTCGAAGCTACATATTTGAAAATAAGTTTTAAAAGTTCATTTACTCACATGGAGTTTTAAGCAAGTGTTTTGCACATCACGGTTTTGTTGAGTAATGTCTCCGTTATTTATTTTAGATCAAAAGCATCTTATAGTTTTCTGAATGAGTAAATGGTCAAGAACCCAAAATCTCGTATTATTTAAGCACTGCATATCTAAGTTATTTCTGAAAATTTATTTTGAAATATTTAAAATATTAAATAATACAGGCCAACTCCAACGAAAACACCAGAAAGCATCTGATATTTAAAAAATAGGTTGATTTATTTACATTACTTACTTACTGGTGGTTCGATATTTATCTGTCCAAAGGCTATTTTCTGTATACTTGCATTTCGAACATTTTATAAATATCTTCTCGTTTCATGTATCGGAAATAACAATCCCTTTATGTATTTCATTGGTTTCGTTCATTTTCATCCAAAGGTTTGGAGCTGTGATATCATACCCAAAGGATTCACTTAGGCTATATTTTGAATTATTATTATTCTTCACCCTATTGTATAATATGAGTATATTGTATGTAAATCTGCTATCGGTTGGTTAGGTAAGGCATAAAAAACTATTGTCATCCCGTAGGGAGCGTATGAAACAAGCTACACGTAGACCATAACCTAACGGCAATTATTTAAATACCACTTTCCGCCTATTATCCCAAAAGTTATGAAGATTAGACGTTTTTTGACAGCTGCCAAATTATTTTTCTAAAATAAATTACGCTAATAAAAGTTACATGGAACTGTGAAAACTTTATTTTAATATTTTAAGTTCCGATTATGTTTTTTAATCATAATATTCTATCTATTACCAAAAATCTCAAATCGATACCACAAACTCTTCAAGAGTTTCACCAGAGAATAAAATTAAAAAATTCTCAGATGCGAAAACAAACTTTATCGTATTTATTATCCAACACTCCTAAATCAATGCTTTTAACCTATAAATTTTCACCAGGAAAAATCACTGCTTTCAAATCAGAATTTTTAAATGTCCTGTATATATCTACTGCCTCTGTATAAGAAAATAAATGCTATTATAAAAATATTTGCAATTAATACTATTACACTGCGTAAGGTAAACATATTACCAGAACCTTAATTAGCCTTGAAGTTTATAAATCTATGTGTTCTAGCATTAAAACATTTTTAACAGCAACAGCAAAATTTAAAACTTGGCCAAAGCCAAGTATTTTTAACTTCAGAATGACAACATCAGCGTCAACAGCAACCTAAAGTTTATACATTCAGTGTTACTTGTTATTATTATTTCTATTTTGATTACGTTCATTTGATAAACAAAATTGAACATCATATTAGAATGTCATAAAATTTCTGCCCGATGTAATTAATTTATTGTACTATATGCTTGAGTTTAACTGCCTTCGAACCATTTAAGGAAATATTTGCTATATTAAAATAGATAATAATTTGACAGTGAAATCCACCCGAGGTATTTTAAAGCATACCCTATTATAAGTGGCACAATCCTCTCAAAATTAAAAAGTGTGCAATTGCAAGTTAGGTTTACTGGTATTTCTGTACATTTTGGAATCTAACAGTAAACGGGAAAGTTGTAAAACATAGATTGAGGTTTTTAAATCTGTTTTGCTTTTGTCAAAAAATTAAATAACGTCTTTTATATTCACGTTCAAATTAGGAATATCGTATCAAATATTCAAAAAATCGTCACTTTTTTAGTTTTTTTTTCCGATAGGGTCGGTTCTTTGACCGGACCTCGAGGCATCAATATCTTTTTGGAAAAAAATACTTCAGATCTTCAAGACGTACAGCTGAATTATAATGTGATATTGGTCAGTGCAGGGGAAAATATCCGAATGGAAAAAAAAGCACGCAAGTAGTTTTTCTCGTGAAACATTTAGGTCCAAACGCAATTTTGTACCTTTTTACCTCTTCACTAATTTCTTTTTGTGGTACTTTAATTTTTAGCGGACGACAGCAAAATATATTAAAATTGATTTCGTTAAAGACGCGATAATCGTAATTTACTTGCACTTTTTTGAAAAGAACATCCTATAAGAATTTTTGCTCTATCTTCAAAATATTTTTCATTTTTGTCGAAATCGTAAACCATTTGGCCACCAGTAAGCGTTAAATGGACCCCTTGACCACAAAACTTGTAAAGAAAAAATTCTTCAAGTAGTATATGTAGTAGTATTGCAGAGTCGAAAATTACAAATAATTGTAAATTTTAAAAAGATTAAAACCTCTTTTCAGTTAGTACAACAAAAAGGTATGTACAGGGTGTCCCAATAAGATCCTCTATCCCCTTATCTCGAAAGATATACAATTTAGGAAAAAAAGTTATGTATAAAGTGTTATTGTTTTTAAGTGAACTTTTATATTATATACCTTTCATGTATACAGGGTGCTCAGTTTTTCCTGGTTAGGAGTCAACTCCTAAAAATTAAATGGGACACCCTGTATATTATCCTGGATATGGATTCCTCATTAAAAATAAGGGTAACTTTCATTAAGATATTGTATACCTAGCTCTCGTCGTTTAGGATATAATAGCCGGTTTATTTAATTTTTTGCTAAAAACGTATATATTTAAGGTAGTAGAAAAAAATATAAGTATATAATATTTGGTGAAGCTGCCATTTTTATATTAAAGACAACACCACAATATATAATTTAAGTTGTTTACTTTGACTACAAATTATACAGGGTGATATCAGAAATTCAATCGATCGGAATATATAAAATTACTTATAAGTCAATAATCTTAAATGGAACACCCTGTATATTATTGCAGATTTCGATGGTTCACAAAAAATTAAAGTAACTTTGTATGTAATAACCTATACCTATCTCTAAGCGTTTAGAAAATATTCGCTATTAAACTTTTTTTATGCAATAAAAATACCTTTGGTTTAAATTTAATGACGAAATACGTCACAAATATTTTTTAACGGGCTGACCATAGTAGATTTTCAACAAAATACTGTAGTTTACAATTTTAACTAAGATGTCTGTATTCTGTATTTCCCCACTGTTCCCCACAGAAAATAGTCCAGGGGCGTCAAATCTGGACTCCGCGGAGGCCAACGAATATTTCCATTTGGTCCAACGACCTCTGCATAGTTAACACTTAAATAAGTTCTTACTTGAATGGTGTTATGGCAAGGTGCTCCATCCATTTGGTAAATAATATTATTTATGTTACCATTGACCTCTAGTAACGGCCTGATATTGTTAGTCAGTAGCTCTAGGTACCTCGCACCATTTAAATGGTTATCCAGAAATAGAGGACCTATTACTTGATTCCTGTAAATCGCACACCAACAATGAACACTACGACGACCTTGATGTTGAATAGTTTTGATGTTGTGTTTGTTTTCTTGAGACCAATAGTGAGTATTCTTTCTATTAAATATCCCTGAGGTAGTAAATATCGCTTCGTCCGTCCAACAAATTTGGTTAAAAAAATTAGGGTTACGAAAATGTCGATCCATCATTAGGTCACAATATTCCAATCGTAGAATATGATCGGTAGGTTCTAAGTGTTGCAATTTAGCGAACGTAAACGCCCTGTAGTTATTCATTTTCAGCGTCCTATGAATATCAGTTCTAGCAATACTTAAGTCTTTTTCTGCATCTCTGATGGAATTTTCTGTAAATTCTTCGAAATATAAGCATATATTTAATTGCGTTTCATAATCCAAGATACTTTTAGGTTTATTTCTTTTTTCATATTTTAAAACACCATGCTGTTCGAGATCTAGTTCAATTCGCCCAAACATGGATCTTTCCGGTATTCTTCTCTCCGGATACTTTTCATGATATGCTCTTATAGTCAGTGCAACGCTTTTGTTATTTTGAAGATAACACTGCTATAAGTTCAACCTTTCTTAGGCAGTATAAGACATTATAAGATAAAGATGAACTTAACGCACAACAAACCAAAATTTATTATATTATTTGACAAATATTGTTTACGTTGGTTTCCAAAGCACTTTATTTGTTTTCCATGGCAGTTTTGATTTTGCAGCGTTAGTTAATTACATGCAATATTTGGTTTCATTTTATGATTTGTAATGAATTATTTTCTCAGGAAATACAGAATACAGACATCTTAGTTAAAATTGTAAACTACAGTATTTTATTGAAAATCTACTATGGTCAGCCCGTTAAAAAATATTTGTGACGTATTTCGTCATTAAATTTAAACCAAAGGTATTTTTTATTGCATAAAAAAAGTTTAATAGCGAATATTTTCTAAACGGTTAGAGATAGGTATAGGTTATTATATACAAAGTTACTTTAATTTTTTGTGAACCATCGAAATCTTCAATAATATACAGGGTGTTCCATTTAAGATTATTGACTTATAAGTAATTTTATATATTCCGATCGATTGAATTTCTGATATCACCCAGTATAATTTGTAGTCAAAGTAAACAACTTAAATTATATACTGTGGTGTTTTCTTTAATATAAAAATGGCAGCTTCACCAAATATTATATACTTATATTTTTTTCTACTACCTTAAATATATACGTTTTTAGCAAAAAATTAAATAAAACGGCTATTATATCCTAAACGACGAGAGATAGGTATACAATATCTTAATGAAAGTTACCCTTATTTTTAATGAGGAATCCATATCCAGGATAATATACAGGGTGTCCCATTTAATTTTTAGGAGTTGACTCCTAACCAGGAAAAACTGAGCACCCCGTATACATGAAAGGTATATAATATAAAAGTTCACTTAAAAACAATAACACTTTATACATAACTTTTTTTCCTAAATTGTATATCTTTCGAGATAAGGGGATAGAGGATCTTATGTGGGACACCCTGTACACTAGTTGTAAATGTATGTCCGGCAAAACATGTCAGTAGAAATCTATTCTCTGTAACACGGTAGTATCTTACTGTGTTCGTCACATAAGCAAGTACTTGTAGAGCTCACTACCTTACAACAAACAACCTGATAAAAAGGTGAAAAAAGAGAAAAGTTAAGCTGAACCTATTCATTTGATACATAATTTTATGTTATATAAAATCTAGAAAATTAATAGACAACATATTGCAAAAAAAAATCAAGGAAAAAAATTCCCAAACTTGGATTCCTCCCAATTTCAAAAGACCGAACAAAGGAACGTTTTCTAAAAATTTCAACATTTCAATTTTTTTGACAGTTATACGACATATATTTATTTTTACGGCCTCTTAAACCATTTGAGAAAATATTTGCAAATTTTTGTGTTCATGTCGTGTTAAAAAGTTCGAGTTGTCAAAATACGGTAATAATGCGACAGTAAAGACCACCCGAGGTCTTGCAAAGCAGACCCTATTATAAGTAGCATAATCCCTTAAAAATTAAAAATTTGTGCCTTTTTTACAGGTTAGATTCTCTGGTATCTGGGTACATTTTGGAATCAAACAGTAATTTAGAAAGTTATAGAAAATAAATTGAGGTTTTGAATTCCGTTTTGCTCTTGTCAATAAAACCTAACTTTTACACCAAGCATTAATCAACTGATCTTTGGCTGGTGCCGAGTTTGTTGGCAGCCTTAATAGTTAGTGCCATTGTTTCCATACCATAAAACAGGGAGAATGCATGTATCAAAGACTTTAGTCTTCACGCTAATTGGTATTTCTGGGTTCTTCAAAATTGTTCGGCCAACTGCAGTCCATGTCATTCTAATTCTTCTGATAATCTCCGCTTGTTGGTTTTCTTTCATCACGTGACCTAAGTACGTATATTTTTTACGGTTTCGATTACTTACCGTCTATATCAATTTGATTCCTGGCATGTGATTAATTAATAAGATAAAAACCGCTTAATCTTTCCCGTATTAAAAAAAAATCTAATCACGAACTGTCCCAGGAAACTAATTATAAAAATAACCCAGTCGAAGTTTCCTTATTCATTTGTCTATCGGAGTTATTCCAACAAAAAGAAATACCTACGTATCTGCTCGAATTTGAAATTTTAATTAAGGGCATAGCTATTACTCATCATTACAGCAAATATCCTAACACGGTTTGGAAATTTTAATCATACGGACTTTGCAGTCGTAATCTCTGTATTTCGCAGATTATATTCGTCTAACCCTTGGGGATGTCTTTACCGTACTCGGGATACTAATTTTTTTTTGTTTAATTATATTTATACTTGTGCATGTCTAAAAGGGGTTTATTTGGATTTTTTTATTTTATCTTCACAATCTGAAAAAAGTTTAAAATACAATATTGAATAGAATTTTCTATGCGATGTTGGTACTTTTTCAGTCAGGAGATACCATAATTTAATCATTTCATTATCTGAATTCCATACGTCAAAAGTAACCACGTGTATTTAAACAATATATCACATTCCTGGACAAGGACCCTAAAAACTCTGTATTACAATAAAATAGCTGGCCGATAAGATTATATCGTGGTTCTTAGTTCCGCTGGATAATCCTCTTTAATTTATTCTATAGAGAAATATAATCTGCTATTATCAAAACCGGTGTCAAGACTATTTAAATTAGTGGGATAATTAGGCATTGTAATAGTACTAATAACAAATACTTCCCAAAATTTTTCACAGTCATACGTAATACTTTATTATCTTGTCTAGCAAAATCTCATAATATAGGTTGGATATGATAATTTATGCTTACAAAACTTTCGTTCTCTAAACTGAGTTTTTTTGGAGAGTATATTTATTTACTGAAAAATATTTACATGAGTTAACTAACTCGACCGACGGTTTCCCTTTTTAAAAAGTTTTATTTTTCTAAAATATTGTAAGTACAAAATATATGTATTCAAAATGACGGCTTCTGACTGACTGGCTCGCCTCCGCTGAAGCGTAATATTATAACAGCCTCGTTGACATAGGATCCGCTGGCTCAGCAGTTCTTGAGGATGGAACGTGACATAACTCCTCCCTCCTCAGACTTAACTACACCTGGTATGGGGTAGTTCAATTGGTGGGCGGCTAGTTTCTGGCTGGGTGGTTGTCTTCTTGAAGAACTTTCTTTGAACCATCACTTTGCACAATGCATAGCCGCATAGTATAATTAAAATAATGTAAATTATAATTGTCCATAAGCTGGGTAATTTTGAGATTTTGTCAAAAATAATTCGTGGTTGGTTTTTTGAAATCTCGTTCTTTAGTGCATGTAATTCATCTAGCTTAATTTTTTGCAAGTGAATGCTTAAGTTCAGTAGTGGTAGGTATGGCTGCGTTTTTTCAAAATCAGGAAAGATTATTGGCTGTTTCTCGAATTTGGTTGGACTCTCGTTGTTGATTAATGATATTCCATCAAATTCGGCTTGGCAACCGGTCGGCAGAGTAACTAGGTAACTTCCGTGTAACTTCTGATGTTCTTCTTCCTGGGAACATTTTATGTCGATGGCTGTACTTCTAGGAACAATGAGTAACCATTTATTAGAAGTATCTAGTTGGTTTGCGACTGGTCGTGTTACAGTGACGTCAACTTGTTTACATGTGGAGGTGCTTGTACTGGGCTGTAACAGCTGAACTTCACAGGGGCTCCATTGGTCTATTTCTTTCAATTCTTCATTTTCGCAGATAAACAGATTGGGCTGTATTTCTTGGCATGGTGTTCCTCGATGAGAGTAGTGTAATTGATTTTTAATTAAATATTTATCATGCGGTATGACAACCTTAAACAGACTCTGGTGCGCCACTGGTACAGAATATAAATGATAATATTCAAAATTGTAAGGAGCAACTACTGGTACCTTTAATAGGTACGTTATTTTGTTATTTAGTATAAAACAGTTAATTTCAATTAGTTTTTCATAGTGGAAAATATTTTCTAGATCAGTGGGTAAAGGTAATCTATTGAAACCTACTATTTTTCCAACTTTCGTAATTTCTTTTGACAGATCGGTTAATTTTATTATACTTGGATGAATAATTTTTAATTTAGAAAATGCTATCGAGTTTTCAATATCCTGTAGGATTAGATCTATGATTTCATACAAATTGATAATCTGGTTTAGAATATCTTTAATAAAGTGCATGTTTTCCCTATATGTAGTTTTTTGCACGATTTTGCTAATTTGATTTATTCTATTTTCGATAAGATTTTCATTTTGGCCTATTTGTTGAATAGTAGTGTTAAATTTGTCGATGACGCTTGAGGAAATTGAGTTTTGGTCTCGAATGTTTTCAGCCAATTTACTTTGATTTTCTTCTAACTCTTTTATTAGTTTTTCATAATGTTCGCCATCGGCTGCATCTAAATTTCCTGTCACTACTTTGAAAACAGAGCCTACTATATTTACTAAGCCTCTTTTATTTCGTTGAGGATGAGGTATAATTTCTTTTAATTTGTTTTCTACCCTATCTTGTGTAATTTTTAATATTTTTAAGTAATTAGTCGACTCAGCATAATATTCTTTGTGAGTAATTAAGGAGTTGGTTATGTTTTGTGATTTATAATGTATTTTGTTAATTTGTACTATAATGGGATTTAAATCATAATAATGTATAAGTTGTCGTCTAGCTGTCTGATCGTGACTTTATCTCCGTCTCCGATAACGACACCGACAAGGCTGAAATATAATATTTATTTTTTAGTTAAAGTTGTACGTTTGTCTAAATGGGCGTTTTAAATTATCCATATGAATTTTAGAATGAGACTGAGTTGATATGGTTTTACGATTTTGATTCACTGCTTCGACTTTTGTAGGATCTGCAAATTTGTCAGAGAGTTTTTGTCTTATGTGTTTCTTAATATAGACTTTTTGGTCTGGGCTATATAATTCAGGGTTATCGCGGTTTTCGTTGATTTTTGAGATAAGTTTTTCTTTATGATCGATTAATTTTTGGTTTATATTTGAATACATTAATTGTGATTTTTCTTTGTGGGTGTTAATGTAATCACTTAATAATATTTGGTCTAAGTTAATATTAAACGGGCCATTTGGGGAGATATGACCATTAATTACATCGATTGGTTTTAAATTTATAGCTGAATGGATTGAATGATTGTACGCTAGAACTGCGTATATCATTTTTTGTGTTATTGGTGTTTTATTAAAATTTTGGTTATTAAGTAAGCGTATATGCTCCGCTATAGTGGAATGGAATCGTTCGACTAAACCATTCGTAGGGCGTGATTAGGGGAACAAAAATGTATTTTAATTTTGTGTAGATTTAAAAGTTCTGTCACCATAGTATTTTTAAATTCGGTACCATTATCGACTATGATTTGTTTAGGTATACTGTGATGAGAGAAAAACAACAGTAGTTTGTCTACCACTTCAGTGGCGGCGAAGATTTGAGTGCATATGCTTGGGCGTATTTTGAGAAACTATCTATTATAGTAAAAAATTTGGTTTTTTCAAGTGTATATGTGTCTAAGTGTATGATTTCAAATGGTTTGGTAGCTGTGGGTGTGACATTCATTTGCATATTAATTGGGTGACGTTCGTATTTACTTTTTTGGCAAATTTCGCAGTTGTTAATGTATGTTTGAACAGAGTTTTTCAAGTGCGGCCAATAGTATTTATCTTTAATTCGGTTTAATGTTTCATTAATGCCGCGATGATTGGTTTTTGATTCGTGATAGTTTTGTATTATTTCGGGATTGCTTTGCTTGTCAGTGACGTCTATCAATTTATTTAGACATCTTTTAAATTTTAAAGATGGCCATTTAAATGTTTTTCGAATGCCCTCACAAAATGGCTCGTATATTTCCGGTTTTTCGAAATATAAGTGGTATTGCTTATCGGGAATCATTAATTCTTTAACAAAAGTTAATATGTCCTGGTCAAAGTTATTTTCGAATATTTGAATATTGATACGACGTTTTTTCTGAAATAAAATGGTAGTTTTTGGTTTTGCTGGGGAATGCAGTACTGAAGAAATAATTATTTGGTTAGAACCATAATTTACGGGAATATCGCAGATGGGGATTCCTACTATAGGATCTTCGCTTTCGTTGGTGTGTACTGTCATATTTTCATCAGGTGTTTTGTCGTCAGCTGATTTATGTGCTCTCATATCACTGACCTGTGCGAGGTCATTATCATCAGCTTGTGCTGAACATTTGGTCTAGATTTTTTTCTTCCCTTAGGTTTTCTTGTAATTCTCGGTTAAATTCTTCGATATATTGTTTTAGTGGGAAGTCCGTTGTCTCTTTTGTATGCAGTTCAATTCAAGAAAGAGCATCGGCGTTTGTGTTTAATTTACCCTTTTTGTATATTATGTTGTAATCGTACTCGTGTAGTTTAATTCGCCATCTTAGTAATTTAGAGCTAGGATCCTTTAAGGAGAAAATTTGAAGTGGCTTATGGTCAGTTATTAAATTTATTTTTCTGCCAAATATGTACGGACGAAAATACTTGGTGGCCCAGACGATTGCCAGGAGCTCTTTTTCGATTGTCGAATAATTCCTTTCGGAATCATTTAGTGTCCTTGATGCGTACGCTACAGGCAGGTCTTGTCCAATTACACCCTGTGAGAGGACACTCCCAATACCCACGTTACTTGCATCTGTGGTTAAGTTAAAGGGTTTTGAGAAGCCTGGGTACTGTAGTATAGGTTCATTTACTAGCAAATTTTTACACATATCGACACATTCTAAGAATTCTTTATTATGTTCTATAGTGGCACCCTTTTTTAAACACTTAGTAAGTGGCTTTGTTATTCCCGCGAAGTTCTTAAGATCGCCTATAATACCCTAACAATCCTAAGAAACCCTTAATCTGTTTCGTTGTTTTAGGAATCGGAAATTTTTTGATAGCTTCTAAAAAGGCTGAAAAACACTTCTTAATCGTTCTAAATGTTCTTGAAGTGATTTAGAAAAGACTATTATGTCATCTAGGTATACTAAGCATTTTTCGTTCTGAATTCTGCGAAGAATGTTGTCCATTACCCGCTGAAACGTTGGGGCTTTTTCAGCCCGAATGGCATTCGCAAAAATTATTTCATTCTCGGTGCTAAACGCCGTTTTTTCAATGTCACTGTCGTGTACTTAAAATTGATGAAATCCACTAGCCAAATCTAAGGTTGTAAAATATTGGCATTTGCCTAATTTGTCTAATAAGTCTGTAATATTAGGGAACGGATAACGATCATCAAGGGTCTTAAAATTTACACCCCTATAATCTAAAACTACCCTATATTTAGCCACCCCCGAGGCATCTGCCTTCTTAGGGACCACCCAGATGGGTGAGCTCCACGGAGAACTACTAGGTTGTATAATTTTTTGGTCTAGCATCTTTTTTATTTGGGTTTCCACCTCTTTTTTGTGTATAAAGGGGTAGCGGTATGATTTTGTATACACCGGTATCTCATCTGACGTTCTAATTCGATGTTTTATTTTGCTAGTGAAAGTTAACGGGTCGTTTTCATTATAAAATATGTCCGAGTATTCATGAATTAATTTTGAAATTTTAATTCTTTCTTCATCATTTAAATGGTCTATGCGAAATTTAGAAAAATCTAATTTCGATTTGGGACAGTCATCAAAGTTATTTAACTCGATCTCACGTAATTCATTTGAATTAAACTTTTCCACGGTAATCGTCTCTGAGAGATCTAACGTTACAGGCTCGCAGGTGTTATTTAACACTGTTGTTATCGCAATGCCATTTTTTAATGAAGTCTTGATTTTTATAACTTGCTCGACACGAGGCGGAATTGTTATACAATGTATTTGATTTTGTGTTTTATGAAATTGCAATTTAACGCGCGCATAAGGTGTTTCTGAATCCCTTATGATAGTCAAGGTTGGCTTGCAAAAGTTTAAGATTGTCGAGTCCTAGGAGACCGTCGAACACATTGTGGAATTTAAAGAGATAAAATTTCATATTCTTGTTTACGGGTAAATTAAATATTTTTGATGAAGGTATAAAAGCGCTGTATTGATGAGCCGATTTTTGGAATACTGTTGAAACCAAAAATGGGTCATTAATTATACAATTGGGATATAATTTTTTGGCAATATTTTGGTCGATAAATGATCTAGTCGAACCTGAGTCTATTAATATTTTTAAATTTGTTTCGGGAAATACGATATAGGAGAGTTCGCTAGACTTAGACATATTAAATGAAATTACTTCAGTTAAGTCTTTTTGTCTTGTTGCGTCGGGTTCCGAAAATTTTCCTTATTTTCTCATAAGAATATTGTTCAAGAGGCGACGTATTATATATGTCAATTGGACATTTGCTTCCTTATATTCATTATTTACATAAGAATAAGAATTATTTTGGTCATAATATTGATACTGATCATTTTGATTATATTGGCAATATTGGCTATCGTCATATGAGAGTTGCTCTGGTTGGTATAGATCTTGAGTTTCGGCGTTATAGACCTCTTCAAAAACTAGTTTTGGAGGGTTATAATTTGATGTGCTAGGCAAGGGTTTAAAGTGTGTCTCTATCCCCGACATAGGCGTGGGTGTTTGTAATTGTTTCTGTTGGTTTGGTTTAAAAACGTTTGTTCTGTTGCCAGGTTTGCCGAAAACTTGAGAGTTCGAAAAATATTTTGGTTGTGGCCTATTTGGGTTTGGGCAGCACATTTATAGGTTGTGTTGGAAAGCTTCTAAAAGCGTTGTGTGGTGTTTGCGAATTAAAAGGCCGATTTTGGTTTATTGCGAAATTGGGTTGAAAACTATTAAAATTATGTTGCATGGGCCTAAAATTACTATTTTTTGGGATTGCCGGACTAGATTTGGTTTGATTCTGAAAATAGTGTATATTGTATTCTTGGGTTACAAATTGCAATGCTTGCATTAAGTTTTCTGGCCGCATACACCTTATGGTTGTACCAAGCGGTTCTTTTAGCCCTGATAAGAAAGTTTTAAGAGCAAGATCATTATATAGCTCGCGTTTTAAATGTTTCGCAGATATAGTATTTTCATGTGAATCTATATATGAACATAACAGATTTAAAATGTGTAATACTCTATCATAGAAATCATTAGGCTTTTCATTCGGTAATTGTTTCATCATAACCAAGTCTCTATTTAAACAAGCTTCATCTCTATGATCCGCAAAATTACGACGCAGGGTGTCCTTCAGACTTTCCCACGTCCCAACATTTTGAATATTTGCAACTAATTTTGCATGGCCAGTAAGTTTCCCTATTATAGAGTTAAGTAAATAAATGTTTTGAAAATTTTGTGCATTATTCGTATCATAAAAACTATCGATAAGTGATTGGCAAGTTGAAAGATACCTATTTAAATCATTCGGATTTCCATCAAAAACAGGGACACAATTTAGGTACTCTGGCTTAAATTGAGCCATATTGCTTGTAATTAAATTATTTATTGATTGATTATTGATATCTAAATTTGTAGATTCTAAATTTTCACTAATATTATTTGAGTTTGTGTTTGTATTTAAATCTAATGCCTCTAAGTTTGTATTAGAAACAGAGTCAGTTGAAGGTGTCGAAATTTTTAAACCTTGTAATTCCGCGACAATATTTTCAATGGACATCAAGAGTAAATCAATTACACTTACAGAAGTATTTGAAGGGCAACTCTGGTCATTTCTATAAGGCAAGCTTTGGTTGGGCGATTGAGGTCCTTCCCCAAATCTTTGTCCTTGCGAAGACAGGCGATATGGGTCCTATCCTCCGTTGGTCAGCTGTTCGATGGTAATCCACAGTTCTGCGATAGATTGGAAATTTTCGATGTTCGGAAAATTTCACTCTGCTTCAAGCACCTCCGACAACGTCACAACAAATTGTTCTTTTCCGGTTAATCCGTAGAAACGGAAAAATCAATACAGTCGATATGTATCGATTTCCGAAAATCCGTTCCGACTGCGCCAGTTAACTAACTCGACCGACGGTTTCCCTTTTTAAAAAGTTTTATTTTTCTAAAATATTGTAAGTACAAAATATATGTATTCAAAATGACGGCTTCTGACTGACTGGCTCGGCTCCGCTGAAGCGTAATATTATAACAGCCTCGTTGACATAGGATCCGCTGGCTCAGCAGTTCTTGGGGATGGAACGTGACATAACTCATGAATATTTTTATACAGAGTACATGTAGTACTAAAAACATTTCTATTGAATATACATATTTATTTTTGGGTACACGTTGCGGATACTTCATAACAGTGTTTTTGTTTTCTCACTGTATGTATACCAATTATTTTTGGACTTATTTGTTATAATATATGTGCGATCGATACGGCTTCTATGTCAAAGACGAGAGGCGTCTCACTCCGAAAAAATGGACCAGCAATTTAGAGCATCACTAGAATTCGGGGGAAATCGTTTGATTTCTGATGATTTTCTATTTGATTTTCTAATTTCGGCCATGATTTCGTGATTTCGGAAGAAAAGGTACAGCAATTTCGCAAGACATCAGTCCAAAAAAAAAGTATGATGTCGCGGAAAATTATTGATGATTTCGCAATCATTCCTTAACATACACAGAATTAAAATAAATAATAATAGAAATATAAACTCGAATAAAACACAAGAATAAATATTTTTATTTAAATACAATTTTTGGTAATTTACTTGATAATGGTATTTTTATGGTCTTAAACTTTTTTCTATTTGTATCTTTTCTGCCCTGTTTATTTCAAATTGACTTGACTTTGGGCATAATAAAATAAATTCAATAAGTAGTTTTTACATTGTATTGTATTCGTACCACTTTATCCTATTTTCACATCTAATTTTTCTGCAAAATCAATTGAACAAAATTTTTTAATTTTTGATTTTTTAAAAATTTTGATGGGCCGCCATTTTGTTTCGCAATCTTAAACTGAAACTCATATTATCAGTCTTTACCTGTTGGTCCGCAGATACTTCCCAGATATTAAGTTTCTAACTGGTTTTCGTTAACGATGTTATGTTAAATGGAGTATTATTTGGGGTTAGGACCCAGTAAAAAAACGTTTTAAAATGTGGACGTTATGTTAAAATGGTGTATTATTTGGGGTTAGAATCCAGTAAAAAAACTTTCTTAAAATGACGACGTTTCGCAACTTTATTGTTGCATCCTCAGAACACATAGATTTTATATCTTACATGAAACGCATATTATCAGTCTTTATCTACTCAATTGATCTGCAGATAATTCCTAACCCCAAATAATACACAACTCTAACAACAAGAAGATCGTTAACGAAAACCATTTAGAAACTTAATATCTGGGAAATATCTGCGAACCAACGGAGTAGGTAAAGACTGATAATATGGGTTTCAAGCTGAGGATGAAACAATAAAGTTGCGAAATGTCGACAATTTAAAAAAGTATTTTGTTTCTTTACTGGACCCTAACCCCAAATAATACATCACTCTTACATAACAGGAGGATCATTAACGAAACCTATAGAAACATAATACCTGGGAAATATCTGCGGACCAACGGAGTAGGTACAGACTAATAATATGGGGTTCATGCACGACCATTATTTTGCTAGTTGATTCCTATACCACAATTAGTTATGGGACACAATTTGAAATCAAAGCATTAAGCAGTTTTTTGTAAGCTGAAATTTTAAATATTTTATTAAGCCGCCATTTTGTTCCGCCATCTTGGATTCGTACCAAA
The DNA here is from genome assembly GCA_030620095.1 of Kuschelorhynchus macadamiae. Lineage (NCBI taxonomy): Eukaryota > Metazoa > Arthropoda > Insecta > Coleoptera > Curculionidae > Kuschelorhynchus > Kuschelorhynchus macadamiae. Next base: position 937,765 of record JAUTXW010004731.1, read on the forward strand.
ATTTTACCAGTTGTTTCTAATATAATACTTGATGGTTTTGCAAAATTTGAGATAAATTGGCAAAGTAGTTTTGTTTAACATCTCAAAAAGCCGCCATTTCGTTTCACCATATTTGAATTTTACCAAAATCTTACCAGGGCATCCCCATATGAACTTTAACTTTTGACCAAAATTTGAGGTAAATCGGGTAAGTAGTCTTTAAGCTATGCCGCGAACTGCGAGATCGACAAACAGACAGACGGACCGACGGAGTTGATAAAACATATTTTTTGGCATCTAGCGACGCTAAAATGTAAAAATGTGTAAAAGTGAGAGGGTGACTTTTTCACGATTACAAATATTTTATTTGGCCGCCATTTTGTTCGGTCATCTTGAATTAGTACCACTATTTTACTAGTTGATCCCCATTCCACAATTACTTATGGCAAACAATTTGAAATCAAACCATTCAGCAGTTTTTGCGGACTGAATCTTGGGTTCGTACGAAAATGTTACCAGTTGATTCCAACATAATACTTGATGTTTTTGCAAAAATCTATCAAAGACAGAAATGGTCCTATTCTCAAGGAAAAGGAACATAGGCGGTTTACGTGTTCCAAGCATGTTTGGGGTACAGCTTAGCCTAAAAAACGAAGTAAAGTACCTTGGAGTTATCATAGATGCAAAGCTGTCGTGGAAAGCGTAATTCGAACGTAGAACAGCCTATGCCTCAATAGTTTGGTGGACCGCGGTAGAGAACCAGGCGACCTGCGTAAGACTCGCAAGGGTCCAACGACTGGCGTGTCTGGCAATCACCGGTGCCATGAGAACCAGCCGCGCTGAGTGTTCTGCTGTATTTGCCTTCTTAAGCCAATTGGGTCAGAAAGAAGGCAATCGCGGCTCGCCTTCGAATCAGAGACGCAGATTGGTGGGGGAGGGGAGAGATAGTCGGTGACGGCCGCATCTCAATAATAGCAAGCAGCATTTAAAGTAGCTCTAACTAGGCAACAACTGAGAGTGCATAGGCCATATGCTCTCAAGATCCCGCACAAGGGCGAGTGGTATAGCGGGGCAGTAGGATTCACAAACGAAACCCTAGTGTGCTATACCGACGGGTCGCGGATGGCTGGAATGCAGTCGTCAGGTGCCGGAGTATACATTGAGAAATTAAACTGCAGGAAGTGCTTTTCACTGGGGAAGTACACCACGGTTTTCCAAGCGCCATCATAGCCATTATGATGGCTATGATGGAGGAAGTTAAGGGAGGCTTAGAAGAAGATGTGGTCAGTTGCTCAGACAGCCAAGCAGCGTTGAAGGCGTTAAATTCACCAAAGGCCAGTACGGTCATGGTCCAGGACTACTGCGATGCTCTGGAAAGATTGGCAATCACAAAAAGTGTAGAACTTATATGGGTTCCCAGTCACTGTGGAATAGATGGCAACGAGAAGGCAGACGAATTAGCTAACCTCGGAGCCAACACGTCTCCCATAGGATCCTACTCACACTTGACCGCGCAATTGTATTCTCTGGCTACTTTTCATTGAATAACACACAAAATTTATGCTAGCTCCGTATTTTGTTTCCACAACCCAACAATATGAAATTTTCAATGCCTTTCTGTACTAGCACTTGCTTACAAAGCGATGATGAAACTGAAAGTTTAGCTGAATTTATTATTTTGTGTGTGTAGTTATTTGCTAGTAGTAGTAGCAGTGGTAGTTGAGGGTAGGCCAAATTTGACCCTTGCGGTTTGCCCCAAGTTCTCATCCCAACCCTTCATACCACCTCCGTGTCTTCCTTAAATCTACCAGACCTATTTATAAAGTTTAGGATGTCCTTCCAAAGAAGGTCCTTAACAATGTCTCTATGAAGCACAGAGACACCGAATATGTCTTGCCGCAGTCTGGTCCTAGTCTCGCACCTACGCAGATAGTGCAGCGGAGTTTCCTCCTCCTCACCACAAGCATTACAGGTCGAGTCATCCTCTATGCCTAGCAGTGCCAGGTGTCTCCTCAAACGACAATGGCCTGTAAGCATCCCTATGAGGGAGCTAATGATCTGCCTACTTCTAGTAAGCAGCCAGACCGTTTTGGCATTATCAGGTCGCACAACGAACTCTTTTGTCTCCCTTCTTTTGCTATATGTATGCCACTCCCTATTCATGAACTGAAAGGCACAGTCATTTAGGGCCTCCTTGACTTGCTGTCTTGAGATTCCTAGTGTAGGTTCTGGTCCTATGGGAGACGTGTTGGCTCCGAGCTTAGCTAATTCATCTGCCCTCTCATTGCTATCTATTCCACAGTGACTGGGAACCCATGTAAGTTCTACACGTTTTGTCATTGCCAGTCTTTCCAGAGCATCGCAGCAGTCAGACCAGGACCGTACTGGCCTCTGGTGAATTCAACGCCTTCAACGCTGCTGTCTGAGCAAATGACCACATCTTCTTCTAAGCCTCCCTTAACTTCCTCCATCATAGCCGCCATCATAATAGCATATATTTCCGCCGTGGTGTACTTTCCCAGTGGAAAGCTTTTCCTGCAGTTTAATTTCTCTATATATACTCCGGCACCTGACGACTGCATTCCAGCCATCCGTGACACGTAGGTATAACACACTAGCGTTTCGTTTGTAAAACTAACTGCCCCACTTTCCCACTCGCCCTTGTGCGGGATCTTGAGAGCGTATGGCCTATCCACCCTCAGTTGTTGCCTCGTGAGAGCTATTTTAAATGCTGACAAGGGCAACTTTCTGCTTGCTATTATTGAGATGCGGCTGTGACCGACTATCTCTCCCCTCCCCCACCAATCTGCTTCTCTCATTCGAAGGTGAGCCGCGATTGCCTCTTTTTTGACCCACTTGGCTAAAGAAAGCAAGTCCAGCAGAACACTCAGCGCGGCTGATGGGGTGGTCCTCATGGCACCGGTGATTGCCAGGCACGCCAGTTGTTGGACCCTTGCGAGTCTTACGCAGGTCGCCTGGTTCTCTACCGCGGTCCACCAAACTATTGAGGCATAAGCTGCTCTAGGCCTTCGTATAGCCAATGCAATACGCGAGGGCTCAGGCCGCCCTTACTGCTCTCCGAAGCTGCCACAGGGTCGCCACTGATTAAGTTGTGACCCTTTCGACTTGCGCTTTCCACGACAGCTTTGCATCTATGATAACTCCAAGGTACTTTACTTCGTTTTTTAGGCTAAGCTGTACCCCGAATATCCTTGGAACACGTAAACCGCCTATGTTCCTTTTCCTTGTGAATAGGATCATTTCTGTCTTTGATGGATTAATAGATAATCCTGTATTCTCACACCATTCTTCAATCAACCTGCAAGCCATCTGCATTATCTCACTAACTGTTGCGATAAAACGGCCTTATGGACAACCACCACTCACCCTCCTACTTAACTCTGAGGACCAACAACCAAATGTGAGAAAAAATTGTCCTAGAATTTCAAGAATTTGGGTACCTTTTTACCTGCATTTTACAATGTTAAAATTTGTAATATTAGAAAGTTGCTTCTTAACGTATGAGGTAATAGCAAATACCAATATCGTTTAATAAATCCTCTCAAGATAATTGAATGAAATTTTCCCAAGTCACTGGATAGGTTGATGGTGTCTAATAATTGATGGTAACCAAGGTCGTTTCGCATAACACCATAAAGGATTACTTTGATAGTTAATTTTAATTAAAACCTTATGTGGACTCGTTTTACTGTAATGTAACGAGCAGACCCCTAATATCTTGTTAGGATCGGATTCAGTTTTAGAAGACCTTCTCATAAGGCCTTGATATGAACTAGGTTGCCAAAAGCTGGGGTTCCTACAAATTAAGAGGTTGCAGGGAGGGGTCTAAAAATATTGCAAACAGACGAGCGGCCATTTAAACCATTTCACCTGTTCCATCGCTTTTGTGAAAAATGACTCATACAGAAGATATGAATTTTATTCTTTTCTTTTAAACAACTCTGTATATTTAATAATAATAATGATAATAATACTTTTATTTCACCAATAAAACATATATACATAAAAAAACATATATACATATAAAGTTATAGGTACATGAAATTTGACTAACAAAATTACGAAAGTTAATGATACTAGGTACTTTCAAAAAGAAAAAAAACTACCTGAAAGACTCTTGAACAGAATAAAAGTTACTCTCTACAACATATTTTTACTTCCCTCGTAAAAGAGAAGTATTGTAATCGTGGAAAAATCACTCCCCGAGATTTTTTCAGACCTTCACGTTTCCGGGTCCCTAGCTGACGAAAAACATGTTTTCTCAATTGCGTTGGTCTGTCTGTCTGTCGCCATGTAGCTAAAAAACTATTTACCCGATTGACTTCAAATTTTCGTCAAAAATTAAGGGTCATATGGGGATGACCTGGTAACATTTTGGTAAAAAACCAATACGGCGAAACAAAATGGCGGCTTAGCGAAATGTTAAAAAAAATATTATTAAAAAACTACTCATCCAATTGATTTCAAATTTTGCGAAAACATCAAGTATTATGTTGGAATCAACATTGGAACATTTTGGTATGAACCCAAGATGGCGGAACCAAATGGGGGCTTAATAAAATATTTAAAAATTCAGTCCGCAAAAACTGCTTAATGGTTTGATTTCAAATTGTGTGCCATAACTAATTGTGGTATGGGGATCAACTAGTAAAATAGTGGTACTAATTCAAGATGACCGAACAAAATGGCGGCCAAATAAAATATTTGTAATCGTGAAAAAGTCACCCTCTCAATTTTACACATCTTTACATTTTAGCGCCGCTGGATGCCAAAAAATATGTTTAATCATCTCCGTCGGTCCGTCTGTCGGTCTTTCTGTCTGTTTGTCGATCTGTCAGTTCGCGGCATAGCTTAAAGGCTACTTACCCGATTGACTTTAAATTTTGGTCAAAAGTTAAAGGTCATATGAGGATGGCCTGGTAAGATTTTGGTAAAATTTAAATATGGCGAAACGAAATGGCTGCTTTGTGAGATGTTAAACAAATTATTATTACAAAACTACTTTATCGATTTATCTCAAATTTTGCAAAACCATCAAGTATTATATTAGAATCAACTGGTAACATTTTGGTACGAATCCAATATGGCGGCTTAATAAAATATTTGAAAATTCAGCTTACACAAAACTAGCAAAATAATGGTCGTGCATGATCCCCATATTATTAGTCTGTAACTACTACGTTGGTCCGCAGATATTTCCCAGGTATTATGTTTCTATAGGTTTCGTTAATGATCCTCCTGTTAGGTAAGAGTGGTGTATTATTTAGGGTCCAGTAAAGAAACAAAAGACTTTTTTAAATTGTCGACGTTTCGCAACTTTATTGTTTCATCCTCCTTGAAACACATATAAATTTTACCTCCGTTGGTTGCATGATATTTCCCAGATATTAAGTTTCTAAATGGTTTTCGTTAACGATCTTCTTGTTGTTAGAGTTGTGTATTATTTGGGGTAAGGAAATATCTGCAGAGTAATTGAGTTGGTAAAGACTGATAATATGGGTTTCATGTAGGATATAAAATCTATGTGTCCTGAGGATGCAACAATAAAGTTGCGAAACGTCGACGTTTTAAAAAAGTTTTTTTTACTGGATTGTAACCCCAAATAATACATTATTTTAACATAACGTACACATTTTAAGAAGTTTTTTTACTGGATCCTAACCCCAAATAATACTCTTAATATCTGGGAAGTATCTGCGGACCAACGGAGTAGGTAAAGACTGATAAAATGGGTTTCAATTTAAAATTGCGAAACAAAATGGCGGCCCAAAAAAATTTTCAAAAAATCGGCGTAAAAAAATCTTGTCCAATTGATTTTGCAGAAAAATTAGATGTGAAAATGGGATAAAGTGGTACGAATACAACATGACGTCGCAAAATGGCGGTATGTGTCAATGTAAAAACTACTTATTGATTTTATTTTATTATGCCCAAAGTCAAGCGTGGTATAGATAGAAAGAAAATGGTAAAATATTGGAAGAAATGAAAAGACAGTATATTTAACACATATATACTGTGACTATGTACTGAACTAAATCTAGTATTGTAGCTATATGAAGCGCGATTGTCTCGAAGTTTTTTTATGATTTTGATAGGCGAAAACGCAAACTTTAAATATGTACATTTCCACCAAGATTAATATTTTGAATTCTCTGAAATAGTTTCTACACGACTCTGTACATGAAAGACCACACATAATGCGGAATGCATACTTTTTTTGACAAAATCACAATAAAAATATAAACACATATACACGTAAACATCATTATATACATTGAAGCGTTAAATGGCTTAAAATGACTAAAATTGTACACTTTAATATGAATTTCAAACCAGATTTATTTTGTTTTTTTTTGTGATATTGTAATGACTTAAAATATTATTACACTACGTTTCATAAATAAAATGTCTATATTTGACAAAAACATTCATAGACACAAATTTAAAACACAAATATCTATTATACTTATAGTTTAAAAGCCAATTTAAACTGACAAAATTTCAAGCTAAAGTTCAAAAACAAATAACAAAAACAAAGCACTTTGTTAAAGATAACCCCCAAATTAAAATACTCTCTGATAAATCTAATAAAACAGTCGTAATGAATTCAAACGATAAAAAAAAATGAATGAACTACTCGGCGATACAACAACTTACAAAAAACTAAAAAGCGATGTTACAAATATAATTTAAAACACAAATAACTCATTAATAAAAAAGTTTTTAAGTAAAAATCTCATAACGGAAAATACAGCAAAAAACTTAACGGAACATAATGCAGTTACTCCTAAAATTTTTGGTTTACCTAAAATACATAAAACAGGCGTTCCATTAAGACCAATTGTTTCATGTATACACTCTCACAATATTTATCGGAATGCTTGTCAAACATTACCGGTAAAAATAATTATTCTATAAAAATTCTTTTACTTTTAAAAAATTTATTGATAACATTAATATTCCTTACAATTACAAACTTGTATCGCTTGATGTGGTTTCTTTATACACCAATATCCCACACGAATTAGTTCCTCAAATAATAACAAAGAGATTGGACACTTTAAAAAAATACACAACACTTGAATTGAGAGATTTTATAGAGGCTGGAAATATTACATTACAACAATAACAATTACTTTCAATACGAAGAAAGTTTCTATCAATAGGTAAACGGCTGTGCAATGGGCTCCCCAATTTTCTCTACAATAGCACAACTTGTAATGGAGTATCTGAAAGAAAGTGTTTTGGAAAAAATGGATTTTAATATAATTTTTTTCAAAAGATTCGTTGATGATTGTTTGACGGCTATTCCAAAAGACAAAATTAACAAACTACTAAACGCTTTTAATAATTTCCATCCTAAGTTACAATTCACAATGGAAATTGAAGAAAATAATTAAATTAATTTTTTAGATTTAACATTAATCAGAGAACTTGCACAGGACAAATTAAAAACTAAATGGTACACCAAAGAAACCTGGTTGGGCCGATATCTAAATTTTAATTCCAACCTATCAAACAACCAAAAGAATAGTGTAATGATAGGATTAACGGATTACGCAATCGCTCTAATCTCTCCAGAATACCGACCAGAAACTCTAGAAAAAGTTAAACAGGTAATAGTAGACAACCATTATCCAGAAAAAAATATTTTAGGGATTTTTAAACAAAAAACTTATCTTCATTACAAAAAGAAAAAACGCAAATACTAAATACGTGGCACTATCGTACATACATAACCTATCAGAAAAATTAAAGTACATTCTTTCAAAACATAACATAACTGTTTGTCATAAAGCATAAAATTTATTAAATTCTCTGTACACACCATTAAAAAGTAAAGTTCCACAAAAAAAAGAAATCAAACGTAATTTATTCGATTCCATGTTTAAATTGTCCTAAGAAATATATCGGTATGAAAACACAATACTTAGAAAACCGTATTAAAGGGCACAAATATACTAAAAATGCATCTACTGCTCTTCATAAACCTGAACTTACAACAAAACATGAGTTTAACTTTAACGCAACCGAAATTTTAGCCCGAGATAGAAATTATTATAAATTAACAGTTAAGGAAATGATAGCAATAAAAAAGGAGAGCCAGGCAGTAAATAATAAAAAAGATATTAGTGGTTTAAGTCAAATATATTTCAACTTAATTAATTAATCGGAAAATAATACAAATTCAAAATATAATCCTCTCAACCCTGTATAAAATTTTAAACAAAAATTCAACTTGCGTCTGTATAGCAATTAAAAATATTAATATTTGTATTCACAGGTACCAAGCATCAGATAAAGTACAAAGTTTTTATAGCCAAAAAAAAAGAAAAAAAGATGATAACCAAAATATTCTAGACCGGATCAGTCTCATAATTTCACCACATAGACATTCCACCAAGCAAATTGCTTCTCCAAGGTGCGTACCTTAAACTATAAGTATAATAGATATTTTTGTTTTAAATTTGTGTCTATGAATGTTTTTGTCAAATATAGACATTCTATTTATGAAACGTGGTTTAATAATATTTTAAGTCATTACATTATCACAAAAAAATGTGTTTTTAAATTCATTATATAGTTTACAATTTTAGTCATTTTAAGCCATTTAACGTTTCAATGTATATATGTGTTTAATGTATATAAGAAAAAAAAATTTTAGAAATCAGGAGACTAAATAAAATCTCGAGAAAGCTCAACACAATGAGGGAAACGTTGATTTAAAGTGAGAATTATATAGGAAAAATTCTATTTATATATATATATATATATATATATATATATATATATATAAACTCTATGATAAACCATTGGGAAACTAATATTGAATGTAGTTTGGCATGATCTGAAAATAGCAATAACTTTTCTAACTTTATCGTAGCAAGTTGATTTTCAGTAATTAATATTAATCGTCCTATTCTATTACAGGACTATATTTAAGGTATTATATTTCCTTGGTCGGTTACTCCAAAGTTTGTATAATATATATGAACGTACTAACATCCGATATACGGCATAGAGATGGTCAATATAGACCAGGATTTGCCATTAGTCTTAAATTGGGATTAATGGTATCCAATCGATGAAACGAAAATAACGCTTTAGAAACAATTATCCATCTAGATCTTTAATCATATTATTAACACATTAAAAAAGCAAACAAAATATTTAAGTTTAGTGGACGAATCGGCAGTGGGTCTACGGCGATTTCTACATAGCTGTTTTCGTGAATATATTAATTTGGCGGAAGCCAGTTTGGCAGGGATATCATTTGGCGACAGACAATTTGCCAGAAAGTGTATAGTAAATGGTTCTTTACCTCCTGAAAAGAGGGAAATAAAAGTTCCATTTCCTCGAAAAGCAACTTATTTTTATAGAAAAAAATAAAATATTGCATAGTTTATTTTTTAATAGAGTAGAAAAACAAAGTTAATATAAAAAGCACAAATGATATATTAACACTAAATTATAAACAAATAAAGTCAAACCAAAAATCGGTATTCTGGACTATTGAAGCAATGTTTCTACACTAATGTTTGTGTATGACAAGTAAATAAAAAATGAATATGTATGTTTTCATAATAAATCCGGATGTAAGAGATTTAAAAAATGAAACTTTTTTAGTTAAAACATATGTACTCATTCCAATAGATAAGCATGTTTGACGTATCCTTACAAATTCTTACTTATGTTTTGGCAGAATGACATTATTCAAGAATCGGGTGACTTTCAGCTTAACCAACGCAATAAACAAATTAAGGGTAAAGGGTAAAAAATTGATATAAAATAAGTACTAAGAAAAATATCGGTAAATTCCCTTTACTCGGAATTTCCATTCTTATGACGAATCTTTTCTTTTATTAGAAATAGTGAGGTTTGACCCAATTTAGTTTCATACATAGCCATTTGGTAAGACGTCTATACTGTTTTTTGAAACATATTTATTTGGCGCCATTTTATTCCAACATATTGGAATCGTACTAATCTTACCAATTTCTACTTATGCCACAATTGATTTTTTGGCATAGTTTAAAATAAATTGAATTAGAAGTTGTTACACTGATTTCTTCAAGACCGCCATTTTGGTTCGTCATATTTTGGTTCGTCATATTTTTTGCAAAATATATAGTTAATTAAATAAGAAGATTTTTTACGATGATTTTTCAAAGATATTATTTGTCCGCCATTTTGTTTGGCCATCTTGAATTTGTACTACGACTTTACCAATTTATCTCTATACCACACTCAATGTTTGCACAAAATTTGAAATTAATCTAATAGGTAGTTTTTTTCAGGCTAATTTTTTAAATATTTTATTCGGCCGCCATTTTGATTTGCTGTCTTCGATTTATACCAAAATATTACCAGTTTATTCTTATGTAACACTTGATTTTTGTGCAAAATCTAAGGCAAATTGATAGTTTTTAGCAAAATATTACTAGGTCAACTCCTTAATTTTTAACCAAAATTTGAAGTCAATCAGGTAAGTAGTTTTTAAGCTATGCCGCGAACTGACAAAAGTGACAGACACATAAACAGATGGACGAAATTAAGAAAATATATTTTTTTGCAACTAGGGGTGCTTAAACGCGAAGATATGTAAAATCTGGGAGGGTAACTTTTCATCATCTTATTTGACCGCCATTTTGTTCCGCCATCTTGAATTCATATTAAAATTTTTTTCAGTTCATCTCTATACCACAATTAATTATTGCACGAAATTTGAAATCAATCCATTAGGTAGTTTTTCAAGTTGTATTTTTAAATATTTTGTTAAGTCGCCATTTTGTTTCGCCATAAAATTTTACCAGATAGTTCTTACATAATACTTGGTTTTTGTGCAAAGTTCCAGGTAAATTAGATAAGTAATTTTTTAGTAAAATTTTTTTAACATTTCACTAGGCCGCCATTTTAATTTGACATATTGGATATTTTCAAAAATATTACCAGGTCATCCCCATATGAACCTTAATTTTTGTCCAAAATTTGAATCCATTCGAGTAAGTAGTTTTTTAGATATGCCGTGAACAGACACCGAGAGACGGACGGACTGACCGACGGAATTGTGAAAACATGTTGTTCGACATCTAGGGATCCTGAAACGTAAAGATCTGAAAAAATCTCGGATATTGATTTTTTCACGATTACAATACTTGTAATTGGGTTTTACTTAGAACCCACAGGTAACACAGATTACATAATGTATATTATAGATATTTGGTAATTATTTTATACAATATAAATGTATAAAGTAATTAATAAAAGGAAAATTTAATTAATAGAGAAATCCCGGTAAGCTCTTTAAACAAAACAGTTTATATTCTATATGAAGTTAATACCAAATACTTGTATGAATATAAACAGTTTCACCTGTGTGTGGTGAAATTTGTTCCCAGGGAAGTTCCGGATAAAAGCGGGTTTATCAATTTTTGCTTCAAATATTTGTAACATGACATAAAGACTTTCCTAAAGAACATAATGAGAAATAAAAATCAACAAATTGACCCCCGCGTTCCGCAAGTCTACTTTGAAAAATCGACAGGATCAAACGTTCCTTTCAAGGTTTGATGTAAGTAAAAATAAGAGTCCTATCTATTTATGGATATAGGAGAAATACTGGAAAAGTGATCATTTTCGAATTCAAAGGATTTCTGCGCGCCGCTAACGCATTATGCTAACTACCTCCTCGCTTCAAAACTTTCGCATTTTAAATTTGTTATATCATAGTATTAACATGCTATTTCTGTCCGAGGTCAAGAAATTGGGTAAAATCGAGTTCGAAAAAAATTCGCACATTTTTCGATTCTTCAAGAAAGACTAATCCGATATTGGTCAGAAATCTACTCAAATGCTTTTAGAGAAGTGAAAATAAATATAGATCCAAAAGTAAAATAAGTTTCACGCATCCTGCTCATTATATATTCGTCAAGTTTTATTATCTATTTCATATTTTTGTTTACCAAATAAACGTAATATAAATATCTGAGTCGTGTCAAACATGACATCGGAGAAGAGTTTTCTTCGGTATACAGGAATACCTGGTATGCATATAAAGTAATGAGTTATTTTAGTATGTTTTGTGGTTTCTTTTCCTATATTAATATACTAGTTCTAAGTAATCCGGATTTTTTTCTTATTTTAATAATATGTACTTGTTTATTATTCTAAAGACAAAAAGCTATATTTTGCTTTTGGATGAATTTCCTCGCTGGATAGACCAAGCCGGTTTTTGTCGATGAGCTACATCGCACAGTTGGATGAACGTGTACTAAAGACCGTTTTACATGCTGCAATTCTTTTTTGCAATATGCAATAGTCTTGAACAAAGGCATGCGCAGTTTGACGAAAGGTACAAATGTCTTTATAACTATTGCAACTTTTTTAATAATTAACTTTGGCCGGGAATGAAAATTAACATAATAGGAATTTTATAATATTTTTTTATAATTAACTATATGTACTATAAAAATCTATATAATAAATAACAATTATTCTGCTAATGGTCTTAATAGGAGCTGCCGAATTTGGCTGTGTCCAGTCGATTAAAAAAATGGGTTTTTTATAGTAATTTTGCGAACTAGTATTACTGAAATTTTTAAATGGTTTCTTATAATTTTTAGTGATTTAAAATGTTTTTTGTATGAAAGTATGTCTTTTGGATAATTGGTTAGTTAACCCTTAATTTAAATTCAAATAAAAGATATATTCATAAAATGCGTAGAACGCTCAAAATCGTGCGCAACATTCAATATAATTTACGGTAAAGGAATATGTCCTTTAATGGAATTTTATGCCACAATGTAAGAAAAATTCAAATATATTTAAATTGCCAGTTTATCAAGCGATAAGTTTATAATAGGCAACTAAACAAAAACATTTTTTTCCGTTTGTATACCTAATAGCAAAACATTCCCGTAAAGAACGCCGATGGAGGCGCAAGCCGAGACAAGCAAAGGAGTCCGGGAATATGGTTTCTCCTACGAGGTGTACCGGGTGTACAACTAAGAAAGGAGGCCGGCTGTATCTCGGAAACCGTTTATCCCACGATGTTGGAAAAATTTTTCATATAGTAAAAGTGCCTAAGGATAAAACGCTGGAAATTATTTTTAAATTTCTAAGAGGGCGTAACACGCGTAGTCAATTAGAAGAGGCAGATTTTCTCAAAAATTCACTCAGTGAAGGTATATCAAAATTGACTTTATATTAATCTCTGCTAAATTACAAACAATTTTTATTAAGGGTTTTTTCTCTAGCTGTTCAAATAAAGGATGGGAGAAAGAGTAAATGTTTGATTTTTAAAACGGACATAGCTTAAGTAATAACTAACGGATTTTGACGATTTTGGTCTTGTTGAAAAGGGCATTTATTAGGCTTTCAAATGACGGATGAATTATATTATTGTAAATTTCGTTCCGATCGCCAGATGGCGCTCTCTGGCAATTTCTTAAATTTAACGTGTTTTCTTAAAAATTTCAAATGAATTGATATATTCATTCTAGGCCAGTGTTACGGAACACCAAAAAAAGAAGAAGATAGAAAACTACAAGTTGATATCTTTTTTATTTATGGAGATATAAGCAAAAGAAAATATTACTTGACATTCTTATAAGAAACTCAAGCAATTCTACGAATTTTTATGTGGTATCTAATTATCAATTTTTAACACTAATCTTATTCTTATACTACAAATACTTTAAGTATTCTTCAACTTCTTTAATTCATTTTTAATTTATTTGCATTAATTAACACACCTCTTTTATAAAGAATGTATCTCAAATGCGTTACTATTCAATTTTGCGACATGCTAAAAGAGTAGTAGGCTTTGGCAAAAATTAAGTAAAACACTATCACAAAATGAGTTGTCAAATTATTATTAAGTTTAGTGTTGGTAGTAAGTGTGTATTACGAAGCGAAATGCCTATTTCTAATGAAGAAGGTTGTGATATGCTTACAGTTTATTTCGAATGCTTTCAAAATGCTATCATTGCAGCAAGAATATATGCTACTAGATACACCGGTAGGCGTAGATATCAGCAAAGGGTTTTTACGTGATTAGCAAGATGTTTTCGTGCTACTGGTAGTTTTCATCGCCCCCTCCATCGAAGGCAAAGAAGAGACCGTACAGAAGCAAACATTATAAATGTGCTGGCGTATATTGTAATTGACCCACATGTCAGTATTAGAGCTACATCTAGAGATTTAGGTATAGCTCATGGAACTGTGCAATTCAAGGCCGCTGACCCATTCATGTTTGGTGTGGCATAATAGGTGGTAAAATTTTAGGTCCAATAATTTTCGATGAACTTTATTTAAACTTTCTCTAAAATCAGCTAACAGATTTACTAGAAGACGTTGATATACAGAGGAGACAGAGCATGATTTACCAACATGATGGCTGTCCGGCTCATTTCTCTGTCAATGTCAGAGAGTTCCTAGACGATCGATTTCCGGGGAGGTGGATAGGTAGAGGTAGTTTATTCCCCTGGCCCCCTCGTTCCCAAGATTTAACTTTTTATTTGTAGGACGACTAAAGGATATGATGTTTAATATCAGACCAAAAACGAGAGAAAACCTTATCAACCGAATTCAAAACGCTATCGAGATTATTCCTGCAATGGAAATAGAAGCAGCAGCTTAATCTACCGCAGAGAGGCTCCATTTATGAATTCAAAATGACGGCAGGCGCTTTGAGCAGTTCACACGACACTAATTATTAGTTAGCATAATACTTTTGATCAGTGTTCATTATTTCTTTTATAACCTTGTCCGCTTCATATTATTTCTGAAAAAAACTCATTGTTATATTTCCATTTGTTAGTTTTTTTGCAAATAGCTATTCTGGTTCTTCCGTTAGTTATCTAATGGCAAAATGAAAAAATTATATGCCACATCTTTTATTAATCTATACTTATTTAATGCGTCTTTTAACAACCTGCTCCGAAATTAAACTAAAAAATTACAATTTTCTAAATATCTCGGTTAAAAAAAAAAGATATCAATTTGCTTGTTGCGCCATTTTCTTGATTTTTTTGTGCTCCGTAACTGTGGCTGATAATAAATATATCAATCCATTTGAAATTTTTAAGAACACACGTTAAATTTTAAAAAATGCCAGAAAGAAACAAAACTTAAAATAATACAATTCATACGTCATGTGAAAGCCTAAACCTCAACAAGACCAAAATGATCAAGATCCGTTAATTATTACTTAAATTATGTCCGTTTTAAAAAACAAACATTTGCCCTTTCCCCCACTCCTTATTTGAACAGCTAGAGAAAAAAACTCTTAACCAAAATTATTCGTAATTTAGCAGAGATTAATATGAAGTTAATTTTATGGTATATCACCTTCACTAGGCGAATTTCTAAGAAAATCTGCCTCTTCTAATTGATTAAACGTATTACGCCCTCTAGCTGCTGACTTAGAAACTTAAAAATAATTTCCAGCATTTTTTCTTGGCCACTTTTACTTTAAGAACATTTTTTTCAACATCATGGGATAATGGGTTTCCGAGATACAGCCGACCTCCTTTCTTAGTTGTATACCCGGAACATATTATTTTTTCGTAAATCGGAACTTGTTAAAAGAACAAATTATTACAATCAACTTGTTAAAATTTTGAAACAAGCATTATTCATTTTATTTGCAAATAAAGGATGCCATGAAATATTTGTTTTGTAACTATGAAAACAAAGCTATATTGAATTGTCAATCTTGACACTTTTTAGTATACAAATAATGAAAAGAAATAATATTTTCTTACAGTGCCGAATTATATATCCCCTCACAGTTATTTTCCCTTGCCTGCCAATGACTAGTTCCAAGGAAATATTGACTTATTCTTTCAAAAATGTTATCAAAAATGCCAACATTTCTGATCGATTTTCGAAAAAATAATTTATTTCATTGTAATATACTTTTTCCGATAAAAAATTAAGTATATGTTATAAAAAAAGTGTATTTTCTTTTCTTTGAAAACTCACTAGATTGCTTATGGTTTGGTTTTCTCATATTTTATATTCTATTTCCAGTCTCTAAAAACGTGTGGGTGATAGGTAAAAAAACTGAGCTCATATTTGAATTCAGCACTTTACAGTAGACACAAAAAAATATCAGGTAGCGACAAAAAAATTCAAAATGCAGAACAGTGAACTTTTCATTAAGTGGCCATTTTGTTACGCCATACTGGATTTTTAGCAAAGTGTAACTATTTCATTCTCTTATGATCCTTGATTTTTGACAGTTGATCCGATAAGCACTTTTTGAGCTAATCCGCTTAAAGGCGGATAGACCGACAGATCGACGGAAACGGGAAAACATGTTTTTCGGGATCCAGGGACCTGAAAACGCAAAGATCTGCATACATCTCGAGAGTGATTTTTTTCAATATTACAATTCTTCCCTCTGACCAGGGAAGTTACAATACTGAAATTGGATGAGATGATATAAAAATGAAATGGTGTGAAATTTTTTTTTTTCAACATGAGCATATATCTTAAAATGCACGCCTTCCAAATTAAGGCCCCTTAAAGTTAATAAAAATAGTATATGAGAATTATGTTTCTTAATATACTAACCCATAAAACAGAAAAAAAATCGGGGTGTTGTTTTAAAGGCGATTGCTGCTTTCTAACTAACCTTAGCTTCCACATCAGGGAGACCGAATTGGGACTTAAAGTCCTCTACTTACTGTTGGGTTCGATTCGTCGGTTTGATTCGTTCGGGAAAGCCACACGAGGCCGAGAGCTTATGTAGCCGAAAACTGAATTGTCGTTTATGGGTGCGTAGCCGAAACTTTCGGGTTACGTTGCCGAAAGTGAGTGAGCGAGAGAAAGAAGGAGAAACATACAAGAAGGATAGTAAAATAAAGGCAAGCGCGATGACGATTGCGTTGGGAATAATCGTTTTA
Organism: Kuschelorhynchus macadamiae; assembly: GCA_030620095.1. Taxonomy (NCBI): domain Eukaryota; kingdom Metazoa; phylum Arthropoda; class Insecta; order Coleoptera; family Curculionidae; genus Kuschelorhynchus; species Kuschelorhynchus macadamiae. Next base: position 954,678 of record JAUTXW010004731.1, read on the forward strand.
TGGTTTTATTTTCATTTTATGTAGGTATATTATGCTTTGACATATTTTAGATTTTTTTTTTAAATTAAAATATGCTGCGATGCATAACCATGCTGAACCAATTCGGTTTCCTAATAGTTTCTATGTTCATCAATTAATATGACTCGTAATGTATAAAAAGGAAAAACGACTTTAATAGTCGAATGTAAGGTAATTCAGCAAGACACTTTTGGTGTTGCTGCCTAAAAATCCGTAATTAAATTTGCACGTAAAATAATTAGGTAGTTAGAAACAAAATGCTAGCAACCTTATTATTTAAATGAAATGCCGTAGTATTACGTACATACAGAGGGTCGTTTTTTAAAGAGAAACACTTTAAGTAAAATAGTTGTTTATTATTAATTAATGCATCTTCGGAAAATGTTTTTAATTATACCTACAGGGTGTGCGGCAAAAAAGAAACTTTTTTTAATGGAATTATACACTGTCCCAGGTGTAGGTTTATCTGGGACACTGTGTTCAAAAAGTCCCGGATCCCCCTCAATATCTCCATAATGCGCAGTTTACTAAAAGAAAATATTTTAAAAAAGTTAATAGTTCTCTTTTATGTCTATATTAAAAAATAGTTTTAAATATTGAGGGTGCTTCACAAAGATGATAGAAACAAAAATTACATTTTTTAAATGATATAACATGTATATTATTGTATTTTTGAGTTCTTCAAAGAATTTCAATTATGTTTTATGTAGCATGTTCTGTATTATAATACCTATTGTTTCGAAGTATTCAATATCAATGAATCTGATATTGAATATACGATATGATACGTAATATATTGGAATTCTCCCCCAAACCAAAGCTGAAATGGCGCCGATAAAGTTAAACGTTGTAGGTTTAACAGGCTTTCAATAAAGTCTGAAAATATCAATGTGTCTTCTAGAAGCTTCTCTTAATAGTGGAAAATAAGATTTTTTTCTGTGGAAAGGCATAGTTACATAGATAGGTACTTTGCTTTGCTTGCCACAAACATTTTTCTGAACATAAAAATGCCAAACTATTTCTGCAAACATTTTTTATTTCCATATTCCGAAAATCTTTACACTTTAGAATACTTGAAATCAGTTACATAAAAAGATTGCTTTGATTTACATTTTGAACATTTTTGTTACCATAAAAATGCAAAAATGTTTCTACGGAAATTTGTTATTTCCATTTTCCGAGGAATTTCTATACCATGGAATACCTGAAATCAATTACATGGAAACCAACTAGTTTTATGTCTTCTAAAAGCTTCTTAATAGCCAAAAATGAGAATTTTTCTGCGGAAATGGATAGTTTTGGCTTTCCATTCTTTAGAATACCTGAAATCAGTTACATTAAGACGTTTGTTTTGCTTTGCATTCTAAACATTTTTCTTAACATAAAAATGCAAAAATGGTTCTGCGCAAATTTCTTATTGCCATTTTCCGAAGAAATTTTATTTCAGCGGAAATTAGGTTAGCTCAGATTCGTCGATAAAATCATCATAAAGAGATAAAATATTATTTAAGTTATTAAATCATATTAATTTTTTTTTTAAAAAGGCGAACTAGGTTAGGTTAGGATCGGTTAGATTTATTATAAAGAAAGGCCGCGGTAGCGCTTCAACAAAATTCCGAATATCTATTAATACACTCTGTATATTGTATGTCACAATAAAATATCTTTAAGATAGACCTATTAAATAAACATTTTTGGAATCAGGAGAAAAAGATCTTTTGTCCTGAATCAGGACAGGGTGTTCCATTAAATAAAATTCAACTATTTATTTTTTCTGATATATTTTAAAAATTCAATAAAAACTCTAAAATTTTGACATTTAAAGTTTTTTGATTTCTCTTCAAATAAGTGTGGTACCTAGGTGGGGGTGAAAAATATAACAGATCACCCTGTGTTCACCTAATCCATTTAATACAGGCTAGTTTGGTATTACTATTCCTTATTCTTGCGATTACAAGGATTTTTAACTTTAAAAGCCGGTCGGAATAAACGTATTGACCAGAAAAAAAGGTTCCTATAAATATATACCTCAAAAATGCCTTATAAGGAATGAAATTCCTTATAAGCCTCTTTGGAAAGTGGACAAAAATATAATTTTTATTTTTTTTCTAGAAATACTCCAAATATAATGACATACATATTTTTTTAAAGCAAAGTCAATATGCTGAAATTGAAAATGGTGGTAATTTGCTGGGAGAAGTAGTTTTTCGAATTTTTTAGGTTTAATTTCCAGATAATAACTTTCTTATTCGCACGGGTGGCGCAACTCTAACGAAAAGTATGAAATGTTTGGCCAACTGTTTAAAAATAAATTATTTATTTTTGAACATTTGGGTAAAAGAAAAATTTGCCCTTTCCTTTTAAAAAGCTACTCCTCCCTATGACTCACCACCGTTTTCATATCATCATCGACTAAACAACGACAAAACTACGTGTATTTGTACATTGTTTGTTACCACCTTTTCATGGAATGTATCTTCCTCAAAAGGCATTTTAGTATATAGTGTGTTTAGAGAAACTTTTTTCTTATTTTGGTCAATAATTTTACACCACAAAAACTTTCACATAATTTTTTTTAAATTCCCTTTAATGGGTCTATTTCTTCTATAATTTCTATATTTCAATAAGTAGGTATTAAAATATTAAATCAATATTATGAAATAATGATGCGTATGCATAATAATCGTTCCAACGTAATATTTAAAACATACTCCTACTAATAATAATTTATGATGTGGATCTTATCGAAAAGTATTGGTTTACAACATAATATGAAGCTATTTATCTACTCAATCGTAATAAATAGGTAGTTCCGAATAAAGAATAATTCCTCTTTATTTAGGTTTCGGCCAGAACTTCTCCAGCGCAAACAACAATCGGCGAAAAGAATAACCCACCCTATGCGACTCACCTTCTTATAATCGTTTCGGCTACCAGCGAATTCGGCCTCGTGAAGCCATCTCGACTCGTTCATTCATACGACTGAACGTATGAGCGAATATATCATCCGCACTATTCATCAATTTTTATTTATTACGTTCATATGGATTTCATGTGTGTCAATGTTTGAAAATATAAAAAAAAAACAAAAGATTTGATTTGGACGAATGGTTCGCCGAGGTTAAAGCCTACTTGACTACCCACCCAAGAGACGGAAACGCCGCACAAGGAAACAAACGAATGAACCGGACTCTCAGCACTGCGTACGAATGAACGAATAGTAAGTAGCGAGCTTAACAAGAATAAGAAATTATGTCTATTAGACCATGACAAAATGGCATCACTTTCCGGTGTTTCGCCTTCAATTGCACGAGCCATTTTCAGGGATCTTTACTTCAATCGAAGCACTGAATTAGCTCGGATATATTTAGGTTGGCTATTTATACCCAAACTTTGTTCACCATACCGTGAAAAACAATAACGTCCTTTGAGATGTCAAACCTTTTCTAAGTCGAAGGAAACTTGCAGTCTCTTTTGTTGTTCAGTGTATAAATGGAAGAACTACATTTCCTATTGGTAACTTCTTATTTATTTCCTGTCGTGGAGTAGGATTATTATATTTTCTAATTGACCATCTAATATCCTCAGTGCAATATCCATTTCCTCTTAAAGGTTGATTTTTCTTTGTGAACCAATGAATTAATAACCGAAATTATTGGTAGGATAATATATTGCATGAATTTATTGATACTTATCAAAATGTATTAACTTACTTTCCCCCATTAAACCTTCCCGTCGCTACCCTCAGAACTTGTCTCACAATTGTGAGAGTTGGTTAATAAAAAAATAATAAATAGCATATTTGAGCTATTTTACTGGCTCCGTTTCCCTACAGAAATATGTCTGAATTCCACCGGCGACTTTTCTTTCCCTTTAGAGTCTTCATGACTGACAAAGTTTTTTGAGGCGGGTGCTCACTTTTCAGAGTAACCGGGTAAATGGAGGCAGGACCTTATAACTTATAAATATACCTGATATAAGTAACCTTGTATTAGACAGGACCGGAATATATGAATTTACTCAATGTGAAACCAATCAGTTATCTCAGAATCAATAATTTCCTAGCAATTCTCTTCTGAAATTCAAGCTTTAAATCCTTTCATCAAGGTTCGCTTGGGTCTATGGATATTAATACTGAATATAACATATTTAATCGCAGTACACAAATCAATAGTGGTACATTTAAGGTACAAAATCCCATCGATTTAGATGACCGAAGGTCAACATTTTCTTATAACATTATATCTACAGGAAAACATGGCAATCCTGCACGACCTTGCGCCACAAGATGCGACGTTTTGTTTGGCACAACCCACCGTCATCAGCTGCAGGTACATCAAACTGCCTATATTAATAAATTAATTCGCAATCTGTACATAGTCTAGGCTTAGGATAATTACGCACTTAAAAATAAAGAAAAAGTATAGCAATTAAAATATTATATTATTTACACTTCAAGGTATCCTTAAGACGCTATTTTTACCAGTAATTATTACATTAATACAACTATATAATAAAAGTACTTTTTTAAATAAAATTTCAATATATAGCTAACTAAACAAACTAACTAAAGAATTAACCTGTTTAAAATTTATTGTTTACGCTATTTAACAAGTTGCGGTTACATTTTATAACTTATGATGTAACAAATTATCAAATTCAAATTTTCTTCTATTACCTGACAATGGTACTTTATACTCGTTCAACATCACAATATACGATTGGAACATATTCAAACAAATTCAAATCACTGTTTATTAAAAATTGTTCGTCATCTGGATTCAATGTCTCTTTATTGTCCAAAACTGCACTAATTTTTTTGAAATTTTTGTAACCAATATTTTTTTGTAAAACCGTAGCTAATTTTTGAGAAGTTACTTTATTTTTAGTGTTAGTTATAGTTTCACTCACTTTTTCTATCATTTCTACGCTTTTTGACAAAGAAAGTCCTTTCGTCTCCAATTTTTGTATAGTATCAGACAAGCAAGAAAAATTGTTTTTAATGTAAATTAAATCCTCACGTACATCTTCTTTGCGCAAAACGTTTTGTGCTTCTTGTATGCAATGTGAGTATATTAATACGCGTTAAATTGGTTGACTGTGATTTTTATTGCCTCAAAATATTCTGCGTAATAAATGGCAGAGTTTATCCATGTTCCCCATCTAATTACAATTGAGGACCGTTTTATCAAAAGTCGCTTTGTCCAAATTTCAAATTTTACAGGAAACGCTATTTTTAAATTAAGTAAGCCATGCAAGATTTTATAAAAAGTTTCTTTTTAAAATCGTTAGTGTATATACTGTTGAATAATTCCACCTTGTCATATTTATAATACTGCCTCAATGAAAAAAAAAATTAAAAAAAAAACAACCAAATATTTCAAAACTCGCTTTATCCAGCTTTATTGTAACTCAAAAATTAACATTTATTGCTTAATTATTCAAAAGTAAAAATATGATAAAGTTTTATTGTGCTTCATGATTCTCGTCTTCATTATCCTCTTCATTCTCGCTCTCCATGGCCATGGTCATCCCTGTTGGGGTTTTCATAAGCAGTCCCGAAAAGTTCCTGGTAAAAAACGTCATCTGCACGTTCAACATACTTTATTATTTTACGTATATCAGCTATCTTAACATCTTTAACATGGTTTGTCTTTGGAATCTCTAATGCTTTGTCTAGTATCTTTAATGTCTTTACTTTTTTTTTCAATACTTCTACTTCTGTAGTATCTCCAGCATACGTGGATTTAACGTTCACAGTCACCTTTCTGCTTTCCTTGAGGTATTCTATTACTCTGCATTGTGTCATATTAAATGGAAGTGTGGGTTTTATTAATTTCTTAGATTCAGTTTTATAGTCGTAAATTTTCCAATGCTCCCCCCACTTCTTTACTTGTCCGTGTCTAGAAAGTATCTCATAATACTGAGCAGGTGTTTCTATGCTTTCGAGTTTGCGAAATTCTTTTTCTATTCTACCAAAAACTCTATCGGGGGGCATGTAGCTGTGACCGCGAATGGAATAAATTTGCTGTATTTTGAAAAAGACTTTCGATTTTTCCAGAAATCTATATAAAGCTGCTACCAGTATGGAATTTTTATTCTGCGCCGAACACGAATCAGAAAAAAGACGAAGAGCTTTAGGTTCCCTTTCTCTTTCCTCTGTAAGTATTTTTGTTTCCAAATTTTTCAGATAATTTATTAGCGCCGAAGTTACTTGGTTAGCTCCTTTTCCACCTTCTGTTTCTAGCCAAGTGTACAAACATATTTTATTTATGTCTATTGGAGTATCATCAATCATAATGCACAGATTATAAAGCCACACTTGCCTTAAATAGAAAATTTCTCCTATGGATAGTTTCGGAATAGGTTGGTTTTGCTGCATATCAAAAGTTATGTCAATTTCATTTTCATTCTTCAGTTTCATTAACTGAAAGAATCTATTTGCACGCAGCTTGTGAATTCTATACTTGGTTCTAATATCATTCTTCTTTCCCAAATCTTTTTCCACTTTCAGTTCAATCAACAGTTTCTTGCAAGTTGAACAAGTGTCACTATGGGGAGAGCCAAATCCAAGATTGAATTTCGTATAGAAAATTTGTTTAAATTTACTTTTTGAACAAATATTTCTTTTTTTAGTCTTTTGCTCTTTACAGAAGCGTTCGTATATTTTTGATAAATTTAATTCCTGTGGCAGGTAAGCTCGGGTGCATTTATTACGACTGTAATGACTATCCCTGCACTTATATTTTTTTATGTGTTGTATTGCATCTGCGGTTACCTCTCTATCACCTTCTTTGGTTCTATCACCCCCTCTTCGTTCTTTGGGAGTTTGACCGGATTCCAAAAACAAGCGAGCAATCCGTGCGAGCCGATCCCTCGATACACCTAAATATAACAAAACAATGCTACATACATTTAATAATGATTAGTTTGGAAAGATAATACCTGTTATCGACTGAAATGATTTTGCACAAATCTCTAGCGTTTCATTGGGATTCGTTTTTCTAATGTGATACTTAATACAAACATTTTTGGGACATCGTAGAGCTCCTGGATCAGCACGATGCCGCTTTGGTGTACTAATATTCATATACTTAAGCAAAAATGCATCCTGCGATACTTTACTTTTATTTAAGTACAATAGCTTCCGAAAGTCTGGAAATTAAATAAAACTAAAGTAGGTAAGGTACGATTTTGCATAAAAACAAACATATCTTCTATATCTTCAAATGTCAGCATGGCTACCCGACAACCGCGCTTTTTAGATGTCGGATCAGCATGTGAGCATGCAATATCCAAAGCACCCACGTTTGTTTCTGTGTAACGAACTGATTTTTTTCGCGGCCTTTTTCGTTTACGTCCTCCGGCTATTTCAACGACATTCGTAGAATATTCAGACATTTTTAACACGCGAAGCACATGTGATTCGTCTTGTTGTTTACTTCAAACTGAAATCGAATTCAAATAATCAAACGGACAACGCTAGGAAACATAAAAAATACTACGCGTTCTATGTAAATCCCCATATGCAGTGGACAAAGCGAGTTTTGATTTATCCGACGATAAGGATAAAGCGAGTTTTGCAAAACTTTTTATTTTTGTACATAGTTCGGCATGTAACGAAACGAGTTTTGCAAAAACCGACTCGAAAAATCGATCCGGATGGTTGAAATTATATAGAAATGATATAAATCTCATTTTCGCATTTTTTGGACAAAGCGACTTTTGAAAAAACGGTCCTCAATTGGTTTGATGGGGGCAGGGGGGTGTTTCCTGGAGTTTCTCTAAATTTTTCTACCCGAGTCGGAGCTTTTAGGAATACTTTCTTCACCAACAAAATCAGACCGTTCACTCGTGGATAAAAAGCACGAACTTGTTCTGCAACTCAATGAAGTCCATGGGCAAGACATGTGGCATGTATCATTTTAGTATACAATATTTGAAGACCACTCACTGCTTTACACATGTATGGGGCAGCATCTGTAATTGCCACTAACCCTCTATCATATTTAATACCACCGGGCCATAAAATATTGAGAGAGTCGTTGAAAAATCTAGCAACAGTTGAATGATTTACTTTGTCTAAGATCTTCATTGTGAGTTAATATGATTTATCCCTTTCTGCTTCTACACTCAACACACCAAAAACAAAATTAGCTACACATCTCTGTTCCACATCAGTTGTTTCATCCAGTGACACCCATATACTTTTATCTTCTACTTTTTCCCGCAACTCGGTAACTGTCTTATTGTACAAATCTGGAACATAGTTTTTCCTTAACGTGGATTCATGTGGAATTGACGTCTTTGTGTACTGCTTACTTAATTTATTTAGTGGAATATCCGCACTAATAAACGCCTTGTACAAATCCTCATTGAACTTTGATCGGAAAATTTTTCACGAATTGATTTAATACCGCACTTAATGAAGGGTTTTTTTCGGCATATTGGACAATGTTCACACCATAATGTGCACACCAAACTGAATTGAAAAATTATTTCTAACATTCTTAAAACGTGCGTATTTATTATTGTAAATCCGTGGTAAATCCATAGTTTTTAAAGCACAGATGTTTTATTGGGTACCTATAACAATTTTAAGAAAGGATGGGTAAAACCCTTGGCCTGCCAGCAACTAGAATTTTTATTATTTTATTTTTATGGATTATATTTGAAATCAAAATACAAGAGTTCTAACCACACTATTGACTTGAAATACATCAAATTTGTCTTGGGAAATAAAAATATATTCAGAAAAATTAGAATATATGCATTTTTCCTGTAATAACTTCAAAATATGCATTTAAATACAAAAAATGCCAAAATATGCATTTGCACATGCTTTCATGCAAATGCATATATATCCTAAGCCTAGCCATAACAATCATGCTACCATATCTCTCTTTGAATCCATATACAATCCAATCACTTTAACCAGCAATTTCCACCAAGCAAACCATATGAAGTGAATAGAACGTGCTCGTCGAGAACAATGTCTACTGTCATATGGCTTCATAGTCCAAAAAGTATTCCCGTGTTGCTTGATCATCTGAATCAGCAATACCCTAATATTAAATTTATAATGGAAACTGAATTCGAAAGCACGATTTTCTTTCTGAATATTCTTGCACGAAGGGAAGGGGATGGTTTCTTAGGCCACTCTTTATATAGAAAACACATAGAAACGGCTACCTAAATACAAATTCACATCATCATCCGGCACAGAAACACTCAGTTATTAATTATTTGGTTTACAGAGCCCTCGCGATTTGTGACCAAAATTCTTTACAAACAAAGAAACTGGCTCAAGCAAGTGGGAATAGATATTGCAATGGAACAACAGGAAACCAATATGGCGTTAACGGTAGGAAATTTAGTTCTTCCATTTATACACAGAACCATAGATAAGATTGCAAGGTTACTTCTCCGGTCTAACATTCGTACAATCTTAAGCACACACAAAAAATTAGACAATTTGCAATCCTCAAAGGATAGTATTCCTTTCCAAAAAAGGATTATACGCAATTCCTTGTTTCTGTGGTGATGTCATGCAAAAGAAACTCGACGATCCATATCCACTAGGCTTAAGGAATATTTTCTGAACACCAACGTTCCAGTGGACATGTCATAAATGTAAAATAAACCAAAGTACTTGCCGTCGGTATCAGTATTCTATAAACAGACAATTAGAGGACAATATATCGACACTTATAAGCATCCTATTTATTTAATAGTGACAGATACGGGCTACAGTCTACATCATACTTAGAAACCGATCGTTGCACCGGGTCACGGTTCGGTGGTCCTTTTCTCTTGATATTTATCAAACACGTTGTTATCGTTAGATACAGAGACATCTACCAAATAAGCTGTCTTTGTTTCTTTATTTAACAATACCACATTAGGCCGATTATTCGTCACCCGTCTGTCTGTGATAATAGCCCGGTGGTAGTACAGTTTGTGGAGGCATTATCTTCAAGCACTAAAATTATTTAGTATTTATAATATAGCACAAGGGTGTTCAGGAGCCCGTTGGATGCTTCCTTATCTATATGTGGCTGATTTAAGTTATTGTGATGTAGGCCGTGCATTGCCATTTGAGCCCAATAGTTCTTGTTTTTCGAGGTCTGAAAGTGACTTTAGGATGATGTTGTCACTTAAATGATTGAGTGAAGAGTATGAGTTGTCGCTTAGGATCACTATCCGGTGTAGGCTTGATGTTTGTGCCTTGTTGGTGAAGAAATCTCTCAAGTTTTGCAGCTGTCAGGAGTATGAATTGGTCAAGTCAACAAGGGATCTTCCACCTTCTTTTCGTGGTAAGGTCATTCGGAGAGTTGATGACCTTGGATGGTGTGACTTTTATTTGGCCATCATTAGGCGAGAAGTTTGTTGTAGTCCTTCTAGCTCCATGTTAGTCCATTTCAAAATACCGAAACTGTAGGTCAGCACGGGCACAGCATAGGTATTAATTAGAAATATTTATAATCAACAGCAAAAGTTATGGTACGAGTGGTAGTCCCTAGTCACTAGTCCATCGCTCTAACCAATGGCGCTATCGTACCACTGATAAGCAATTCGTTAGAACTTGTACATATTCAAACCTACAAGTATCATAACCATTGTTGATCCTGTCAAATATCCTAACCTTATGACGCGGCGCACAGTGGTTCCAAGTGCAATTCTAGTGGAACATTATTCTTAAGATGTACGTGGCGAAAATAATTACTCCAATATTTTTTTAAAAACATTTTTAATAATAATAAGAGCTAAAAACATAAAGATCAGCTGTTTAAAAATATATTATACAGGGTAACATTAAATATACCTATTGACTCTTATTAACTTTTAGTACAGAACATAAAAAACGCTTTATCTAAAATTGCTTGTATGATTCTCCCACAGTGTTTTAACCTAGTCTAAAATGCAATAGGTGTTTTTATGCAAGATAATATATACAGGGTGTTGTAATAAGCAACGGTTATTATTCAATGGGAAATTTATTGTCCAGAAATAGGGTGAACATTTATTTTTTTTAGGTGAGTCCACAAATATTTGGTGTTTGGAATATACAGTTTGAAATCGATGCGAAAATTTTGTTTCTTGTAAAAGTTGTTTAAAAACATAAGAAACTAAATTGAAATTCTGCGCATCCTTAAAACTAAGCATTATTTGCAAACCCATGTACATAATATGAACTTTTTCGCTTTTTTTTTAAACAAGTAATCTCTCATACCAACTCTTGTTTTTTAAAACATCCTGTATAATACTGATAGGATAGGAATAATAAGCCCCAAAGAGTTACCCCATAAATGAAAAAATAGTTGTATTATAGTAGGTATATTAAAACATAGTTTCATAAAGGATAGTTTTAGCGCACGAGTAAGAGTTTAGAAAACGAGTGAAAGGAGTTTTCTAATGTACGAGTACGCTAAAACCTTTTTTGAGACGTGTGTTTTATACTATTTTTTTTATATTTTGGCTTCATAATTTAAAAAAAAACAAATATTTACCTTTTTTTTGACACACAACAAAAATTTTGATTGAAACGTCAAATTTTCGGTCAATTCGCGTCATCACTGATGTATCGTAATGAGCCTGTCTGTCAAACGAGGCTATTACGAAACAAAACTGAGTCATCATTGTATTGTAATGAGCTTAGTACGAGATCAAAATAGAAAAAGATTTTTTTTATTTTCCAGAACAAACATTTTTCTAATAATACGTTTAACGAGTGTATTTTAAAAAAAATCTTCCTACCTAGTAAACAAAAACTAATGGTGGATTGCAGAAAGCTCTGTTAAAATTTATCACTATGTTAAATCCTAACACCTTGTTAAGTTAACGTTTTTATGTTGACAAACGTCACTTTAACAGCGTGTTAGGATTTAACAGAGTGTTAAATTTTAACAAAGCTTTCTGTAATCCACCCTAAGTGTTGTGAAAAAAATTAGTAAAAGATATCTTAGAAAAAATATAACTTTTTAATGATTTTAACGTTATCAATTAATTAATCGTCATTTGTGCTTATGACGCTGTCTTCACTATCTGAATAAGAATCTGAATTATTATTTTCAAGTATAGAAGTTTGAATATCTGGTTGTTTTAAAAGGCGAATAACATCTTGAGAGAGCAAATTTTTTTGTCTAGGTAAAGGAAGTAATTGAGATATTAGTGGGTCCGATGTTATTAAAAGCATGTGAACTAAATCTTCAATTGTCGCTGTCCGAGAAAACTTTCGTGAAAATCGTTGCCTAAAATTTTTCATGTCTTTATTACGGGCCTCATGTGCCTCTTCGGAGAACTGCCCTATAGGTAATAACAAATTTTCTATTACTAATGCACCATGCATAAGGATCTTATGCACACTGGCCGGCATATTATACCATGGGTACAAATGTAAATATAAATCTAGAGTATTCTTGGCATATGTGTCAAATTTTTCGGTATCAATTGGCAATCCACTAGACATTACATTTAATATTGTCGCAAATTTTGTAATTAACTCTTTATCTAATCCAGTTATTTGAGAGGACATTTCTGGATTTTTAAAAAATCTACGGGCAGTATTCCCGTCATTAGTAGATCCTGTACCTTGCTTTGGTTGATCTACTAATAGACCCATTTTAGTTCTAAATTGACAAATAATTTCTTTTTTTTTATTTTTAACCATTTCTTTGTCTTCATTCGACCTTGCTTGCCATTTTTTAATGCCAAGTCTATACGAAATATGCAATAGGCATTCAAAGCAACGAATATACGCATGTAGGGTTGAAAGTTCAAATGAACAGTTTTCTAAATTGAAAGGCTTTTGTGATAAAAATGTTAGATTGTTCATATATTTGGGAGTCGCCCCACAAATTAAGCAGTTTTGTGTTGAAATATCTTTTAAAGAACTACAAACTTTCCCGTCTACCATGGTTAAAAATAGTTGCGATTTTATGTCGAATGTTTTATTATTCATATTTAATTTTGTTGGAATCAAATTTTTAATTTGATTCTCAACCCTACATACTTCATCCTTTATTAGCTGTTTCGTTTCTTTTTTCATGATGAATTTAATTGGTCGACAAAATCAGGATTCTGCCAAAGAATTTTTTTTTGAGAAAATGTTCTGTGCTCAGCGAAGAGCTGAAGGGATACCAAAGAAATAGCAAACAAATCTGAATCACTTGCCTCATTAAAGTCAGCAGAAAAGGCTTGTTTATATTCTTTTTGGTTGCTACTTCCATCGCATCCCCATTTAACAAAAAGTGTAATAGTAATACCTTCTAAGGTTAAAATATTTTTTAAAACTACTTCTTGTGATATAAAGAGCCTTTTTATGGTATGGTCTAACAGTGCTTGGACTTCAATTTCAGCAGATATTTCCGTAATACTAATTTTTTCTTTTATGGGGTAACACTCTTTTTTGGCTTCTAATAGTCTTTTATAAGAAGGATAAATATTACATTGCTGTTCAATAGCACTTTTACGAATTTGAAAGTAAGAATGTTTTGTTAATGTTGAATTTACATAAAGTGCTAATGCCTTTTCGGGAGTATATGGAATTGGCGCAGGTTTAGGACTTAAATAAGTTGTTTTAATTTTTCTGGCACGTTTTGGTGTTGTTTGGGTAACTTCTTTTACAACTTGAGCAGCATCTCGCTTTCCAGATTTCCAAAGAGATACTGAAGCTGCGTAGGTAAGCTCATTAGTTGATGTGGATTGGATAAGTGGTTTCACCTTCCTTAATTTGGATTGTTTACATACAAATTCAAATTGTTTTGTGGGCCTTCCTGTTCTTCCTTCAGATGTTGTCTCTTTTAATTTTATATTTATGACCGAATTTAGCCACATACGATTTTTTTTCTCGAATCTATTTATGTGTCTGTTGCTAGCCTGCCATTTCTCTTTATATTTTCCCAAAAATTTAAGCAAACTTAAACGAATTATATTGTGGTTTATTGTATTTAAATTTTGGAAACGAGTGGAAATGACAAAATTAATTAAATTCTCCTTACTGGCCTCTTTGGTTTTAATTATGTTGTGCAGATCGATAATATTAATAGAAATATTATTATTTTCCCTATTTTCGATTATCTAAAATAAGAACAAATGCCCAATTACCTAATTAATTCTTGCGAGACATTAAAAAAAAGCTTAAAACATTCTATTGCCGTATCATGGACCCATACATCTAATCATAAACTTATTAACCGCATAACCTAAATTTGTTTGCCATGGTCAAAATAACACCCTGTATAATAAACATTTCATTAAACAACGTAATTAGAATTTTAGAGGTTGGCTTAGGTATGATATTTAGGCCCAATATTATAATGTAGTTTTAAATCGCGGAAAAAAGCTCAACATAAATCTGATTTTAAACTGAACTTATTTTATAATATTGGCCTTTAATACCAGGAAAGTGTATGACATTAATTTGACATTAAAAAAATAAACAAACTGCCAATCCACTTTATAATATTGGCCCTTAATTACATGAAATTTGATAACAACGCGAAGTAAAAAATACGAGTTTTTAGCAAAATGCGCAGGTATGCGCAGTAACTGTCATAGCAAATATAACAAGAAATAGTGTATTTAACAAATGGCATAACAATTTTAGCGGGAGTAAGCGGGGGTTTTTTTATTTAAGAAACAATTTGAAAAAAAAAACCTTTTTTAACATTTTTTTTCTCACTTTATAGAAATTTTGCGGGAATTCATTGAAAATATATTATAATGGACAGATAATCACATATCAATATAATATATACTTACTTTTAAAATATATTACCAAAAAACACTATACAATTTGAACAATTAATTTGACAATACTCGTTTTAGATAACGCAAATTTTATGCAGTAATTTTAAAGAATTGGTACTGTCATCTTTGTGTTGCTATGGTAACGACACAGCGGCCATTTTGAGTTTCATTTGTCTTGCATAGAATACTTTGATGTAGTCACCGTCGATTTTATTTGTTGTTACGTGTCAATTATTTGGTTCATTTTTTTGACTTATGTTCCGCTAGAAAGAGAAATGGAACTACTGTGCGGCGTTCCTAACTGGACGGCCAATCTGACATCGCTATTAGGTTACATTATGCCCGTATAAGCCAAATTTTGAATAGAAGTATTTTATCAGTTTATTTTTAAAATGTAAAATATATTTTTTAGAAATATTTATAATCAACAGCAAAAGTTATGGTACGAGTAGGGATCGAACCCGCACCTCTGGATAACTAAATAATAAAATAAACTGATAAAATACTTCTATTCAAAATTTGGCTTATACGGGCATAACGAAAAATTATAAATTTCCTAATATGGACAGTACCTAATACCGATGTCAGATTTGCCGTCCACTCAGGCCATAAGGTTAGAATATTTGGCAGGATCAACAATGGTTATGATAGTGGTGGGTTTGAATATGTACAAGTTCTAACAAATTGCTTATCAGTGGCACGATAGCGCAAATGGTTAGAACGATGGACTGGTGATCCAGAGGTGCGGGTTCCATCCCCACTACGAGTGGGCAATAACTTTTGCTGTTGATTATAAATATTTTTGTAATGAGATTTCCGGCGTTCTATCTTTAGAAAAGCTCACACTCTTTGAAAGTACGCATCTTTCACAGCTTGGTCTTTCCTTGCTTATCCTGGAGCAGTATAGCTTATTGGAATCCTAGGTATTTCTAGCTCTCTCCTTGGTTCATCACTAGGACTATTTCTCCCCCAAGTAAGACAAATTAGCTGATGTGTGATGCTAGCTGTCTAACAGTTAGCCGTAAAGACACTTAATAACCAGAGATTTTTCAAATTTTGGCAAATGATTCTTGGTTTGTTTTCTAGCCATAAAAGCTCGCTTCAAATTAGATTTTGTGGCTCCAAAAGTAGCAGTTTTTATTGTAGATAAGCTATAGCATAATTAGCTATAGCATAATTTTTTGGCCAAAAAATATCTTTTATGTGGTGATTAAACCTCCAACTTTTTTTTTGTAATATTGGATGGCCAAAAAGTAGAAATATCTGTCTATTTTGTTGCCACAACATTACCAAATATATTCTAGTGAGTATTGATGTTAAATTATAGTGTAACGGTGTACTGTCGTGACATACGTATCATGACAATAAATCTATATTTTTTTAAGTAAATATATTTAGTATTTGATAATTTAAATATTTTATTACTTACAGACCTATATGGCGCGTATTAAATTTTCTAGATTCAGTTAAGCTTGCGGTTGTACGTAAATAGGCTAATTAAAATTATTGTGTATATTTAAGTTATTATATTACTATATTTCAGTATTTATTTGACGCTAAGGATGCATGAATTCTTCCATTTCAGTGATATCATTAATTTAGTTTTTTTTTTTGGATACCTACGAATCTCCCTCGTATTTTGTATAAATTTGGCAGCCAATAGGCGACACCTTGTCCACCGCGTGTGTAGACTAGATTTTGGCTTTCCTTGTTCCTCTTAAGGCAGATTTAAAAATGCGTTCTTGTCACACACTCAAGTAATGCTTATTTCGTTGGCGAATAAATGCATGCATGTCGTTGATCCTAATAAATACCGAGGATTTGATATTTAATATTATAATTCACTTAGGAATATAACATAAAGCTTAAAACTTATTTTTCTGTTAATTATGATTTGTTGAATTATAATATTTATATAGCTTTTATATAATTGAGTTAATTAAATTGTTTTAGTATATATTTAAGCAATAGTTTTCCTTTCAATTAAAATCATTTAAGACATTGGTTTTAATTTGCGCCGTCAGCCCAGCAAACCTGTGTTGAGATTTGATGTTAAAAAAAAGGGAACATTTTTTTGAATTCTTGTTTCTCTGCTAAACGCATTGGTTTCACGTTTAGCAAGCCATTTTATCTTCAGAACTTTATGCAAGTCGGAAGCCATTTTGACGGGTCAAACTCTTGAAACGTAATTTGTTAGTTTTTCCCAGAGTTACATCAGTCAGGTAATACACCAAAATTTGTAATTACATTATTGATTATATAGATTAATTGTTCAAAATTTAAAAGAGATCTTTTTATGAAATTTTTATATTATATTACTTTTTCGAGATCACGCCATGCCATGCTGACGCCTATTTTTTTCTTTTCCTTTCAGCTCTACACCAACTTGCCCTTTATTTTCCTACAAACTAGTTTTTTTTTAAAAACTATTAAAATTGAAATCTAAAATTGTATTTCATAATTTTGTCTTATCCATTTTGAAATCAGTACTTGGATTTCTGGATAAGTTTTTATAGCTAGACGCCTAACTAGCCTATTAAGAGTTTTGGTGAGAAATTTGCATTTTTTTTAATATTAGTGACCGTAATTTTACAAATTATTTCACAAGAATTTTCCTTTTAATTATTGCTATTTTTTTTTAATTATTAAATAATTCACCTGCTACGTCGATTTTGAACATTTGCTTTAGTGTAATTTAATTATTTTGTAATAAATTTGGTAACTTGTTATTTAAATAGGTTTTTTTATTTTGCTTAAAGTACAGATAATAATTTCAGAAGAAGGATTTTCTGCAAAGTGCGACTTATAACACGACAGCACCTTTATTTCCTTTTTTATTGCGGATGGCGCCCTTTTAAAAATCTTACTTAAGCTCCGTGTTATAGGAGGTGTCTTCTGAAAAGTATACTGTATACATTCAATTATCGAAAAGGACAGAATAAATAATTAAATTAGTTAAAATAACCCCGCCTGTCAACTCATGCCAGAGCCGGCAAAAGGAGCTGTCGTGCCTAGGCCCTTTTAAGAGATTTGTCTAGTAATATTATGTTCGTTAAAACACCCATACGTGACAATAGTAAGCATAGCTGTTTAAAATGCCAGAATATGACATTTTTAATCAATAGAAATCGAGGTCAAAATATAATCAATAAGTAGGCATTTTTCCCAAATTCCAACCAAACATATTTTAGCAAGTATTTAAGTTTAATTATAGTAATAATAGCTATATAACAAAAATTGAGAGGAAAAAATATGGCTTTTATTATCATATTTTTGTTTCAAAATTAAACTAAAATTAGATAGTTTTATTTCACTTATTTTTGCTATAATATTGCCAAAATATGCCACATTTTCAAATTTACATTTATAACCTATAAAGCTATACTTAATCAAACTAAAGATATATTTAGAAAAACGAAGTATAAATTATTTACCATACAAAATGTCTAATAAAAAGATTGAATATTCCACCACATATCATAGAAAAACGCCGTCTCGGGGTAATCGTCGTTTAATTTTGTTACGCTGGCTCCTGGGTCTTAAATTAGCCATTTTTTAGCGAGTACTAAAGGCAAACCAAGTAGGCATTTTTATTGGCAAATAAAAATTGTTTCTACATTTGAAAATTATTGCCATTTGATAAATATTTGCTTACAAAGTGGCCAATTTCAAGGAATATTTGCTTAAAAAATAGCCCGAAGCTTTTTATGATCCGCCATGACTGAAATTAAAATTAAACTAATTTCCTAGCAGCCATTACTTGATCACTTTAAACAAACATATTCTTTCTACCTATAAATACATATTTTCATGAATGTTTTTTTACGTCATGAACCCTTTAATCAATTTTCAAAATTCTTAGTAAAATACATTTCCAAACTAAAAAATAAAAAAAAATATTTGCAGAAACCGAAATTTTTTGTTTCAAGAAGGGATGCGTGTTTTACATGCCTATCTTAGATTCTTTTAACAGTAAAAGTTCCTTCGCAAGTGTTTTTTGTCCCTACCAACCGTCAAACCATGATTTGTTATCTTTATTTCCTCTTGGCTCATAAATTCTTACACTGATTGGCTCTGTCAGTACTATTTCTACAAAATTTAAAACAATTGATGATTTATTATATAAATGAAGAAAAGGCAAAAAATGAGAAATTATTTAGATAAATTTCGGAAAATGTTACTCAAATTTCGGCTAAAAAACAAGTCAGAATTCAGCTAAAAAAGCTCGATTTTAAAGTCAAAAATTAGCTAATAAACCCAACCATAAAATCAAAAGAGAAGGTCGTATAATTGCCAATTGGCCGTTTTTAGTCCATTATGGCCAAATTATTATTCCCCACTTTAGCGATATTTCCGTCTTTATACTGTAATAGAACTGTTATTTTGGCTAGCCAATTTAGCTAATTAGCCAGGGATATTAGCCAATATCATAGCATTTTAGCCCATATATTATTATATGTGCTACTTGGGCCGTTGGGTAGAGCTACATCACCACCAATGACTGGCTTTTACTATATTTAAGGCTTTACATTTTTCCATTCCAAATTCCATAAAGATGTCTTTCGAAAAGGTGTAGGTCGCATCAATAAGCTTTTTTAGTTGGTTATGGTTTCCCCTATAGAGCGCAATATGATCCATATACAGGAGGTGGGATATAGTGCGGGAGTTGTCTCTACTGGCTTTGATGTTGAATTATTAATATTATTATAGCATATTTAATTACATCAGCCTACAAAATTTGGTAATACGGGCCTCTACTCGTAATACCTTCTACTTGCCTCTTCGATTGACTTTTTCAATTCAAAGTACCGAAAAGAGAGTAATTTATCTGTAAGTAAGTTATGCTTCAGTGGCGTATTTTTTTTCTGAGTAGAGGGGGTTAAACTTTCCCTTAGAAATAGGCATGAAATTATTAGATTTGCGATAAATTTGAAACTGCTCTATTTGACAAGGGTGGCTAAAGAATGTTGTTTTATGTTATTGGACGTATAATGCAAATAAACGAATAAGAAAAAGTCGTTTGTGAGCATTTACTTTATACTTATTTCATTTTAGTTTAAGTAAAATGAGGTCTTAAGTATGCTACTGGGTAGTAGAACTGACGATTAGTTCATGTGTAAACGTATCTATTAAAATAAATCATTTTAAGGAGCAGAAATATAGAGCAATATATTAAAACGCGAGGAATATTAGTACACGGTATATTGTAGAAAAATTATATTTAATAGGAGAATCCTAATGAACGATAGGGTGTATGTACAGACACAAAGTCAAAGATTTGAAAATTGATTTTGAAAATTTAAATTTAATACAGTTTATCAGTTCTTCTTAAAATAACACTTACCGTCACCATTCTGTCAAGAAATATATTTTTTAAGAGATATTTACTTTTTCCTTAGTACAGTAAATCGGAAAGAAATTTCATGACCTGAGCAGGTTCGCTTTAAATAATTTTCTCTGATATTGCCTGCCCAATAGTATATTTGGGCATCATTTAATTTTTCTTGACATATTGCTATATTAAATAAGCAAAACTGGCAAACCACACAAACACGCTGCAAGATATTCAAAACAATATGCATGGGTAAAACAAAATTAAAGTACACGGTTTTATACAGATGACACGGAAGGGCTTTTAGATTAAACATAATTTTTAAACAAGCGGGATATATATAGATAGTTTTGCTTGAGATAAAACAGATAATAGTAGTACCTATTTTAGAATACCTTATCATTATTTATTATATCCAGCTTTCAAATTTTCTCTAGTCATATTGACAAGAAAAACTTAACACAAGACTAAAAAATTGGAAAAAGCAAAAAACAAATATTTGTAATTGCATACTACTTATTAAAAACTTTGTTGTAGGTTAATAAAGAAAGTATGGAAATTAAAGTAATTTATTAATTAATTATTAAATAAATATTAAGTTTAAAAAAATCGTTTCTTATTTCTAAATGAGAGCCCAATGATAGGCATTTTTATTTATTTTATTAAGAAAGTTCATATTAACTTAAAAAGATAAACTACTGCGCAAATGCATGAAATAGAGGGAGCGTGGGAATAATATGTGCGAGAAAGCAAATATTGAAGAGGAAATATTTATTTCATTCAAGGCATACATGTTATATGACATAAAGCTTGCTTAACAATGCCTCTTATATATATATATATATATATATATATATATATATATATATATATATATAAATATATATAATTACTTTTGAATTTCTTGGGTTAGGGTCCTCGTGAATTAAATTAACACATTTCGTTTGACAGAACTCATGTTACAAAGTTTTGACGTTTCGATCAACTTGGTGATCTTCATCAGAATACAATTTTTGGTCTATAAAGAAATTTATAAAAATCAGGAGAACCAGACAAACAATTCGATACCTTACCTCATTAAAACCAAAATCCGAAGATTATGTCAATATAAGACAATACAACATTTTTAAAAATTCTACAATAAGTTTGTACATATATAAACTAACAAACACGAAAACAACGAAAACGACTACTGACTTATTTTACCATGTTCTGAAAGAGAGAAATTTATATCTATTAAGGGGTTCAACTCAGTTTCTTAATTTATGATTTTAATTTATGTATTACTTAATAAGATTATGATATATTTTACTGAGTTGTTTTGTATCGGTTTTTGCATTTATAGAGTGTTTATTTTTTTGTATCTCTATCATTTCGTGGAATTCTCTTCTTTTTTGATGGTGCTCGGATTTTAAAATTTTAACATTGTCAAAATCGAAAGAATGTTTGCTTTCACTAGTATGTCTTGTTAATGCCGTCGTGTTCTTTTTGTCATATTTGTGTCCTTGTATTCTATTTTTTAATTACTGACTGGTCTGTCCAATGTATACACCATTGCAATCCTTACAAGGGATCTCATATAATATATGTGTTCTTTTTTCTTTTGCAGTTTTTGATTTTAGTTTACTGAAGTTGTTCTTTAGGAGGTTATGACCCTTATGGCTGACTGTAACGTCGTGTTTTTTAAATACATGTTGTAAACTTTCCGATATTTTTGGTATATATGGTAACGATATGTAGTTGGTGTTATTTTTATTAGGTCTCATGTTTTTGTTAGAGGGGTGGTTATTGTTGTAAAATTTATGGATCCTTTTTTTAAAAATGCTGTTAATAATTTTTTGAGGATGGTTGTTTATCTCTAAGGCTTGTTTTGCTTTTTTAATGGATTTTTCTCTGTATTCAGGATCCGATAGTTTTATAGCTCTGTCTGCAAGATCTATGACGACTGATTTTTTTTGGCACAGAGGGTGCTGGGAGTCAAAATGTAAATATCGAGAGGACCAAGTGTCTTTAGTGTACCATTCGGTTTTAATGGTGTTTTCTATGTGGTGGAATGTGAGGTCTAAGAAATTAATTTTGTGATCTATTTCTTCTTCTATGATAAATTGTTGTTTGGGGTGATAACTATTAAAGCTTTTTAAAATATCTTGACATTTATTTTTAGCGACTGCAGCTAAGCAATCGTCAACGTATCTATAGAAAAAATGAACGTCAGAATCAGATTTTTTTATTGTTGTTTCTTCCAAGTCCTCCATTACTAATTGGGCAATCACACTGGAAATAGATGCCCCCATAGCACAACCATCAACCTGTTTGTAGAATCTGTCATTATACACGAAATATGTAGAGTTGAGTGTGAGCTCAACAGCATTTGAAATTCATCAAGTGGAATATCTGTGTATTGTTTTATCAGATTCCATTTTTTAGTTATAATTTCTTTTGCTAAGTTAGTAGGGATATTGGTATATAACGATATAACATCCAAGGATATTAATATATGGTTGTCAGGTATTCGTATATCCTTAATTTTATTTTTTAGATCTACCGAGTCTTTTATGTAATATTTATTTTTGTTAATGATGTTTTGTAAAATATTTTTTAGAAATTTTGACAGATTCTCAAAGGGTGACTGGATGCAGGAAACAATTGGTCTTAATGGAATATTTTGTTTGTGAATTTTTGGTAGGCCATCAATTTTTGGAGGAAGAGCATTTAGGATTTTCAGGCTCTTGGCGGTATTTGGTGATATATACATTTTATTTTCCCACCGGGCTACTAGGTCGTTATTATTTCTTTGAAAAATGTTAGTCGGGTCGTTCTTTAATTCCTATATATATATATATATATATATATATATATATATATATATATATATATATATATATATATATATATATATATATATATATATATATATATATATATATATAAATATATATATATATATATATATATATATATATATATATATATATATATATATATATATATATATATATATATATATATATATATATATATATATATATATATATATATATATATATATATATATATATATATATATATATATATATATATATATATATATATATATACGTCCTTGTCTATATATATATATATATATATATCAAATAAAATTTATATTATATACCAATTTGGATAAAATATATATATATATATATATATATATATATATATATATATATCAGAAAGAACAGTATGTATGTTGAGTGTGTGTGTGCCTCTCTGCTGATCACAAATATAACTAGTTTTTGAGATATTTATCTTTTATGATAACGGAAGAAAAATCTTTCATACCCGGCGATGCATTAGAGACAGAACATTCTAACTTTTAATACATAAATCTGGCATCAAAAATGTTCAAATTCTATTTTCATGAAAATAATTTTACGATTTTATAAAAAGATAATAACGAAAATATTTCAGTTGTTATATTAAAAGATTTTTCTGCTTTTCCTGTCGTTGAAGCTGTAGGAAAATGTTAAACATATAATTGCGAAACCTGTATACCCCAGAGTCAAAATACATCGTACTTTGCCATCCGTGAAGGACGAGTAAACTTTTCTATTGCAGTCATATAGATAAGGAAAGTATTTTACAATTAAGTATGATTTTCTAACAAGCATTTTTTATTTTCAATATTTGCTATAGTCTTTTATATAGTATATTTACCTTAATTATGTTAATAGCGTTTGGGTTTGATTTAATGACATTCAGAAGTCATATTAAATGTCATGTTATTTTTTTAAATGTCAACAATTGATAGTACTGATTTTTAATTTCATTGTAGGGAAAAATACTGTAAACCTAATATTCCCTGATTTTTTCATTTTTATGAATGCATAACTAATAATAACTAATCATTATAAACCATAGGATTCAATAACAAATGTCTTGCCACTGCGCTAGATAATATTTCATTGCTTTTGTTCAAGAGTATTGATTTCACATACTAAAAATGTTTGCTAATTAAAGATATATTGCAGTTTTACATGTAAAACAATGGTCTTGAACAAAGGCATGCGCAGTTTGACAAAAGGTACAAATGTCTTGCCACTGCGCATGCTTTTGTTACAGTTTGAAGCCTAAAACTTGATCGGTTTTTCTGAATGAGGATCCATCGCTGTTACTACGACAACCCTCCTAAAAACATTTTGCTAACAAGCTTTTCACTTTTCCACTGTAGCTGTAAAATCGTAATCGGTTTTATCAATTTTAGTGCCCCTCGCCTCAACTGGTAGAAAATCATTAACAGCTGTTTCACTTTATCCCAGTCAACCTATGGCCAATGACAAACGACCCATCAAACTGGAAACCAGGGCAATAGACTCTAAAAACATATTTTGACTTACTTTAACTAAATTTATCATTGTCGTAGTGTGTTAGCCACTTAAATAATAATAATAAACAATTTCAAAAGAAGAATTTACAATCGAAAACAACGTTATTACAAATTTTGAAAAGGCGAAGCTCAGCTCTTTGAAAGGAGTTGGTATAACTTAACCTAGATGTACAGCAGCAATAACTAAAACTAGATAATACCAAGGAAACAGAATTGTTTGTGACTTGATTTTTAATAATTCTTTTGAGGTATCTAGTCTTGATGAAAATAATATCAATGTATTCCACAAGTTTTTTCACTGAAGGAATTGGAACTTGGTGTCGCCACGTTCTGTTTAATCTAATACTACGTCGTCATTACCAAAATAAGGAACAATTTTAGGGAAACTATTTCGTGATTAAAATGTGACTGTGACTTTGAGTATTACGTAGTTCCATTTAAGTAGCCGAATAGTAAATTCACCCTATTCGTCACTTCCTTATTTCTCTCTTTATTTAATCCGTTTTAAAAATATGTATGGTTCGTTTTAAGACAAACAAAACAGTTATGGCGATTACAAATACTCAAATTGGGAATATGGTGTAGAGCGTATAGAATACATTATTGGTATTTGAGGTAGGATACATGCGTTTCACTTAGTTTTCTGGCTATGCTAAGGACCTAAAATTAAAACGCAGGCAATTTCTCTGGTAAACATGCTGGTGCTAGTTGTAAAAAAATTCCGTTAATTTTCGATACATTTTGGTCAAATATATTGGACAATTTAAATCTCAAAAATTTAATTTTGAACTTTGGTTTACATAGTAATTATCATTAAATATCTTATTATAAAGAGTGATTCTTTTTTACCGTAATGTTTAATTTGTTTACATTTTTAATCTTTATACTCACAAAAACAAACATCGTAGCTAAATATTTATATGGTAGATGAAAATAAACAATGGCGTTCTTTGAACCTTTACTTTTAGGTTGGCTGCATTTCTTTACTGAGAAAATTACTTAACATCAAGTGTGTACGACTGCTCCCATATGCTTTTATAGTTTTGGATTCTTTAAATACGCAACTGTCACTTAACCCAATTACACTGAAGTTTTAAACACTAAGATTGTATGAATAAAGTAATCTACAAGGTTCCCATTAAACCTATACTGTATATTATTACCAAGCCGTTACGATTTGGGAACATTCCGCCGGTTCTTTAAAATTTAATGCGTTGTGTCGTCGTATGCGCAGAGTTGCGGTACTTGAGTCACTACTATAATTCTGCCATCTATCATAACCATAACCCTTTGTTTCGTTTTTATTTTTTGTTCCCTTAAAATACCGCTTATGTTGTTTTGTTCAGGTATGACACAACCAAGGTGTGATATTTTTAATTTTCTATAAAATGTGGCTGAGTGACCAAAGCTACTTTTTTTTCTTATGGTATGTAAAGCCATTGTGAACCATTTTAACTTGTCACTCGTAGACGATAACACAACACATACACAACTAATTAATAGCTGTAGACCGAATTACAATGACTTTATAAGGACAGTGGCGACAGTACAAGCCCACCCGCCAAATTGATGCAAAATTTCTAAAGGTTTAAATGGGAGCACCCATATTATCGTTAGTTTTTCGCAAAATACGACTAAGTTAATCCACTTTTATATTGACAACCTCTGTCAGCGTCAGTTGTAAATGTAGAGTTATGTTAATGTTTCACTTTAATAATCTATTCGAACTATCTAGTACAAACTTACTTTTTCATTTAGATTTTTAACAAATAACAATGTTTGTGCAAGCGATTAATGAGAGTTGTCTGCCAAGTGAATTTAGTAATGTAATATCTACTGTAGAAGGCATACAAAATAAAGTTTCTTTTATGCTAATCTTAGAGAGCTTCTACCTCAAATTGAGGTGCTGAATGAAGTAGAACATACACTAAGACATGAAACAATATTGTCTTTTACAGCAAAATAAAACGAAAATATAATAATGTGCAATATTTAATAACTTTTCTCGGAGTAAACTTAAACTTAAGACATTTACGGTCATAGTCATTTACACATTCATCACAAACACTTTATAATTACAAGCCAAAAACAGGTCAACCAGGCTTAAATACATATCTCCATAAGGCCAATGGCTGAGAACTTCTTGTTTGAATTAATATTCATTTTAATAATCACAAAAACTGATAAAATAAGACACTAAAACAACAAACCTCATAAGAAACCCACGTAGTCGAAAAGTAAACAAAATGATTTTAACAGCAATATGGTCGAACCAATCAAAAATTGGTTACTTTATTGTTGCCAATGTCCTTATCACCTCATCAATCAGCGACCGAATCTCGTCCCCGCGCCCCCTATCTCCGGAACCTCAAGTACAAGAAGTAATAGTTTACCTGTAGTAAATAATTACTGTAATTTTTACTTCTAAGTTGCAACAGAAGAATAACGACTGGTAATAGCCAGTTTAAAGTAGCAGTAGAAGATAACTTCTTCTACTCTGCAACGACTCGTTTTACTTCATAGTAATAGGTTATAAGAGTACATTTGAACGTTATGGAGTAGTCTTTGCAAAGCTCAAGAAGGTACTGATACTTAAAACGTGTAATTTAGTAAACCGATTAGAAATAGTAACTTTGAATAATTACTATTATGTCACGGAAAAGAAATGATGACGTTGGAGTCAATTCCTTAAGTTGTTATTATATAATTACTTTACATGGAAAATTACTATAAAGTATTATTCGCAGTAACAAATACATATATAATACTTAAAAACGTGTAACCCAAAGTGTTTGTTGATATATAGTAGGATTACTAGTAATAAATGCGTAAAAACTCTTAAAGAATAGTAGTGGAAACAGTTGTAGCTACTTTAGTACTAGCTGGGTTGGTTTTTGAATTTTGTTATGGCGCCATTAGCTGTTCCGGTCCTTATAGGCCAGTTCTCAGAGACTTGAAACATTAGACAGCAAAATTAGCTAATACATACTTTTTTGCTTAAAATATAATAAGCTATCGTGGGCATATTAGTCTATATATTGAGATACATATTTTTCTTAAATATGTGTTTCAGTTTCATTTAATGCAGGGGCTTTAAAAGAAAAGTTTTTTGCAATAAATTTGTTTACTAGCCGCATTACAAAAATTAGGAAAAACAAATGTCTTTACATAACATTTTTGCCAGTATTAATAATCCAAAACAAATTATAAATTATAAACAAAATTAAATGAAATATAATTCGTAATAAATATAAATTCATATGTTCAAATACACATAAAATATAAATATCGAAATAATAAAAAACAAATCTTAACATATATTGGAATAGATAAATTTAACATCGTATATTTTTGTGGAAAAGAAAATTATCTGTTAGATTTTAAATGTGTTTTCTTGTAAACTAAAAATATGGAAAATATAATTATTATAATATTATAAGTATTATAGAAAGTAGGTAAAATTACAGGTGAACAGAGTGTGACGCAGGTAATCTTTTTATTTAAATAAAGGTAATATTTTTTTATTTCTTTTTAAGTTTATTCAATTTCTATCTTTTTTCTTGGATTTTAATGTTGAGCGAGTATTGAAAATGAATAAAATTATTTTCTTTCATTATATTTTTACATTTTTTTGAGGCAGATTCTTACACTTTTGTTTTTAATATAATTTAAAAATGCTCTCACTTTTTGAGACTGATGGCTACTTGAGGGTAGAGAAGCAGTCAGTTGGTGCCTGAGGACATTGCGGAGCCTTGTGTATTTTTTGAGAGTCCCAAAAAGTTTAACATTTTACATTTTAATATTCGCAGTTTAAGGAAAAACTTTGATGAATTATTGTTATACTTGGATAAAGTTAGGGTAAAAAATCTTGATTTCTTAATTTTATCTCAAGCTTGGAACACAGAAGAGATAAGTCATTTTAATATAGAGGGTTTTGACTTATTTTATAACAGCTCAAAGCAAAATAAAAATGATGGTTTGACTCTTTATGCTAAGAGTTCATTAGCAGCTAATGTTGAATGTATTAACTTCTCTGAAACCGGTGTTTTAAAATGCACTTTTCAAATAGACAGACTTACATACAGCATAACAGGAATTTACAGACCTCCCTCAATAAATCTTTACATACATTTTTTAACGGATTTTGAGCAATATCTAGAAAAAAGTCACAAATCTAATTTTCATGAAATAATAACTGGTGAAATATAAATCTGTTAAATAATATTGATTTAAATGTAAATCAGTATAAAAATATTGTAGCTTTAAGAGAATATATTTTGTATATGAACAAACCACCTAGAATTACCGAACAGAGTCAAAGTTTAATTAACCATATATTTGTGCGAAACAATATTCTGAAAAATAAAAATCTTCAAAACAATCCTATTTTAGGCAAACTTCCCTTACAGATCATTATGGAGTAGGTCTTTCTTTAAACCTAAATTGTAGCTAGAAAACAAAAAACATAGATTTTTTAAAAAGACTGTTTGTTATGAGAAATTAAACCAATATTTATCAACAGAAACTAGAAATGTTCTGAAATAAATCTGAAAATATTAACCCTAAAAGTGATTATTTGAGTTTTGTTTCTATTATCAAAAATATATTAATTAACAGAAATATGGTAACAAAAATTATTAGAAGCGCAAAAAATAATTATTACAAAAGTAAAATTCGACAATCTAGCAACAACTACAAAAAGATTTGGTTGGTGATGAACGAAGCAACAAGCTCCGTAAAAATTAAAAATATTTCTGGTGTTGTTATTGAAAACGAGTATCAGATAGCAAATACGTTTAATAACTTTTTTGCTAACATTGGCCGAAGTATTAATGAAAGTATTCGTGATAAGAAATCTAATATAAAAAGTTCTCGAAATAAAAATTCATTTTATTTAGATCCCATCTCTGAATCAGAGCTTATTTTAAATATAAATTCTTTAAAAAATAAGTCTGCACTAGGTCCAGATTCAATAACTCTAGAACTTATTAAAAAGTCACATGCTTACATTTTAAAACCCCTCTTGCATGTTACGAACTTAGTAATTTCTATTACGTTAGATTGGAAAAAAGCAATTGTTACATCGGTATTGCAAGGCGATGATGCTTTACACGTAACTAATTATCGACCTATATCTGTTATAAGAAATTTTGCAAAACTTTTTGACAAATGTATAAAATGTAAGCGTATGACTTTTTTGGATAAAGAAAAAAATATTTTTGACAAACAATATAGACTTTAAAAAGAAAAAAGTACCGAGGATGCCGTATCATATCTACAAATCAAATTTTGCATAATTTAAATATTAATAAAAAAATGTTTAACAATTTTTCTGGACATTTCCAAAGCTTTTGATACCGTGTGTCTTGAAACTTTTATTGAAAGGCTTGAAAATACTGGAATAAGGGGTACACCCCTAAATTTACTTAGAAATTATCTTTTAAATAGAGAACAAAAAGTAAAATTTGAAGGGTACTGTACTTGGCTCAGTTATGTTTCTTACTTACATAAATAGTCTAAAGGACCTTAATGTAAATGGCGATATTGTCAGTTATGCGAATAATACGGCTGTACTTTTTTCAGCTAATACGTGGGAGGACGTTTATTAAAATGCAGAAATTGATCTACGTACTGTTAAATAATACCTAATGCTAGTTTGTTATCTTTAAATGTTAATAAAACCCATTTTATAACTTTCTCTACAACAATAGCTGATCAACCAACAAAAATAGCAGTAAAATACATTCCTCCAGTTGTATAAATTAAACTCAGTGCACTGATTGCTCATCAATATTTAGAGTAGAAAACATAAAATATCTCTGTGTTTATCTTGATAAAAACCTAAAATAGAAACATCTTAATTATGTCATTACAAAACTTCGAAAACTGTTTTATAAATTTTACAACTTAGGTATATTTTAAGTAGGAAATTATTACTTGTACTATATTATTCATTGGTAGAGTCTTTATTGAGATACTGCATTGTAGCCTGGGGATCAGCCTTTAATACAATAGTAAAAAAATTAGAAATATGTAAAAATAAAATTCTTAACATAATTTATGAACGCAATTCACAATATTCATCTGACTTTTTATTCAATGAAACAAATATTCTAAATATAAAGTTCCTTTATGCTCAGTCATGTTTAATATATTTATTTAAAAATTTATCCCTGTTCCAACTAGAAACACATAACTAGAGTACCAGATTTGCTACAAATAAAGCACTGTATATACCTAAATTTTATATATCCCATACTCAGAGAAGTTTACCTTATTTTGCACATGAATTATTTAATTGTCTCTCTCGCAACCAAAAGACATTTAAACCCTAAAAAGATTTAAATTGAAAACTAAAATATTTATTTTAGAAAATCCAAACCCAATTTATAGAATTATATTTAACGAGCATATTTAAATGCTTAATTTTAAAGTCTAGTATTTTTTTTACAAAGATTCCTTTTTGCTGCTTTCTTCTCCATGTCCGGGCTGCCATAACAAAATATGTTCTTCTTAGGACTAGATTATAAAATGTAAAATAGTTTATAGTACTATATAACAGTTTAAATTTAAGAAATTAAAGTTAAACTTTAATTTCTGTGTTTGTGCGAAGGTGAGATGGCACAAACGGAAGCTCATTGTGACTCTTGAATGTGTGATCTCCTTTACCATATAATATTAGTCTGTTTTTTTTTTAATACTAAATTGCATACAAAAATTATAAGGAATAGATTTGTTGTATTGACCATATTTTTATTTTTTTGTTGTTCACGGTACGAAAATAAAATTTAAATTAATAATAACATAAAAAATGTAAAGCCCACACTTTCATAAAGTGCCATAAAAAGTAAAAAATAAAGTTTCAGTACCAGGTATATATAAATTTATTATACGGAAAGAAATGTGAGGCGCCAGTAAAAATGTGGACCACAAATAGTAAGTTGAAGTATACCGCTGATCTTTTTGAATGCCAAAAACCCTAATTATCCCTTTGGCTATAGAATGCCAAAAACGTATCACCCTTTCGGACAGAGCGGAGTATCATACACATTTTATTTACCTGCAACCCTAATTATACCATTTTAAATTGGTATAAACACCTGTTGATAATAAATACCAAATTGATTGTTATTAAGTTTAGTTCTTATTGATTTTTCGGCGAGTGATTTTTTTTATTAGTGTTTGGTTTTCCGGCGAGTGATATTTTTTACTGTATTAATGTTAAAATGTCACGTCCTTGAGCTTGTGCATCTTGTAGTGTAACTTTCAGAAGAAAGCATTTATCTCCCGCTGCTAAACCAAAAATTAAAAATGTTTACCTATATTTGCTGAAAAAAGATTTTTAATTAAAGTGATAGTTTAGAAAAGACATCTGCTTTAACAGCTACTTCTTTGCCTTTGGTAAAGGATGTATTACTGAAACCTATAATTCCCCAGAAAAAAGCGAAGTGACTCTGGCATATTTAGAAGTATTGACAGACATTATGTCGATTTATCAAGAGGAAAAATTCCAAATATATAAAGAAGTAAGAACAATATGTATCTCTCCTGGTTTCCCTAAATAAAGAAGCTGACCGACGACGAAACAAACATTTCTTGTAGCATTTCAAGCCTAAAATTTGCTTAAATGAGTTATAAATATCACACGATTGATAAAAGACAAACCATAACGGAATCTCAACGTTTACGGGAATGTAATTAAGGTGGAAAATTCTTATATGCGTATGACTACTAATGTTCAAGTAGAACTATTCAATTGAATTAACCGATAGTTGATGGAAATCTTTATTTACTGAATAAAACGTCTATAGGTAATTCAAAATAAGGTCACAGCGCCATAGCGGCAGAATTGGGTACTAACCTATGGGCCATTACGCCATTAATTTCGTATATTTGCTTATATAGTTTACTGTGTCTTTTGTCGTTCTGTTAAGTTGTGTTGTCGTTTTAAATCGTTTTTTAAACTTTTTTAAATATGAGATTGAGCATATTGGAATACATGAAGTATTTGTAGGGCTCAACACACTCTAAATGTGTCGTTGAAGGAGAAAATGACCTGAATGCAGGGCATCTAATTTTGGGAGGGAAAACCGAAGCAACTAGTGAGTTTGGGAAGATTTATGGTCTATGCTTACAATTTAATGCTATTAATTCGAATCCTCATGAAATTAAAGGAACTTTATTGGTTGTTGATGAGACTGTAAAAATTAAAGTTCATGTAAAGCTGGAAACAGTGGTAAATGCAAGCATGTTTCGGCTTTTCTTGTGAAATGAATAAAGCCACTTTCATTTTAACTTTTGATTGATATTTAAGTATTTGTATTCTGTTTAGGGAGAACATTGAAAATCTGGAAGAAGTATCCTCAACCGATATCAATTGTGTGGGCAACGCAGAAGCTGGTTACAAAAGAAAGGTATAAACCTGTTCCCATAAAGGAAATGCCTTGCTTTGGAAATAAAGTAAAACAGAGTGATGTCAGTGAAACGATGCTGAAATATTGATTTTTTTTTTGCGAAAACCTTCCAAACTGAGACTGTTAATTTATGTAGACATTTTGACTTGTAGGAAAGGTAGACGCAACACCACTAATTTGATACAGTTACCCAATGACGATAACGTTAAAAATTGTAATTTCCATCAAGCAATTTTGGTTAATGTCTGTCAATCTCCTTGTATGTTGTTCTTGGCCTCGATTGAAATCCTGCACTAAAACAATGTTGTCTAAATTTATATCCATTAGTTCTCATTGATGATATTAAACTTACTATTAATGTTCCTCAAAAGTCTATACAATGGATGGATAGCCGAAAGTATAGAATAACAGGCAGCCGTTGCTATGAAATATTTACTTATTCAGAGGATAGATTGGACAAATAAAGCATTAAAATATTTCTTAAGTTCGTAAGACACGGGGTAGAATGGGAAAGTGCTGCTAGGGACGCTTTTGTCAAATTACAGGAATGGAAATTGTCGATTGTGGAATGGTGGTCTCTTCTGCTAACAAATGGCTTGGATATTCACCTGATGGTATTGTTATTCATAAAGGATGCCCAGTTTATCTTCTGGAGATAAAATGTGTATTTCAAGGTAAGGTTATTCCCAATCGCAATTCAAACAGATTCGCTCTCTCAAAGTGAATAATGTAATGTATTTCTATCAATAACGACCAATATTATAAGTTTTAAAACTTAACCTTTAACCGCTATCATCTTAACTGCAATGTCGAACAACCAATATTCCTTCCTTTCAAACTTTTCTGTTCAATTCTATTTATCTTTTATTTTGTGCCTTTATTTCCCTAATAAAGATATTAAATTAAATCAATTTGAAAGAAATAAATTATTAGATTAAGATTTTTAATAAAAAAAAATGTCAACCCCAGTTAATCCTAACTTTTAATTTAAACAAAATCTATAACACCAGCAATAAAAATACAATACAAAAAGACATTTTTAACCAATTTTGCTTTTTTTTTTTTAGGTACAACCAAAACTATTACAGAAGCCATTGAGAATGTCAGTTACATTTTAATGATGATGAAGGATATAAGTTGAAGAAAAACCATAAATATTATGGCCAAATTCAAATGGAGATGGCTCTTTTGAACCTATCCAAAACTGCCTTTGTAGTTTTAGCTTCATATGATAGAAGTGCTTTGATTGTTGAAGTTGATTTTGATTTAGAATATGCTTTTAAAATGTTAAAAACTATAAAACATAAATATTTCCAAAACATGTTGCAT
The DNA here is from genome assembly GCA_030620095.1 of Kuschelorhynchus macadamiae. NCBI lineage: Eukaryota > Metazoa > Arthropoda > Insecta > Coleoptera > Curculionidae > Kuschelorhynchus > Kuschelorhynchus macadamiae. Next base: position 988,888 of record JAUTXW010004731.1, read on the forward strand.
GTTCTTTGTGAAAATTAAAGCAGGTTACATTAAAATAGCCTTAATCGTGTAAAATAAGTATCACTTCAGGAGTACCTAAAGGTGTGGATCTTGCTCCACTACTTTGAAGTATATTTATCAATTATGTGGTTTACTGTTTTTGTAACTGTTAAGTACTATTGTACATTGATGATTTAAAGATTCTTTGAAAGATAAATGACAAAACCGACTTTGAGCTAGTGCAGCAAGATCTAAACCATTTTTCTGAGTGGTGCGTTTAAAATCTTTAGTTCATGAATTCTTCAAAATGTAATTTATTGTTTAAATTTATATTATTTTTATTTACTTTTAAGTTTTATCTATTTTAACAGACTATTATGGCAAATTATAAAATTTTGATTGTGCAAGTCCCGTAATATATATATTATTATTATTAACTTGTTGATTGTGAAGTCACGTCCAGCTTGTTTTAATTGCAGGGAAAGTAATCAAGAGCTTAACATTGGACAGGCTTTTTTTAGCTGATAGTTTTTAATTTTTCATCTCGAAAGTTTACTTTCTGAGCGCTGAGGAGGACAAGTCAAACTCTCAAAACGTTGGCAAAAATTAAAAACTATCAGCAATAAAAAGCTTGTCTAATATTGACCTCGTGATTAATTCCACTATGAATAATCTTAATTTGTAAACAAAAAGAAATTGTAAATTGACAAATAAAAAGTAATCACTTGGTTGTATATTTATTTATTCATTCATTCAACTGCTCTACAATACAAATTATAAAATATATAAATTGAATTACATGTATCAATATAAAAAAACAGTAGTTGGCACTGGCTGAAATAGGGTTAGAAATGAGTAATAAAACAAAAGTTTGTTATAAATGTAAGCACTAAAATACCGTTTCGGAAAGAAACAATTATTATAATAAATTACTTAATAAATCTTGAATTAGATAATATTGAAGAAGACAAATTTGTTATGGCACAAATATATATATATATCTTCAATAACAAATATAATTTCCGCTAAGAATTTTAAAAATTTTTAATCATTGATTTGACCTCTCAATATGTACTGTAGCAGAAGCAATTTTCGCATTTATTATGGCTTCCTCTGCACTAAGTCGTTGTCTATTTGGTTTATTTGACATAAATCATCAATACGAAAGCCTTTATCAACCAACTGCATCTCTGCAGGGATGTAACAAAGAAATTACATTACTTTCTTCAAAAATAACTTTATCGGAAGGCCTTCCACCATATGGTTTACTAACAAATGTTATTAAGCCACCCGGAGATACCCTTGTCATAAATTGCACAGTCATATGTGGTTTGTACTGGGAATAAAACCTTATTCTACAACATAAGCATTTTGGGGATTGCACAAAAATTTCTGTGCAATCCAATACTAAACGAACATTCGAGAACTCTGCAAAGCAAATTGGCAAGTTACTCAAAATGCCATTCTTGAAAGGGAAATAAATTAAAGGTCTTAAAATCTTACAGGTATAAATTCATGAATATGATTTTTACATAACTCTGAAGATAAATTAAAAAGCGCACCTAGTATTACGTATGTAAGACTAGTTTTAAACTTAGTAAACAGTAACATTATTCTCTGCCTTGTATTTAATCGGTGTACCGTTTTATCTTTATAATAAGATTCAAAAGCTGTAACAATAGAGTCAAAAATTTTAAAATTATTTACACCTGTAAAACTTTTAAGTTTACTGTCTTTCGATATGAGTTCACATAATGTTAACAGCTACGGACTATTTAGTTGCACTTCTGAATCCCTAAACTTTGGTTCACATGTGTATAGGGGTTTCTATTTCCATAGCTGCCAAAACACTTTGTGCAGCTTCAACATCTTTTGGGTCTTCTTCTTTTACGGTCTGACATTCCACAATGTTTTTTCTTTCACTTCTAGCAGATACTCTAATACCTCTTGATGATGGATCTGGCTCATCTATGTCAAGTTGCAGTGGCAGCTTTTTTGTAGGAACGGCGTTTATTTTTAACTTTTTCTATCTAAAATAAAACATAACCTCACAATATATGAAAATCAAAGAATACCAATTTTAGCAGCCTACCTTTATGAAAATAATCTTTGTCTGAAAAATTTAATGAGCACACTTCCGTATGTTCTGAAACTGTCTTTCCAATTTTTAATGTTTTAATCCAAACTGCCCTTCGGTCCACCAGCTCTTTATTGCCAAGTTTGGTGTCCACAATCACTTTTGATTTTCCTTCCTTTAGAAATGTATGGAAACTGATTTCGGGGTTTTTCTTATCCCAGGAATTACAATGAGGTACACAGCAATAATGGTTCATATTTATTAACTTTTATACGAGAAGCAAAATTAGAACAAACGGAAATTTGCTTTTGTCAATGTAAACAATATAAATCAATAAAATGAATAACCCATGCGATGGTTAGGCAACCCGTTTACAGAGGGCGTATCGGTTAGCAAGAATTACGTATAACTTTAATTTTCACTATATTCATTAAATAAGATTTTTTTGTGTACTGGTATAGGTACGATAATGATATTATTAATTGTTTTACATTCAATAATTAAGTTTACCGCAGAAAAAAAACAAAATATATCTATTGATATTTTTTATTTAACTATGACACATAGAAACGACAAACCTGATATCTCTATCTATCATAAGCCCTTCATAAAAGTTCATGTTATCCTTATTCACAAAAAATGTCAGCTTCTAACTCCTTTATTCACAGACTTCTAAACCTACCTTTATTACCTGATCCTAAAAATAAATAGCTAAATTTAACTGAATAGATAACAATTAACAACGGATACAAAACAGATATTGTAGATAAAATCATCGCCAAAAAATCTTATAAAAAAGCAATCATTTTAGTTTTTCCATCAATTAAAAACTTCAACAACAGTAATTTTAAAACTATCAGCCACATCGGTAAATTGAGTACCAACACTTCCTTTACACCCTTCTAGAAATGGGTTAAAAATCAGTTTTAAGACAAACAATACGTTAGAGAAAATAATAAAAAATAACACTCGATTAAAACAATAAAATTAGAAAAAAAACAGGAGTTTACATGCTAAAGTGTGGTTCGTGTCCTAAAATGTATATTGGTCAAACCGGCAGCTGTTTCGAAAAAAGAATAAAAGAACATAAAACTAGTTACACAAAAAATTTAAACAATACACATTACGCAACTCCCCTACTAAACGTATCACGCACATTTGATGACTATTTTAAAATTCCATTCTGAAATGAAATCAAAGAAACTAGATGTTCTAGAAAGTATGAAAATTAATAAATTTAAAACATCTGACTTACTACTACTAAAAAGTTTTAGCTCGGAAAGTAATGTCAAATGAAAAGTTGGTCACTTGATTTGTCCTATCTGTCAAATTTAAATTTTTCTTAAGCAGCAGAAAACTGCACTGTTTGTCAAAATTTTTGAAAAAATTGTGAAGGTAAAAGATGTTTCTTTTTTCATTTTATAGGTATGTCCCAAAAAACAATGCTTCCATCTTTATGCAAAATTTTTCCAATTTCCACGATTTAATGTAAAATATATTTAAATTGGGTTATTTATTAAGTTTCATTATATTAAAAACAAATGTAAGAAAACCCTTTTTTTCTATTTCTATGTCGTCCTTTCTAAAAATAAATAGAATATTTTTGTTGAATGATTGAAATATCCTGAAAAAGCCTAGGTTATAAAGTATTCCATGGAAACAATTGAATAAATTTAAACTATATTATTAATAATAGTGAATTATTATTACCTATATGAGAAAGCATTAAGCTAAAAAGAAGTGAGAAAAGTTTTAAGTTTATTGATAGAGTTGAAATTTGGTCTATGATGACCTGGCAATATTTTGTTAAAAATCCAATATGGCGGAACACTATTAAAAAATTATCCAAGATAGCAAAACAAAACATCGACCTAATAATAATATATTTGAGAAATCAACCTGAAAATACTACTTATTAAATTAATTTCAATTTGTGTGCAATAATTAAGTGTGATATAAAGATAAACTAGTAAAGTTTTGGTACGAATTTAAGATGGCAAAACAGAATGGCGAACAATATTTTCTTTTAAAAATTGACGCAAAAAAAATGTTATTCAAACGACTTTAAATTTTGTAAAAATATTAAATTTGAGTCGGATTTTTTTCAAAGAGTGCAGTTCTATGTATTATAGTTCTAAATGCCTCCCTATTCCTAGTATAGTATTAATGATAATTAGTGGTTAACTCATATTTATCAAAATGTTTCTTGAGATCTGAAGATCTACAGGACTGGTCTGACGCAGACCAACAATTAAACGAATAGCCTTCTTCTGACTAATAAAAATCTGTTTACTAACAAAGTCAATAAGGCCTTTGTATTGATGATTTATGTCAAATAAACCATGGGGTAAACTGGTAAGAATTCAACATGACAGTAAAAACTAGTTATTGAATGTATTTTAAATTATGCGTAACAGTCAAGTGTGGCATAAGTAGAGAGAACCTGGTAAAACATTGGTAGGAATCCAATATGATAAAACAAAAATGCGCCCAATAAAAATGTTTAAAAAGACAGTATGTGTAACACATATATACTGTGACTATGTACTGAACTAAATTGGGTCGCACTTCACTATTCCTAATAAATGGAAAAAAATCACAACGAGGGAATTTCCGGTTAAAGGAAATTTACCGATTTTTTTCTCTAGGAACTTACCTATTAGACGCGTAGTTAACTGCGCTTAATTAGCAATTTGACTCTTTTCATATCAGCACCCAAAATATTACCATAACAAAAAATGCAAGTATAAAAAGTTTGATTATAGAATAATTATTTATCTAACAGCCAAAGATATAATAATACAACGTTATAACGCTTAAAATGTATTATAAGTGTAGTAACTATATTTAATAAATCTATGAGAAATATATACATATATATATATATATATATATATATATATATATATATATATATATATATATATATATATATATTTATTCATTATATTACGGAATACATTTAATCATAAAAGGTATAATCCCAAAAGCGGAGATGTCGAATGATGACCAATCAAACATGATTGGCTCATCACCACACCAAAAACAAGACGAAACGGATCAGTCATACAAAAGATGTGTTAATGACATTGACTAACCTTCGTTTGAACAGTTACCTACTAATTACTATACAGACTGGTAGATTTGCGCGTTATTTAGGTTTAAAAATCTTTCAAGCCGGCAAGAGTAGTATAACGGAAGTAATATGAGGCTGAAGCAGAGCATGGATGTAAAACTGGTTGGAGTGTACCGTAAAATGTATCGAGTAGTTATTCGAATTTTATGTAAATTTGTTTAATGGCCTTACACAACGAATAATGACGAATAAATTTAAAATAATCAATCTATTTAATATCCACGCTCCACTTTAATCAATTAAGAATAAAGAATGTCGTCAATGGACTACACCTAATATAAAAGAAATGTCAAAATTGAAAAAGAAAGTATACCAAAAATACCATAAACAAAAAACTCAATATTCATTGGAGTATTACGTAAATTTAAGAAATTTAATTTATCTAATGTTATAAAAAAGGAGAAACAAGCATTTTTAAAACATAATCTAAATTCAAATAATTCCAAACAAATTTGGAAAAATATTAAAAAATATAATTCCAAAAAAAAGTGACGAACTTTGACACAAGTTCAATGTCTTCAAAACCAATAGATCGATTTTGAACAATTTTTTTTGTAGGTTCAGCAAAAATAAAACAAATGAAAAATTTCTCAAATATTCTTGGATAATAATGTAACAATTAGAACTATGCTGTTCTGCTATTTTTTGACTTGCCCTGTGTATTTGTTGAGGATTCGTATAGAAACTCTTTACACCCTATATGAAAGACTCTTTTTTTGTCAGCATTTCGATTTTTTATTCACCCACGTATCTTTAAAACTGACCGAATTACAGCTTCCTAGAAACTGCTCCTATCGCCACATTACAGTGGCCTGCGAGAAGCCCCGATATGAATGCAACCGAACATTTGTGGGATAAATTATGAAAAGGGTCCGTTCACGAAATCCTAGTAGAATTGACAGAGCGTTATCAGAAGAATGGGACCGTATACCAATGGAAAGAATAATAAACCTAATTTAAAGTATGCCACACAGATTAGAAGCACTTGATAGAGGAGGCAATACTCGGTACTTAGCACATTCTTCAAGTTCTTTTTTATTCAGTGATTGTTATTTTGCGTTAATAAAAAAGTTTTATAGAATTCATATCATTATTTTATTAGAATATAACTTCTGAAAAATCAAGTAGGTACCTTGGCAAAATGTGAGGTTACAATAAAAAAGCTGTAATTCAAATATTTTCAAGAAAAATTAATGAACAGAATAACAAATTTTTCTTAAAAGAAGGGTCTTTTATCAAGAGTGTAAAAATCTAATGTAAGTGTAAGAATTTTCAGAATGCTCGAGTAATACACAGAATGAACCAAAAAACAGGAAAAAAACCAATGTTTAAGTTTTTCCATTAACATTCATGTAGTCTGGTAAAGTTTCAGCAAAAAAGCTGTAATTCAGTCAATTTTAGAGATAAGTCGATGAATGAAAAAATAAAGTGTTCACAAAAAAAGGATCTTTCATATAGGGTGTAAAAAATTTCTATACGAATCCTCAACTAATACACAGGGCAAGTCAAAAAATAGCAAAAAAGCATGGTTTGAGCTTTTTCATTATTATCCAAGAATATTTTCATTTGCTTTATTTCTGCTGGAAGACGAAGGTATTATCTACTTATGAAAAAAAAAATTTCAAAATCGGTCTCCTGCTTTAAAAGATATAAGACATTGAACTTGGGCCAAAAATTAAATGCATCACTTTTTTTTGAAACTGAGTATATTAAGTTAAAAGATTCGAAATCTGTAAGTGAATTTCCTTCAGCTCAGAATTTAAATAATTATTTTATAAACTCTTCAGGTAATTTATTGCCTGAACAAGACTTAATTATATTTTACTCAACACAAAAATTTAGTCAAATTATGAATAAAAAACCATTCACTTTAAATAAGGAATCAAATTATGACAGTTTAAAAATTATATCTAATATTAAAACAAAACCATGTGGTTTTGATGGCATTACATTAGACATATTATCTTTTGTTTAAGTGATTGCTTAAATGCTTTTACTATTTATATTATCAATATGTCAATATTAAATAATTATTTTGCAGATATATGGAAAATTAGCACCATTATTCCTATACCAAAGATAAATAATACTAGTGGAGTTTGCGATTTTCGCCCCATTGCATTACTTTCAATAATATCTAAAATTCTTGAAAGAGTTGTATTTAACCAAATTATAGATTATGTTAATACCTGTAATATTTTACCAGATAATCAACCCGGTTTTAGAAATAATTTTAGCACCACAACATTACTTACTAAATTAATAGATGATAGCTTAGAAAATTGGAATACTGGCTTTGCTACTAATGTAATATTACTTGGATTTTGCTCAAGTTTTTGATACTTTAAATCAACTTAAATTTACTCAAACTTAAATACATAGGTTTCAGTGACAAAACATGCCAATGGTATATTCATAATTACCTTTCTAACCGTAATCAGCTCACTAGAATTTCTAACGAATACAAATTTGACAATTCTAATATGTTATCGATTCATAAAGGAGTACCTCAAGGGTCTGTACTTGGCCCACTGCTTTTTATTATTTATACATTTTATTTTTATTTATCAATTAAACATGGTAACTTTTTAGCATTTGCGGGTGACACTCAAATTCATCTTAAAATTAAATCTGAACATATAATACATTTTGTTAATTTAATAAAATGAAGACCTTTTTAATATATGTAAAAACATTAAAAAATATATAAAGTATTAAATTGGCCCAAAAAATTTACTTACTAAAATAAAATTTATATTGTTATAATATTAAATTTAATTATAATTTTAAAATTACTCATGAGAATTGTACTATTCCTTTAGTTACTTCAATAAGAAATCTGGAGTTATAATTGATCAAAATTTAAATTTTAATCACCATATAAATAAATTGTTATAAATGCATATTTTAAACTAAGAATTTTATACAATTTTAAAGATTTTTTAAATACTAACACTAAACTAAAACTTGTTGATTCTTTAATTCTAAGTGACCTCGATGATTGTGATTCAGTTTATTATAAAAGTATCAGTTCTAATGATAAATATAAATTACAAATTTTACATCATAATACATGGTATGCAACTGGTCTTACAAAATATGATCATATATCTCCAATTTTCAATAGATTTAAATTAACTAAATTAGAATTTAGACGTGAAATCCACTTATCTTGTTTTATTCATAAAATAATTTTAAGCAATTTAAATGAAATTCAAAATTCATAATTTAAAAATCAATATAACTTGGAAATATATATGTTCTATAATTTAGAATAATATTCATTATGAAATAAAAAATCTCAATAATTAATCATTTAAAAAACATATCAAAATTAGTAATCGTGAGGTACGACTGGGAGACTGATTACTTAATCAAAAACCTACCTGCCAACTAGTAGGTTACCTTTCGTCTTGTTTTAGTTAGTTTCTACATGTATAACATTTAATTGTAATATTTTTATTTGTTTTTATTTCTATATTGTTTGACTTAAAATAGTTAAAAAAATGTATTTCAAATTGGCTATGATGTCACACCGTCCTATGGCCGTTCTTTACTTAATGGTGTATTCGTGTTTTATTTTTTACACGTTCTAAACACTAAAGCATTTAGCATTTTTACTAGATGTGACCATTCAGAATAAGGTGTGCTTTTGCAGTACAGGGTGGTTTAAGTACTAGAGGGCGTGAAATTTACCATATTGTTTGACTTAAAATAGTTAAAAAAATTTATTTCCCAACCTTTAATCTCACCCATTTAAATAGTATTCAGAAGACTATAAAGAAGAACGCTTTCTGAAAATATCATCAAAATCGTTTAGTTTTTTTCGATAGTTATCCGTTAAACACTGCATCATAGCGTATTACCTTATCATCCATATTTTCCAAACCGAAAATAGCATAACAATATTTTTTTTCAGAAATATTTATAATTAACAGCAAACCCCACTAACCTTATGGCCCGGCGTTCCTGACTGGTCGTCAAATCTGACATCGCTATTAGGTACCGTCCATATTAGTACATTTATAATGTTTACGTTATGCCCGAATAAGCCAAATTCTGAATAGAAGTTTGAATATGTACAAGTTCTAACGAATTGCTTATCAGTAGTACGATAACGCAATTAGTTAGAGCAATGGACTAGTGATCCAGAAGTGTGGATTCGATCCCCGCTCGTACCACAACTTATACTACTGATCAAATACTTCTAAAAAAAACTGATAAAATACTTCTATTAACACGTTTTTTTATCGTTCAAAAGCCCCAAGTGAAGGAAAAGCACACCATTTAATCGAAAAAACTGAATTGAATGATCTAGTTCGGGACTTCCACTTGTCCAAAGAGCATACTGAAATATTAGGTTCAAGATTACAAGAATGGAATTAACTAGCCACTAAAACCAAAGTTACAATATTTAGAAACCCTAACCAGGAGTTATCCTCGTTTTTTACTATGCTGAATAAAATGTGTGTTTGTGTTAATCCAAATAGTGTCATGGAAAAGGCTTTGCACACAACCCAGACGAATGGTGCTTATCTGTAAAATATTCTAAAATAAGTTTAAAAACAGTTCTGTTCCATAATGGCAACAAAAGACGCTCTATTCCTCTTGAGGCATGCAGTTGACATAAAGGAAACATACTAAAGTATGTCATTTATTCCAAATTCAATAAGCTATGATACACATAAGTGGCAGATATGTGGTGCCTAAAAGTCATAGAACTATTACTGGGGCTTCAGGGTGGATTATCCTGCCGTTTTCTTTGTTTTTCGGATAGTAGAGCAACAAGTAAAATAATGGCTTCAGAGAGATCAGTGAGTGCCAGGCCAAGATAACATAAAGAATATTCCTCTTGTTGATTCTAAAAAAGTTCTGTTACATCCAATACACATTAAACTGGTATTGATGAAACATTTCGTAAAAGCATTAGATAAAGAAGGAGATGCGTTTAAATACCTTAAAGAAAATTTTCCTATTCTAAGCGATTCTAAGCTTAAGGAAGGAATATTTGTTGGACCACAAATTAGAAAAACACTAAGGGATGAAATGTTTGATCAAATATTAAGTGATGTTGAATTAGCTGCGTGGCGGTTTTTTTAAAAGAATTGTTTCGGAGTTTTTGGAAACAAAAAAGAAGAAAGCTACGAAAAACTTGTAGAAGAACTACTTGAAAACTTTTGCAAAATGGGCTACCGCATGTCCTTTAAATTACACTTCTTGCACTCCCCTTTATTTTTTTTTTCCCGAAAATGTGGGTGCTGTTAGGGACCAGCAAGGAGAAAGGTTCCACCAACGGATTCTAAGAATGGAGCAACCTACCAAGGCTGATAGGATCCAGCAATGATTGAGGATTATTGTTGGTTTCTTATAAGGGAAAGCGATCAGGGATATAAACGAAAGTCAGCATTTGCAAAATGTTATCTACAAATGACTTACTATAAATGTATTTTCATTTGTATTTTTGCAAATTAAACCTGTTATCTTAGAATATCTTGATTTTTTTTTCTTGGTTTGAGATTATATGTAACAAGATATAAAAAACTTGGAATAAAAATAAATTATGAATCCTATAACTCAAAATCTATACGTGGTGCAAAATTTTGGTTGTTGAATTCGTAATCAGCAGTGGCGGCTCGTAATGAATTATATTTGGAGGTCAATAACAAATTTAAAAATAGGCATACTTAAAATAAAAATAAATATCTTATCCTTAAATTGAGCTTTAAATTCTCTTGAAGTTCGGGTCTACTCGTCGTTCTTTAGAATTGGAAAAATGCTAAATGACACGTTCGTTAAAATTGCACGCAGATTCCTTTTATAAACGATTTCTCAATACTTCATATTGCTAAAGAGGACATCTTCAACTCAACTCCTCAACAAAATTTATAAGCCCTCGAAAAACCCCTGGATTTTCAGACAAAGCCGTTTCATCATGGCAACGCAGTGCCAGCTCGAATAGCCCACAAAATTTTACACAATCTATAATTTTGTTTAAATTTTTTTTTGTTTAATATATATTTTGTTATAAATATAACGATTACACATTTTCATCTCTAAGGGATTTTCTATAAGCTGTGTCTAGCTGAGTGCGAATATCAACACTTCCGACCCTAGCATAGTTCACCGAACATTTCATGTGATCTGCAGAAAACGCATGTTTTTTTATTTTTTCTTTCAAGTGTTTTAAGTCTTTAACACCGGTTTTGCACCATAATGAGACCGACGAGTCCTTAGAAAACAACAAATAAACATAACAGTAAATTAATTAGAGACTTCACAACTACATATCCAGTTAGCTAAATCGTGCATACTTTTGCGAAAGTTTCGATGAACCTCTTATTTTTGTCTTTACTAGTTGGTCGTATACTAAGTTCTCGCAAATTGCGACCACTTACCTTGAATTCGATTATTTTCTCAAAATTAGGTTCGTTAGCACTCTTTAGTTGTTTAATTTTTTGCACTACCGACATTTTATTTCATCTACATTCAAAACTCAAACATAGACCACCTTGAAATTGGTGCAAAATTAAGTTCGTAAGCACTTTTTAGTTGTTTATTTTTTTGCAGTCAGTCACTACCAACATTTTATTTCTTGTGTATTTTCAACTCACACATGGATCATAAAAATAAAAAATATATATTACAAAAAACTGTATATAAATCAATTTTCATCGATTAAAAACGTCCGAAATAATATCGAGAGTATCGACCGCGCGATCTCTGAACAATTGAACTTCCGCATGTCGGCGTGACGCCGCGACCGATCGATCGAATTATGCGAAGATACCGGCTGATGACCCAAATCGCGATTTCATATTCCATTTGCTATCACGTTTGGCTGCCGCTCGGTAGCTGTGAAATCTTAGGGTACTTTCGTCAGGCTTTAAGATAATCAGGGCAATTCGGACTGCCCAGCCTAGATTAGTATAGAGTATCTTATTATGCCTAAGGAACGCAACGAGATCATTCGAACCGCCGCGCGCGGCTAATAGTATAGCGTATTTAACTTTTCCCAAGGTTCGCGTTTTGTTACAACTATTAGGAGGGACGGTCAAACGAATAATTTATTTTCTGAAATAGTTTTGGGAGGTCATTGACGAAATGACCTTATGGAAGAGCTGCCACTGGTAATCAGGATGCTTTAAACTTCCTGTACAGCCATTATAACATCAGTCGCAATTTTTTTTTTCGCATTTGTTGACTAGAGTTATTTATTCCTAGCCGTATTTCAGATATTACGACTTAAATTTAAAAAGTACATTTTAGGCAATACAAAAGCATGGTCCGACGTCATAACATAAATGCGGTGGAAATTGAATTAACGGATAAAGATTTTCATTTCAAACTTTGGTGATATTCCTTTTTTCATGTATAGTATGTTTACCTTCTACTTCAAATGTGTTGCCTATTATAAAGGGATATTTCTGGAGATGATATAATGAAGTTATTTTTTGTATTTACAGTTTGATAAGATTCGAATTAAGAAATCATGGTTTTTGAGATTAGACTGTGTCAAATTGGAATTACTATCCGACGTTCAATTGCACGAGGTGTCTTCAGGGATCTTTACTTGACCAGATCTGGACCCTGAATGAGCTCGAAGAGATTCAGGCGGGCTTTTATACCCGACTTGTGCTCGCCGAACCGTGACACTGTGTTAAATTCGGTTTCCACATGTGATGTAGACCGTAACCCGTATCTCTGTTGAAATTTTTGTATGATTAAATATTTCAATAGATTCATTAATTTTTCGTTTATAAACTCCTGGAACCGATGCTAGAACTTTGGTTTCCTTTACATTTATGATATGGCCAATGTTATGCCGGTGTTCAGCTACAGCAGATTAAATAATTTGTTTCTTTTTAATACATAGTTCATGTTCCTTAGTTGATATTGAGCGTATTGTTTCTACCACATACACTTCTCCACAGGAGAAAGGAATTTTATATATTCCATCTGTCTGGAATGGTACATGTCCTTCGGGGATCGCAGGCATTGTCCAATCTTCTTATGTGTATTAAAGATTGTACGTATGTTGGACCGCCGAAGTAATCATCCTATTTTGTCTGTAGTGCCATGTATGTATGGAAGAACAACACTACCTAACTATGGCTCTTTAACATCCTCCTTTGGCGGAATTGAATTTCTATATCTATTAATTGAACCAGTAATATATTCAGTGCAATAGCCATTCCCTCTAAGAGCTTCGGTCAGTTTCAATGTTTCTGATTGTAGAGAATTTGGGTCAGAATTCGAAATAGTTCTGAATACTAGTGAGTTAATAACCGATTTCTTTCGTGCTGGATGGTGATGGGAATTTGCATTTAAGAATCTATTTGTATGGGTCGGTTTTACACAGAATGTCCTAATCTACCATTTTTCTTCCTTTGAACACATAGATCTAGAAAGGGAATCATTCCATTAGATTTAATTTCCATTGATATTATGATGTTGTTGATTAAGGTACACACATGCTCAAAATCTAGGGATATTGTAGATATTTTCATCAATCCTATTTATTTTTATTTCAAACTCAATTTGAACAATGTAATAAGTGTTGATATGCGTTAAATACGAAATACATAACATAATATACTGGTAAAGTACGTGATTTACATAAAAGAATAATCATTATTTCAAATATCGGCAAAATCTAATTTTTTTATTAACATTCACTTAAGAAAATTTTAATTAAAGTGATTATGAAAAATGTTTAGAAGTATAGTTAATATGGAATGTGGCCTCCTCGTGCATTTATGACAGCTCGGCAACGCCTTTCCATACTCAGGATCAAGTTATCCAGGTCCTCTTGTGGAATCGCATTCCAGCACTGCTGAAGAGCTTCAAATAACTGGTTTCGGTTCTGCCACTGGTTCTGGTCCCGAAGAACTCTTCGTTGAAGCATATCCCAAGCATGCTCAATGGGATTCAGATCCGGCGACTGAGCGGGCCAGTCTAGAACGCGAATATTTTGCTCTTCCAGGAAAACTCTCGCAGTGGCATTGTCATGCATCAACGTGAAATCTGGACCTATGGGGTTTCTATATGGAAGAACAACAGGTTCCAGGACATTCCTAATATAATCGTTCGCTGATAAAAAACGATCCAGCAAAACGAGCTCTGTCCTGTTACCAATGGATATTCCTGCCCACACCATTATTGTACCTCCTCTGTAGCTGTGAACTTCCTGGGTATGTTGGATGCGAGATCTTGCGCCAGGTGCTCTCCAAACGCGAACCCTTCGAGAATCTGGATACAAACCAAACCGTGATTCATCGGTAAATAAAACATTCCGCCATTGATTTTCAGTCTAGATAACATGTTCTTGAGCCCAGGCTAATCGAGTTGCGCGATTTCCTCGGTTTAGAGGTTGACATCTCCAAGGCCTTCTGCTGACTAGATTAGCTTCTCTTAACCTTCTGTAGATGGTATGTCTGGAAACCCTTACTTGACGAGCTGTGTGCAAGTGATTAATTAATTGAGATGCAGTCACTGTGTCATGTCTTCGTCCTTCTAGCTGGACATACCGATCCATATGAGGCGTAGTTATTCTTGGCCGACCCAAATGCCTCTCCCGTACTGTTCCAGTTTCGCGATAACGATTCCAGAGGCGCGAGATAACACTCTGAGTAGTTTCTATAGCATTTGCTACATGAACTTGAAGAATTCCGGCCTCAAGCATTCCCACAGCTCTCAACATCTCATTTTCACTTAAATGGCGTCTAGGCATATTTAAAAGGTTACTAAAACACGTTTGCAGAACAACAATATGCACTACACTGAAGAAATTCCGAATAGTTTCTTATCATTTATTTTGTTATTTTACATACCTTTAAAAAAATTGTTTTTTTTTCTCAAGTGAAAATATTTGTCCATGTATTCTGTTTATTTTTACATCAATACATATTGCGAATATCGTGCTACACTGCCCAAATTAGTTTAAAATAGAAATTGTATTATTAAGAATTAAAATTCGTTAATATCCCTAGATTTTGAGCATGTGTGTAGTACAGAAATATGAGGAGATTATCTTGTTCATGAGGCCAAACAAAAGCGTCATCTACCTATTTGAATCATTGTTTCGGTTTTAGTAGAGCGGATGTTAGAGCAATATCCTCAAAGGCTTCCATAAAGATATCCGTTACCACAGGTGATAGACGAGATCCCATACCTGCCCCCGAAATGTGTTCATAAGATTCAGAAGATTGCTAGTGGAACAAGCGGATGAAGTCATATATGAGACAGCGAAGATCATTAAAAATTCAAAACCACCGAAGTCGAACCTCTCTGCAGCTGAAAAATAACAATGACGACCTTAAATGAAGACGCAAAGATTCTGGTACTTCCAACAGATAAAGGCAACGCCACAGTCGTGATGGACAGAACGGAATACGTGAAAAAGGTTACTCAACTTTTGGACAACAGCACCTATAGTTTTATGCAGGCAGACCCCACTAGTAGAATAGAAAGACGCATTACCAATTAGATTAACACATCCAGTCTACCACCAGCGGAGAAAAAATCACTAAAACCAAGCAGTTCCAAGATTCCCAGGTTCTACGGTCTTCCGAAGATACACAAGGACAATGTACCACTTCGACCGATCGATTCTTAATCCATTTACTGGAAAAACAGATTCTTTTATCAAAAACTCTGCACATTTCGTGGAAAAACTTAAAGCAATCCAGTTGGATCCCGAAGATATTTTGGTCAGTTTCGATGTAGAATCACTATACACATATCAGACATACATACATCAGACTTAATAGACCTAGTGGAAGCTTGTCTTACATCTACTTATTTCATTTTTTAAAGACCTTTTTATGAACAAACTTCAGGGGCAGCTATGTGATCTCCTCTATCATATGTGGTAGCGAATATCTTTATAGAACCATTTGAGGATATTGCATTAACATCCGCTCCACTAAAACCAAAACACTGGTTCAGATATGCAGATGAAACTTTTGTTGTTTTGGCCTCATGGATAGGATATTTCATAGGATTCATATTTCTGTACCACCTTGAATCTCTTCGAACTCATTCATTGTTTAGATTTCGTGGAGTAAAGATCCCAGAAGATCCCTCGTGCAATCGACGGCGAAACGTCAAATAGTAATTCCAATTTAACATGGTCTAATCCCAAGAACCATGATTTATTAATAGTGACCAAAACCGTGAAAGCTTCCGTTCTAAGATTCAAATTTTTTTTCTGTGTAAACAACAGCTCATTAAAATAAAAGTACAAAGCAATTTTAAGATCAATATTTATATTTAATAATCCGATTATGAACCGCTTTTGTAGTACAGTATTATAATTTTTCCAAAAGATTTTAAACTTTGTCAACACAATAATTATAAAATATAATGTTTAGTGTAAGATCACTTTAAAACTTTAATAAAACGTTAAATAAACTAAAGATAACGTATAAAAATAAGTTTTAAATTTCAACCTTTCCTTATTTTAAGAGTATTATGAATTTAATACAATTCATGCCAAAAACTTTTTAAATTTCATATTTTGCAACTTTTTTATGACGATTTTAAAGTTCGACATATGCCCCAATAATTTTTGATATAATCGCAAAACATTTTTGACAAAGTCTAAAAAATAAAGAATAACGTTAAACAAACCTTGGTAATTACTTAATTTCTGAAAGGTCCGACTATAATTTTAAAATTTGTATCCTTATTCAGCTATTTCTCTGGCTAGGGAATTATAGAGAGTAAGAATTTCCCAACTCAAGATTTAGGGAAAAAGTAAGCCGCTTTGAATAAGAAGGCCAAGATGAGCCCAACTTTGAATCCTACCCTGCTTTTTACATGATTTTCACGGCTTGTCTAGACGGATTTGAATGTTAAGTGGCAGATACATGAGGATGGAAATAAAGTTAAGTATGTACAATTATTTAATGAAATTTCTTAATTTAAAGAAGACTAAAATATCGTCAATAGAAATTTTAGAACGTATAGTAAGAAACGTTCTAATTCCTAGCTATCAAAATTTGGTTTTATCAATAAAAATTTTTTAACCTTACACGTTTCTGTGGCTTCAGGAGTATGAAGCTTCAGCAAATTGGAAAATATAAAAAATATCTAATAAATAATTATCTTAATTGAAACCGAAGTTTTTGATGGTTTGGATTTAATAGAAATAATTGCCATGTTTGCCTTTCAAAAAGCCAGAAAATTTTTATAATAGTACTACCAAATCGTCTTTCTGTGCATAGTTAATTCTGTCTTACAAAGACTGATTATTATGCGCTATTGTTTTAATGATTTCCTTTTTATATTTTTGACTTAATCCTAAATAATATAAGACTATAATAAATCACTGTATTAAAGAAGATATATTCTTTTTAGTTTCTATGTTTATGTTTATATAGATATGCATCTTTATAAGTGTGTCCAAATATGTATAACTATATATTTTCTATTTTTATAATGTTTCTTTTTATACACTGTGATCCAAATTAAAATGGAACCTTTCTTGGATCTTAAAAATTTTCCTATTTTTTGGCCAATTTTGATGAGTTCACGAAAAGTTTCTTTTTTTTTATACTGGGTGTGCAACGCTGCAAAAGATTGATCTTAAAGTGGTTGCAAAAATCAGGTGAATCAGTGAAAATTTTGTTTATTTTCAAATCTCATTTTTACTCATGCGAGACGTATTTGATTGGCTAAAAAATAATTGTATAATATATAATATAATTAACTAATATTTTGTCTTTTGCTAAAATAGGTTGCACTAGTTAAAGTCTATATTGGTATGTTCGAAATTCCAAAAAATTGCCAAAAAGGAGAATTAATAATAATTTATGTACATTTATTATTAGACTCGACGAAACTGAAATTATATATCTAATTAAATTGAATAGTATCAACGACGATTTATAAAAACTGAATATGAATATGAACTCCTTGCTTTAATACAACAGCTTGAAGCTTTTAAAATTAAAATCGACCCCTTTAACAAGGAATACTTAAAGGAGTGTTTCTATAAACTAAGGGATAATAAAAGATCTGCCAATATAATTACAAACCATGCTCAATGTGGTCTTACACGCTTTGCCTTGGCCTGGATCAAATTTTATTGTAGCATTAGTATTGGTCTTGGCATGATTGAGACTGCAACAAGAGTCTTAAAGTCTTGCCATTTTCTCATAGTTTATTTATATGTTACCAATTGGTAGCAATTGAAATTACGTTGTAATACAAGGGACAAATGGACTATAAGTAAGCGTCTTGTTGTCAAGAAGACAACTATTACCAATCTATTTTGCAACTTGAGAAATAGGTTCTTTGAAATATAATCGAGACTGCAAGAATTTTGCGCGTAACACGTTAGAATAGTTTTGATCCTAGTTTTATGCTAGATTGGTTTAGTTCCTGAACTTTTGTATTTTCTGCAAGACCAAGCCCAAAGGATTTAGGAAATGGCTTTCGACCAATTTTTTTAAAATTTTTAACATTAGGTAGATCTCGACGCCCTGCATAAAAATCTCCATAGGTACAAATTAACCCATCGAGCAGTTTTAAGTTGGTCAATATGAACTTTGGAGTTCTCAGCATCATATATAATATTTATTTCTTTCTGACAAATTCCAAGAAAAATTTCTTTTGCTAAGATTCAGACTTCTAGATGTTTTTGACCCATTTGGCTTATCACGAAAACAAACGTTTAAGTTTTTTATTTCTTAACGTTATGTTGTAGCACTTATGAGTAAATAAAAATTAATAAGTAGGATGTTCTTGAAACCATTGGATATTTTTATTGTCAAATTCTTTGAAATTCGAAAAAAATACAAGTTAAACTTATTTGATGATTGTGTTAATTGGACTAAAACATACATAATGGCATTTGTTTATTTTGCCCAATACATACTAATAACTAAAATTCGATAAAATTGTGCGTTATTCTAATGTGCATTTTATCAGCGAACAGGAAATACCACGTCAAATATGGCCATTTATTAAAAATGTGCACAAAGTAAAACAATGCACTGTGTGCGTCTGCAAATTGACCACATATTTTCTTTTTCTATCGCTGTCACTCATCAAGGGTTTATATTAAATATATTGCATTTAATGTTTCATCTAAATGTCAACAAATCCTTGCGCTACTTTTTTTCTTATCAATCAAAATTAGAACTTGCTCATGAGAGCTGTGTCCCTTAAATTAGATAACGTCTCTGCAACTAAAACGTTCTCTATTACAGTTAAGTTAGTTTTTAGTGACCTTCTAGTGAATAAAGAAGTTTGGATTTTTTCCGTTCTAAGAGGCTAGTCCTTTTTAATAAATTAGCATTATATATTTTTTAGCCCACTTGTTAAATAATTAACTTTTATTTACAACCTGCACATATGTAATGTTGGCATTGCTCACTTTTTAAAAATTTAAATTGTTGGTCAAATTTGACTTATCGCACCATTTAATCGATATTTTTGAGAGACCGACCAGATGATATGTTTCATTCATTAAGGTTTCACTGTTACAAAATGTTAATTCTTGACCAGTATCAGGACCCCTAACGTTAACAAGAGAAGGTAGAAAATTTAAATTACTGCAGGAGGGCGGTGGCAAAGTCGTTGAAGATATCATATTAGTGGTTTCAGTGTGGTTGGCTACAACTACATCCACATAACCTTCAGCAACTGCACTGGGCTTCCATCCTCCTAGACACTTCAGTTGTAAAATATCTGCTTCGCTATTAACCAGCAGCCTAGCCGCTGTTCGTCTGAAAGCATCGCCTGTGTACATTTCCGCATTGGGAACTTTTAAAAAGCATGTAATTTTGTACAGAAATTTAGATATAGAATTGTTTCCAAAGTCTTTTATTTTCAATATAATTTCGTACTTTTGCAATTTGTGTCAGTATCATGAATAATCCGCTTTTATAAGTTTTTGTATCCGGAAGTTCAATGGAAATTTTCTGTTCAAAAATATCAATACGCCTAGTTTTCATCTTAAGTAACTCATCACTTCGGCATGTCCCAGACATACTTATTATAAGCGCATCCTGAAACAATAAAAAGGATCAATTAAAAAAAAAATAGCAAAAAATTTACAAGAAACCCTTGCTTTAATAGCAAGGGGTTAATGAGGTGCTTTCTTTAGAAAATCCTCTAAATACTAGACTTCTTTGGATTAAATCCTGCATTCTGGCATTTCAAAAAAGCAATATCATTGGATATGTCAATATTTTCTCTTAATTCTAGTATTCTCCGTATCATGCTGTAGATATCCCTAAGAGTAAATGGCTTTATCTGTCTTACTATGCCGCTAAAATATGCCAACAAGACTGTCTCTGACGCGATATTCTTAACATTTTTTTCGGCACACCAATATTCATATACCATCAATAACTTTTTATATCGTCCTCTACTTTTTTCTGGAAGTAAACTTGCTTCTGCTTTTTCTGCAGCTTCTGGTGGAGTACCAAAGTTAAAAAAGTCTTCATTATCATCACTTTCTGACAACATTTTGTATTTCTTTCTAACACGAATCCGAAAGAACGAACTAGAAATTCCAAATTACCAAAGGTTTTTTACATTTTGATGGGTTTGAAGGTTTGCGCCATAGTAACCAGTCCCCGTGAACGCACATCTGGTACCGGTAACAACATATATGGAAACGTAAAAACAGATAAGGACAAATTTTGGCATTTTTTCTAAATGTTTTCATTTTCAACATTAAGTATTGTACCTACTAATGAAACACTTGCCTACTCGGTGTATATTATACTAGAGCTTTCCGAAATCTCAAAGGGTTTGACAATGAAAATATAAGTGGTTTGATTCACTTCGACCCCTGCCATATTTTTTTTATTTAAACATATTCAATCCTGTAATAATTACTCAGAAATAAACTAAAACTGGCCATTTGTTTGCGTGCTGAGTAAAATTCATCTAAAACAGATCCTGCCAAAAAAAATATTCTACTTAGAAATTGACCGTTTATAGGCCATCCTAAAAGTTCCAAAGTTCAAAATGACCAACTTTAAGGGGCAATAACTCAAAAATTAGCCGATATTTTGAGTCGTGCTTATGGAGATGGAGAAAATTGGCCGAAAACAATTTTCCATTTGCCAGGGTTTCCTTGCATATTACTAGATAACGCTAACGCCTTACACAGGGAAATGATATATTTTCGACAGACCCATGTATATATTGTACGGTATATTAATCCAGTCTACGTTACTTCTATGTGACACTTATTAAACTCAATATTAAAGATTAATTTTCAGGCGACCTGTAACACAGTCTTCAGAGTATTAGTGTCCTAGCGGTCACCGGTGAAGTGCAATGAAGAGTGCGCGAGTTCATTTACATACAACGGTTAAACATCTCGTGTTCTTGGCTATCTTTGAAATATATAATGCAGGTCAGTAGGTTATTATGGTTTATCTGTCGGTAAATTCAAATATTTTTGTTACATATTAGGTAGGAAATTATCATAAGTAGATTATTATAATAACTAAATTTACTGTAATTTAACATTCACGACTTTAAAAACCACAAAATTCAAGAGACAATAGCTAACATTCTTCTAACTATGAAGTATTCAAACAGTGAAAATATATTTAAAAGATTTCCATAGGCTTATTATAGGATCTCCAGGTCATCAAAAATGCATAGCTCAAAAAATAATTACTAAATATGTCTTTAAAGTTTACATAAAAAGTTGGTATGTATAGAGATGCATCGTTAAGATTTCTATACAAATCCAGTATGGCAAAAAAACAAAATGCAGAAGCAAAAGAAACATTTCAACTTTTCGTCAAGAAAAGTCATAGATTTGTTTAATATTGGTAGACAATGTAGAATTTTCAGAAATCCCGTTTAGTAGAAAATATGCTGCAAAATTAGAACATGAATTTGACATTCTATAACATTTATGGAAATGATCATTGAAACATTGAAAAACGGTTTCGGTCAAACTTCCTGAATTTTTAATATAATGAACTACTATATTTAAAAAAGTGTAGTCGATTGGATAGGTTTTGAGCTACAATGGAATAAAGAGGAACAAAGAGGCAATTTTGGGGTTCCTAGAAATATTACAAATAAATTCCATTTAATACACTGGAAAATATGTTAATATCTAAACAATGAAAATCGATCTGTAGAGTTTACGTAGAGTATCTAGGTAAAATTATTATGCATATTCTTAGTTCATATACAGAGTATTCATTTTTTGCGGGTCTATTTTTGTTTTTGCCTTATACATTTATTGATTTATTTTCCACTCCTTTCATTACTGAACTAAAATAATAACCATGTTATTAAGGAGAATATAGATTGAATTAAAAATATTCGTACTTAACTAGGCAAAACAAGAACATAGTTTAATACGAGTTTTATCAAGTGAAATTACCCTCTGCTGAATAGAGAAGATCAGAATTCCTCTGATCGGATGTGAAAAATATTTGCAATAAGCAATATATGGGCAAGTTCTTTTACTAGAATGAACGGTTGCATAAACCCTTAGTAACGGCAGATCAGAATTTAATTTCCGAAAACGAAACTGCGTGAGCTCAAAACCACTTGCCGGAGGATTCTTTAGGGCTCTTTGTCGACAGTAGGGCTTTTGGTTTGTGCAAGAAAAGATACACATTGACAGAGAGGCTTTCACGTTGGTAATACAGGGTTAGGTCATCAAAACAAGAATGTATTGCAAGTATATCCTGAATGATAACATCTTTCCACGCTGTTTTTGAGCTAGTCCAGATTACTGTCAATTCAGATTATATTTATAGGTCAACTGTTGATATTATATAACATGGACATAATTAATTACGTTACAGTTTTATGTCCCTCTTGCTTCTATTCTCGCTTGGTTTTTGTCTGATAGATTTCTTTAGTCAACTTTCAGTTCTGTTACCGCACCTGGGCACTATTGACTTCATAGCGGACCACGCCAATTATCCCCACTTTGATTCCTGAAGCCATAGCTTTTCATAGAAACGATCGATTTTCTTGTTTTTGGATTTTATCTACTACAATTCACCAGTTTTTAATTGTGTCGTTCCATACGTTAAGTAATTTAGGTTCTACAATATCGTATCTGCGTTGGGTAATGGATTTGTTTATTTTTAGCTCACATTGGTAAGATTTATAATAAAATGTATAAACAATTTTCCTGACTTATAAATTTCTTTATTTTGAATTCAGGAAGGTCCTGAAAAAAGAAATAAGCATTTTCGAAAGCTAAACCAAACAAAAGTGTTTCGTATACTATGCCTCCTCTTTTATTTAAAGATAACCCAGAACCAAGAAGACTAAGTTGTAAAAATAACCCTAAGACTAAATTGTTTTCATTTTTTGTCCTGGTTTGAAGTATTTTCTTCTATGAATCCTGTTGAGGTAATTTCAGAGTATAAGGGAATAAAACCATCCGCCCGTAATCGACAGCCATAACGTTTCCGAAATAGCAAGAGAGGCTAAATAAGTACAAGTTGCTTTGAGAAATGCACCAAATTTAGTATCAACATCTGACGTTTCTATGGAGGTAACCTTAGCCACCTGCCACAATATCCAAGCCCAAGGGAATCAATAAGAAAAAAGAGCAGTGCTGATGAATTCGTAAAAAGAAAAGGAAAGTAAATCCAAAGCGAACGTTTTTTTAAACTGTAAATATTCATTATTTTAATAATGTAGACTTTTATGTCTATTCCCGCAAATTCAAAGCAGCAACGCGAGCTTCAGATGATCAAGAACTATTAGACGTAGACGAGACTGTGGCGTTCAACGCAAACAATAAAAGAATATGACGATAAAACTAAACTAACATCATCTGGATTTAAATTAAAAACCGCTGGATTCTATGTATTATAAACAACTATCAAAGATTACTTTTTTCCACAACCTCTAAGCTATTAAAGAAAATACGTATAAAGAGAATAGAGAACGATATAATTTAATTTTAATTAGGTATCAGAAATACAAAGATCCATTTAATCCATAATCACCTTCGGAGATCTTTGCGTTTTAGGCTCCCTGCATACCGAAAAATATGTTCTCCCATTTCCGTCAGCCTGTCGTCCTGTTACCCTGTTTGTTCGGGTCATAGTTTAAAAACTACTAGTTCAATTTACTTTAGATTTTGGTCAAAAATCAAGGTTCATGTAAGGACAGAATGGTAATAATTTCGAAAAAACTCAATACGAAGGAGCAAAATGGCAACCTCACAAATTGTTGAAAAAAACATTATCAAAAATTACTTACCGAATGGACGTCAATTTTTGTACAAAAACCAAATTTTATATACGGGTAAATTGGTAAATTTTTTATGCAGTGTTATTATGTATGGCCGCTTAATTAAATGTTTAAAAATTCAGTTCCAAAAATCTACTTATTCAAAATCCAAGTGATTTGAAATTTGGCACAAAAAGCAAGTGTAAAACAGGGATAAAGTTGTACAATTTTAGTGGAAATCCTGTACGTATAAGGAAATGGCGGTCTAATAAAATGAGTAATTATTCGGAACAATTACATTTCCTAGAATAAAACCTTTTTATAGAAAGAAGAATGATATAGTTTATTAATATACTGCCTAGAATATGCCATGCAGTGACACAGTCATAATAATCAATTTTATTCAAACAACGATCGCGATTTCGCTGTTATTAGAGCTCATCAGGACATCATGACATAATTTATTTTTTATAGGTTATTTAAATAAAGTTTATTAAGAGGAAAGTTCAGTTAAAAGGGCTTTGTACCAAATTACCCAGAACTTAATTTACATTTATTACGAGAAACGTATACAATTTATACAGTGTTGTCAAGTAAATATATGTGTATATAAACCGCTTGGTGATATTCGTTATGAGTGATATTCCGGAGTTAAAGCCAATTTACTGAATTTAAAATAAAATATTTTTCTTCATATTCATTTGGTATATATTTTCTACCTATTTTGATGATCACTTAAATAGTTATTTTGCACATCCGCACCTCCACAACTTTTTTTTGTCTATATATACCATGCCCACATATACGTCTATACATACATTCATTCATATCATATCTGCTTAACTAAAACCACTTTTTATTGTTTTTATTTTTAATATTATTATTATTTTTAAAATTTTTATCACTTTAGTTTTTACATAATCTATAAGAAAAAATCAGTTAGGTTATTTATTATTTTTTCCCATAAAAATTATTTTATTTTTTTTTATTTTAGGAAATTTTTATGTATGATTGACATGATTTCATCAGTTCATCTCTGTTTCACACTTGAATTTGGTGTAAAATTCAATTAAATGAGTAGTTTTTTGATACTGATATTTTAAACATTTTACAGGTTGCTATTTTGTTCACTCATAATGGCTCCTAACCAAAATTTCACCAATTTATCCTTATTCCCCACTTGATTTTTGTATAAAATTAAAAATCAATCGAATATGCAGTTTTTTCTGGCCGATTTCTTAAATATTTAATTAGACCTCCATTTTTTCCGCTTTTTTGGATTCGTATCAAATTATCAACTTACCAGTTGATCCCTATATATCACTTGATTTTTGTGCAAAATTTGAGAACAATCGATGAACTAGTTATTTACACTGATTTTTAACATTTTATTTATTTTTATTTTGTTCCACCATCTTGCATTTGTATCAAAATTTTACCAGTTCATCCCCATATCAATCTAATTTTTTTGCAAAACTTGGAGTAAGTTGGATAAGAGTTCTAAAAAATCTTAGAGGGTGATTGTTTTACTATTACCATATGAGTGGCTTACGGAAGAGGTAAAAACAAATTATAAATAAATTTTAAAAATCAGCACTGACTTGACCGGCTTACCCTGAACATCCCTCGTTATGAATCCATCATTTTGTCAAAGAAAGTGAAGTATTAATGTTTAGTTCGCCACGTAGTTATTTAATAATATGTACAGGGTTTTTCTTTATAATTTGCAACCCCCTCAAAGCCCTTATTTGAAAAGATAACAAAAAAAAATGTATACTAAAGTTTTAAGATTTTTCCTGAATATTTGTACTACGCTAAATTGAAAAACAAATGACCTGAAAATTTAGAAATAGCCATCAACATCACCTTATTATCCTTTTTTCCAATATATAATATATCTATATTTGGAATAGTAATTTTTGAGCTATTCGAACAGCTATAGGATTTCATGGCTAGAGCGACTTAAGAATCATAATGGCCGAATCGCAACTACGCCTAACTAGACCTAATGTGGCATGTTGAATTTCTCATAAGGGGCAATTTTGAACTCGAATAACTAAAAAACTACTATTCCAAGGATATACATAATATATATTTTTGAAAAGAGGATAATGATTTCCTCATTGTTTTAAATCACAAAAAATAAAACTATACAGGGCGTTCTATTTAAAATAACAAAGTTGATGGTGGTTTCTAAATTTTCCGATCGTCATTGTTTTTTCAATTTACCATAGTGAAAATATACAGGATAAATCTTAGAACTTTCGTATACATTTTTTTTTCTATTTATTCAAATAAAGGCTTTAAAGGGGTGGTCAATTATAAGGAAAAACCCTGTACCCTGTACACATTACGTAATCATTTGTTTCCTCGAATATATGGAGTTGTTTTTTAGGAGGGGTATTGGATTAATTTGGTAAATCGATCTCTACAGCGAATTTACGGATTTTTTAATATTTGTTATTTTAGTTGGCGAGAATTGTGACCTCACTGGTGTACTTCTTTACGAAGACATGGGATGCAAACCTTCTTACGACAGACCCTTAAGTCACAATCAAAACTATTGTCCCACCAAGTTTGACTGTTTAGGACTCAAAAAGTCAACTACAAATTGTTTTTTCAAAGGAAAAGCCTACAAGATCAACGAAATGGTAGATTCTAAAATGACTGCGGGTTTATGTGATTTAGGATGTTCGTGTCAGAAAAATGAAGACAAGTAAGTACTTACATAAATGAAACTGATACATTTAAAAATACACAGAAATATTATTTAATACAAGCTGGCCCGGCAGACCCTGTTCTTTCTTTTTCGTTAGATGGCGCGTTGAGTTTCCAGGGGAATTATAAGAATATCGGTCGCATTCACCACATCGTCCAGAAATGTTATTAAAGAATAACGTTTTGGTTTTATAGAAAAAATACGCAATAAACCGATATAAAAAATAGTGTTGAAAGGTCTCGATATCCAGACGATTATTTCAAAACAGAATCACGTAAATTAGTGCAGTACAACTCTCTCATGAACTGAAACATGAAAAATCTAGCTTAGTGTTCTAAATATATATATTTTAACCCCCCTTTAAGTATTCTTTATTTTGAACTACCTACTCATAGCCGTAAATCTTATGATTCGATAGCATAAGATTTATTTAAAAGGTAAACTTCATTACCCCGAAAAGTTAAAGTGTGCCAAAAGTATAAAAACGGAGAACCGCGTGTAACGAACTTTTTGGATTTCTTATCGCTTCTTTGATATCTTGAAGTTAACGCTTTCTTAAAGTGTGATAAATATGCCTTAACTTCTTCAGAGCTGATTTATGTTAGGTGGGATTTTGACTCGGATAGTCGCCTGAAGAAAAGTTGATTCTAGGGTTATAAGGACCCTTATAAAATCAGTTCTTCTTGTGGATTGTGGAACGTACAGAATACCTGTATTACATTTTTTTTATATGCTTAAGCAAAAAGGAAATAAGGTAACTAGTTTAGATATTCATCAACGAAATAACCCCCGGTCACTTTAACATAGCTTAATTGGCAAATTAATACCTTACTTAATATAAAAATGCAGTGAAGCTTTTCTCATAAAACAAATAAAGCGTTTTGAATTGTATTTTATTATTCCGAGTTTTTAGAAAAAGCTTTATTAATATTTATTATGCTATAAAACCTCGAATTCATTATAAACTGTCGCACGATATACTTCCATGATAACTAGAAAATAATAAGATAAAAGCGAGTTTTTATATATAAAAAACCAACTTGAATTTAAAAAAAACATTCGTGTTTTTAGTTGTAGGAAGAAAAATTTATTAATAATCAAGGGGAATATAATGTAAAACATTTCTACTGTAATTATTATAGATATATGATATGGCAAAATTTCTAGTAGATATATAATGCATAATGTAAATAATTTTCATCAGCCCTATATTGTGACATTAAATAACCTTTAAGGCAACCAAGGATTGTAAAGTGTATGCTTTTTTAATATACCGCCCAAGCGACTGTTGATACCTTTATGAGACTTAAGTTACAGAGATGTTTTTTTTTTATTTATTATTTATGGCTATTTTGAACAAAGAAGTTTAGACAGTTGATGATTTCAAGATTAGACAATTTTTAAATTTTTTTTATGAATTTTTTTTTATTTTTAAACCAAAACTTTTTTTTGTGTATAACAGTTTTTTTTTTGTTTTAAACACGTTTTAACTCCAATGTAAGGATTGTGTTTAAACCAAATATACATGTTTAAAAAACTTGTTTTAAACTGGTGGTACGATGAAATAATTTTAATCAAATTGATGAAGAATTGTCTTAGTTTTTTCAGTGGTACTTACAGAGTTATAAAAAACCTATTCTGGGATTTTCGGTTGAAATATTGAAATATGTTACCAATGTTACCAATCGATACCTTGCGATAAGAAACCAGCATTTTTAGTCACTGTTTCCAATCTATGATTACATAAAAAACCTTAAAATTGCAGTTACTATAGTCCACTTTACTCTAATAAAAAGTACCATGCATTATAAACTAATCAACAAAAACAGTGATTTCCTAAATGTTTATTTAGATAAAATTAATACGACGACCAACACACAGCTGATCCTATGATTTACAGGTTGGGTTCTACAACTCTTCTGTCTGTATTAAAAAATCAATCAAATTTTAAAAAATTTACAAAACATTAATAAAAATAATAACGATCCTTATAAAATTGGCATTGATTTTAAACTAAGCATTAGCGACTAAACGAAAAAATCAGAATAAATTTTAATTAACATTAATTTTGTTTACAAGAATTGAAAAAATACTGAATATAAAAATAACTATTCTTCCTAAGTTTTATTCTTAGACGAATCGTCATTTTCATTCAAATTAATAATAATTAGAGGCTCTACGACGACGTTCGAAACTTACTTCCGACTCCACCCAATTTTAATTTAAGTTCTTCTGTGTGCGCAATTGATTTTTTCCAATATTCCTCATTTACCTGGTCCAGCGCACATTGCCAAAGCATTTCTACTTCACCGCTTTTTAACCATCTCCATTTGTACTGATGTTCTGCGCCTGCCCATATCAATTCAATTGCAGTGAACTAACAATGATTTTGGGATTTTCCCTAGTTCTAGGGAGAATTTGCAATAATTACTGGTGCTAGGGAAACAGGGAAATGCTAGGGACTTTCTACCTTCCATGTTAAATCCCTATTTATTTGGAAAAAAATATCAATGGGTGGTTGGTGAAGTGTTCCTCAATCGAAACGACATAGTGTTGAAAATCTATCAATATGGCAACTAGCAACACAGCAGAAATATGGATATATGGAAATAACTTTCCATATATCAGGGTCAGGGAATTACAAACATGATATGACTTTGACTTAACATTCGGTTCGTTCTGTTTTCCGCGATTACAACTTTGTTTCGTATTTTTCTATGTGTGTAACGTTAGAAAAACAACATTTTCGGTGCATTTTCGATGGTAAGAGACCTAAAGACCAAAAACTAATGAAGCTTTACACAGTGTCGTAGGCCGTAGGAGGCCACCCATCCTGATTTGGTCGGAATTATCCCGAAATGATGTCCGGCTACTAAAAACAACGAACTCTCGCCATCTCGTTATATTGAGGAAACAATTCACAGTGCAAAAAATACTAGATATTGAAACTTAATTTGATTTAAATTTAAAAAAAAAATCAAAAAAGTCTTGTTGTCTTGGAGGGCTTCAAAGACGGGGATTTTTGATACATTTTATAGTCACCAACTGAGTTGTATTTCTTTCCTGACTGGAATTTATAAAAGGTGGCAATCACGAAGCCACTGTTGAGTGATATTATTGGTACTCCAAAAGAAAAATGATTTCATTTTTTTTATTTTAATTGTTTTAGTTAATTATCTATTTGTGTTTGTTAGATTCGAAAATATATCTGTGGATACTAGGAACTTTTCTTTTAAAATGTTTGGGGAATTATAGGGATATTTTGTTATAACACCTAGATACTTTCAGTTGTATCCATCTAGCATCACTGCGTTGGTGCCAGGCGCAAAACTTCCTGGCCATGCTTACGTAACATCTGATCCACCGCATATCTTTTGGGCGTTGGTATCTTTTTGGCATTATTAGGAGGTCTGACTTTAGCATGTTCTGCAAAGGATTTAAAATGTGCGAATATAGAATATTCAATGCAAACTACGATATTTCGAAATTTAACGTTTATTTATTACTAATTAACTATAAAAAAAGATTCCTGTTATTTGTTTTTTGTAAAACGCACATGTGCGTCTTCCGCACATTTTTACAAAATCTTTACCCCTGTGCGGAAAACGCACTTATGCGTTTGACAATATTCCGCTCATTTATAGGACTAATGTTACCAAAACTTAAGACTAAAGCATAAAAAACGTAAAAAAAGAGAATACAACTGGTTACTCATAAAGAAATAGTAACGAAAAACATTATGCTTTTCGGTTACTATGGCTCTTAAGCCGTATTAACTACCAAGCAACAAATCCGGAAACGAATATTCATTTTCCTAAGTTCAAATATTATATTATATACGGTTAAAATTTCAGACACTTCCTAAAAATGCGAGAGCCATACCACCATTGCAAATTTGTGTAAACGTACGACGCTCTTGCGCGTCTTACGCACATTATAGTATTGCAACAAGACGAACATGTATGTACGGCCTCCGCAGCGAAAGGATTAATATCTTTATAAAAGTGTGTCTTATTTTACTTCTTCGCTTTTTTAGGTACATACGTAAATGCCTGCTTAAATTTTCGGTCTTCGTTTAGAAACGCATTTTATTTTGGCCCATTCGTTCAATAGATTTCATACCAATTAAAGATGGTTCTTTTAAATTGGGTATTAATCGTTCTTCATTCCATTTTTCAAATAAATCTCTGTCCTTTTTGTCATGATAGTCTGACCCGCTTATGACAATTTATTTAATGATTTTAGTTTTTTCACACTTTCCATAAAAATATATTTTATGCAAGGAAATGAATGAAATCGTGTATACTTTATATAACGATTATTGAAAAAATAAACTATTTTTATTATTTTATTTGTAAAATAATATGGAGGAAACAATCATAATTTAATCGACGAACCTTTCAAAACAAAAATCTATATTTATCTGACTCTTTGCCCAATATCACTTACTAGTCATCTTAGTAAATTACTAGAAAGAAGAGTCAATTATCGACTCACTTGGTTCTTAGAAAAACATAAACTACTACTAAATGAACAAATGGGCTTCAGATCAAAAAGATCGACTATCGACCACTTAGTAGGTTTTGGCATGGATATAAACAAATCATTCAATATGAACTCCCATACTACAGCTGTTTTTCTAGACATGTCAAAAATCTGGACATTAATCAACACTCTTGAATCATGGAACATCAAAGGTGAACTCCGAAACTTTGTAGCGGAATTTCTCCACCATCGTCAGTACAGAGTTAAAGTACAGGGTGTCCCATTTTCGTAGGTTTTACGGGGTTTCCAGCTTATGAGTAGAGATAGAGAGATGCGGTTTTCGCGACACCGTGCTACTTTTCGATGAAACTAAAGAGGCCGCAAACAGATTTGCCCTAACCATTTTAGTTTCCGTGCTACAGGGTGATTTTGAAAATTTGTCATTTTCGGACACCCCCTGTAACTCAGCTATCGTAAAATATATTTAAAATGTTTCAACTGGTATTTATAGATTTTTTCACGTAGAATTTAGTGGCGTACTCAGATTTTTGCTGGGAGTCATAGTTTTTGACATATTGGCATAACCTACTATTTTTTAAATGGGACACCCTATATATTATTTTTTCATCTTATTCTTCGTGTCGAGAGCTTTTCAAAAACATACCATAAGTCATATTTATTTTCATAAATAACATAGCAGATCAATCGAAATAAGAGAAGGTGGCTGTGGAGCCATGGAAAAAGTTAACAAATATTTATTAACGAAATAACAAAGTAACAGCATCAGAAAAAATTAGGAAGTAGGTAAAAGGTAATAATTATAATTTCATTAAAACTACAAATATTGTTCAAATTGTAGACCATTATGTGTCCTACAAGTGTGACAAACTTTAAAAATTCTTTTTAATGCATTTTCTATTGTAAATGACTGTCTTTGTAACTCTGCAAAAGCGTTTTCGGTGGCCATTCTTAGTTGTTCTAAGTTTTCGTATCGCCTTACATAAACCTTGTTTTCTAAATAACCCCACAAAAAGAAATCTAAAACTGAGAGGTCAGGGGATCGTGGTGGCCATCGAACAGGTCCGTGTGTTCCTATCCATCTTCCAGGAAAATGGTCGTTAAGCCAGTTTAGACTTATTCTGGCATTGTGGGCTGGAGCTCCGTCTTGCTGGAAATAAATCCTATTTAGTTGAGCCAAGGGAACATCATCCAAAATTCCTAATGCGTCTTCTAGGATTCTCACGTAACCAATCGAATTCAGATTTCCTTCATATATTTGGTAAACTATTTTTCGGTTGAAAATAAAACAGGAGACATTGAATCCAAATCTGCCCTGACGCTCCCTAGGAAAAATAACATGGTTGTTTTCTTGACTCCAAAATCGCGTGTTGTGTCTATTTAAAATCCCTGAACTAGTAAAATGTGCCTCGTCTGACCAAATAATCTTTTTTTCAAAATCGATATCTTCTGCCTTCATATTTATAAACCAATTGCAGAACTCCAATCTGCGCTCTGCATCACCAGGATGCAGATGATGCACAAGTTTGTATTTATAGGGTTTGAATTTGTGCTTTTTCAAAATTTTCTGCACTTTGGTTTTCGGTACACCCGCCTCTTCGTCTATTTTCCTGCAAGATGTTTCAGGAGCAGTCTGAACGAGGGCTAAAACGTTGACCTCAGATTCTTCGTTGTCTTTATTGTAAGTTCGCGATCGAGGCTTGTTAAAAGATCCATATTGGCAAAGATTATTTTTAATTTTTTGAAAAATTCTTTTTTCTGGTTGTCTTCTCTCGGGATATCTAAGATAAAATAAAGCGAACCAATAAAGTCAAAATGCAGGAAGATAAAAAAGAACTAACCTGTTCAGATAAAGCTCTGCCGCCTGATCTGCATCTTCATTAGACAATATAAAACACGCGTTCATATCATATTTCTCAAAATATTCAAATTTTTGATTCTGAGCCATATTAAAAACAATAATTATAATAGACGTCAAGAAAAATTTAAACGCAATAATGCCAAAAATGACAGCAGTAATGGCTGCCTGATCATATTTTTGTTGGCGTTGCCATGGCTACCACAGCCACCTTCTCTTATTTCGATTGATCTGCTATGCCATAAATCGGTTTAAAGAAAAATGCATTTTTTCATGTTATTTATGAAAATAAATATGACTTATGGTATGTTTTTGAAAAGCTCTCGACACGAAGAATAAGATGAAAAAATAATATATAGGGTCTCCTATTTAAAAAATAGTAGATTATGCCAATATGTCAAAAACTATGACTCTCAGCAAAAATCTGAGTATGCCACTGAATTCTACGTGAAAAAATCTATAAATACCAGTTGAAACATTTTAAATATATTTTACGATAGCTGAGTTACAGGGGGTGTCCGAAAATGACAAATTTTCAAAATCACCCTGTAGCACGGAAACTAAAATGGTTAGGGCAAATCTGTTTGCGGCCTCTTTAGTTTCATCGAAAAGTAGCACGGTGTCGCGAAAACCGCATCTCTCTATCTCTACTCATAAGCTGAAAACTCCGTAAAAACTACGAAAATGGGACACCCTGTACATCACTCCTATTCAGAAACATATCAGCAAACATCAGGCATACCCCAGGGCTCCCCAATAAGTCCTACACTGTTCCTCATAGCTATTAATAATATAAAATTAAATATATCTCCTACTGTAAAACTCAGACTCTTCGCAGATGACATACTACTATACCATTCAACAAATTCCAACATTAATATTCAGTTATGTTTAAACAACAACAACAAATGGGCCCAAAACAACGGCCTTTCTTTCTCTCCTGCAAAATCATCCACTATTCACTTTTGCAGGAAAAAGAATTGCAACTTAGCTACTAACTTAAACATTGATTCTCACCCAATACTTAACAGGTCACATCATAGTTTCCTTGGGCTAAAATTCGATCATTCACTCAATTAGAAACATCACATAGATCTGCTAAAAACAAAATGTCAAAAAGATTTATCAATTTTACGTATGCTATCAAACAGTGATTGGGGCTCAGATAGACCTTCTCTAATAAGAATATATAAATCCCTAATACGATCCAAGTTAGATTATGGTCCAATAGTTTACGCCTCTGCACCTAAATCATATCTAAGACAACTCAACCCTACACTTAACAAAGGCCTTAAACTCTCCACAGGAGCATTTCACACTAGTCCATGTAGTAGTCTTTACTGCGAAAGTGAAACTCCATCACTACACTTTAGAAGAATCGAACTTTTACTGAACTATGCACATTCACTTTATTTCAAAACCCACCTACCTCACTATCATGAATTTTTTAATCCAACACCTATAAGGTCCCAAAACAACCCCAGATATCCTTTATTCGCTCACTACCAATATAAGAAACTTAAAAGTCAACTAAACCTTTTCCCTCCACCTATATTTACAACAGACCACTACCTATTTCCCCCATGGAACTCATATCCCATCAAATGCAACACTGAACTCACACGATTCAACAAACATAAATCAACCGTTCTATTATAATTACACAATTCTATCGTATAATATACTCAAACTACAAGGACTATAATCATATATATATATATATATATATATATATATATATATATATATATATATATATATATATATATATAACGGCTCAAAAAAAGATAACTCAGTAGGTGCAGCATATCACTGTACATATAACGAAAAATCCTACTCCCTTCATGAATCAACTACTATACTAACTGCGGAACTACTAGCTATATTAAAAGCATTACGATACACAACAACCTCTCCCCATCCTAAATGGGTTATAATTACCGACTCGCTTAATGCCATACACTGCCTAAATCAATATTCACCCCAACATACCATTGTTCAAGAAATAAAAATACTCACTGAAAGAGCATACATTAAAAAAATATCTATCTCCTTTCTATGGATCCCCAGCCACATTGGAATTCCTGGCAACGAAATAGCGGACAACCTATCATCTAAACACTCATCCTATAACAATAAACTGAACACCATATTTCATGAAAAAGATTTAAAAACATACCATAAATTACCATACAAATAAACTACAAGGTGTTAAAGAAACATTCTTTACTAACTTTTATCCATCCAACATTAATAGAAGAGAATCAATTGTACTTACAAGATTAAGGATAGGACATACCAAAATAACCCATGAATTTCTACTTAACAGAGAAGAAGCGCCAACCTGTGATACATGCAATGAAACCCTCACTGTATCCCATATAATAGGACACTGCAACAATTACAATACCCATCTATTTATAACAAAATACAAAAAAGACTTAAACAAAATTTTAAGTTACTCTCATATAACCGAGCTAATGGATTTCCTTAGAGATGTAAATTTATTCAAACAAATATAAAATTCACAAAAAAAAACTAAATAAATCATTACGTTGAAGGACGCTAAAAGACCTTGAAGTCGATGTGTCCCTAATCCATACCACTCACTCACTCACTCTTTATTTCTCTCACAACTTACGAGTACATATAAAAACCCACTAAACTAATAATTGTTTATGGTCTTCACTTCAAAACGGCTATTTATTGCTTTAATATATTTACGATACAATTAAAGGTATCGAAAAAAAAATACATAAAGTGTTTTTGTGCTATCATCAGTCCATACCTCCTGTTTGGTATCAACCTATTTTGATTTAAGATTATTTAAAATATTGAAATATTTATTATTTAGCATAAAATGCACCTCCTATAGCAAACATCACATTGTTAGAACAGGTAGCCCGAAAGTGTTTAAACTTGTAGGAGAAATAAATGTCAAAAAATTACTTCATCAAAGCTGACATTTTGTACATTAATAACTTTTTAAACAGTATTGGCATATTGTATTTTTACCAAAATATTACCAGGTCATCCCCATATGACCCTTGGCTTTTGTCTAAAATTTGAAGTCAATCTGAAGTAGTTTTTAAGCTATGCCGCAAACTAACAAACCGACAGATAAGCTGACAGACAGACCGACGAAATTGATAAAACATATTTTGTTGGCATCTAAGGACGCTAAAACCTGAAAATATGTAAAACCTGACAGGGTGATTTTTTTCACAACTACCATTTTGCTTCGTCATCTTGAATTAGTACCACAAATTTTCCAGTTTATCTCTATATTAATTTTGGGAAAAAATATAGGGCCGCCGTTTTCTTTTGTTATCTTGGATTCGTACCAAACAGTTAGCAGTTCATTCGTGTTACATTGATTTTTGTGCAATATTTGATGTAAATTGGATAATTAGTTTTTTAGTAATAATTTTCTTAATAATTCACCTAGCCGCCAAATGTTGCCAAACTTAATGAGATGATTGAAAGACTACAGTCAGCATTGTTATAATAAAATTTTATGTAGTTATGCATTACGTGTTTTGAGTAAGCAAACTTATCAACCAAAAATTTAGAAGACTTATCAAACAAAAGGTTAGAAGGCATTTTCAACACTCTTGTGTTTATAGTTAAAACTTCATCTTGAGGGAACATATTTATTTAACCCTTAACCGGACAGGTTATTATACTTAAAGTCGAGACGAGATTTTTCGAGATCAGGCGAGACAAGGCCCTGATCTCGTCTCGTCTCGACAAAAATTTCGAGACGAGACGTGATTAGCCAGAGTCGAGACGAGGTGGAGCCTCAATATCGTCTTGTCTCGCGGCATCACTAACTTTAAATTTCTTTAAGGTTGAATTAATTAACAAGAAACAACATGTGGAAGTGCCTATGATCTGTTATCTTATAATGTTAGTACTAAGTTCCTATGCAGTAAGGTTATTTTTTAAGTTTTGTGTAGTCGTGGGTTCTTTCAATTAAATCTCTTAGTAATGATTACTTTAAAGTTTTCGTTCAGTTGTCACAGCAACCACCATTTTTACTATAAAGTTGTGGCCTCATATATTGGACCGACGAAGTAATCGTCCTATTTTGTCTGTAGTGCCGTGTATGTAGGGAAGAACAGGATAGCCCCAATCGCGGAGATGCACTATTATACTCGTATCTTTTAATTGAACGCGTAATATTTTCATCAAACTTTTTTTGGTTTTGAACAATACAATCGAGAATATAAGCAATAACTTCATATTAATCCAGCCATTTCTAATTCCATATTTTTTAATTACACGTTTTGATTTTCGTTCATATGTGTACCATTTTTTAAGGGTATTGAAAACGGTAGGTATGTATTGCTTTATCTTGTCTAATTAGATATTTACTATATGCTAATAATTATATTAGTGATATTGCCTGTTTCGATACTTTAAAAAGATACATCATGCTATTATAAGAGTCACCGGTTGCCGAAAATCTTGCTCTAATCACCAAACGTTCTGTTACCCTGATGAAATTTGTGTTTTTCTTATGTATTTCCGGTCCAACCATTTCAATCAAATTATAGAAATCGACGTTAGACGTCCTTAAAAAGATTTTTAAACTTGTTCGCCTTTCTATACATATTCGGAATACCATCATTTAATAATTCCTCAAAGCCAGTTCTTGGTCGGTTCCTTAAGGTCGGCCTAACCCGTTCTTTCCTGCGGTTCAAAAAAAAATAAAACTAGCTGCCATAATAATAAAATCATAACTTTGTTCAATTATTGAGCATTTCGACGCCACATTGGTGGAAACCTGCAGAAAAGATCTGTATATGGACTTCAGGCAACAATGTGGAAACTGAAAACAATTGCATCTATTTGCTTTACTCTTGTTGCCATTTTATTTAAAAGTGACCGGTTTGTTTAATTATTAAAAACTTGCGATTTTGTTGTGTTTTTGTTTTGTTGCCTTTTGCTGTTTTGTTGCTTTGGTGAGGATGGGGCATTACACTAAGTACCCGACAACTGTCAATTGTATCAGATATTTCGCGTACAAATTTAACGTTGTACATTCGATTCATACAAAATTAAATTAGTCCAAGAACTCAAAGAAGCTGAAAATAACCAACGTTTACAATTTTGCGGGCTGATAAGCAAACAAATAGTTACCGATACACAATTTCTTTTTAACATTTCCTTTTCGGATGAATGTTAATTTTATTTGATGACCATCAATACACATAACCGTAGATAATGATCAGACTAATTCCAGGATCGTTCTGGAGACATATACCCAGCACCTCGAAAAATAAAATATTTGGACATAAATTTATGGATCGTTGACCAATTCTTTTTACCTAGCAATTTAACTGGCGAAATCTATTATACGCTGTTAATACAGCAATTAATTAATATTGTCGGAGAAGATAATCCATATCGTGCAGAAAACTTAATTTTTCAATAAGGCGGTGTTCCACCGCACTACACCAAGCGAGCAAGACAATTTTTGAATAAAAAAAAATTCAGAGAGATGGATTGGCAGCTCGCTCTCCCGATTTAATTCCGTTCGACTTTTTTGTAAGGATATTTAAAGTCACTTCACATACATTGTGCTCGAAATATGATTCTGCACAAAATGCTAATGTTATACTACTTCATTTCAATAATATAGTAGTTATTATTATGGTTAAATTTTTTTGATACTTCGAGAATTAGTAATTAAGTATTTTTTGGTTTTGGGATATTTTTTGTTAATCTTAAATCTAAATATTCGATTTAGTTTTTCTGCCTAACAATTTTATAGTCATTGGATATTATTGCTGAGATAGGTTATTATGTTCACCTCTAGATATAGTAAACAGATAGGCATAGTAAAATATACGATGTGTGCGACTTATTTGCTTTCCAAATTCGATTGGTATATTAATTTTACCACGGAAGCTCGTTCAATATATAATAAAAATAATAATACTCTCAATTTTCAATTTTACATTTCCTATATACGCCATTTTTATAACTTCTAATTGCTTTATATACGCCTCTTTTCATATTGTGTTATATGAAAAATTTATCAGTTTGTCATATTAATGCACGTTCACTGTTAGCACATTTTGATCAGTTTCTTGATTTATTTAGTAATAGCAATTATGATATAATATGTGTATCAGAAACATGACTTTCTGGTCGAATCGAAAATGATGTTAATTTAAATGGCTATAATATAGTTCGCAGGGATAGGAGTGGCGGGTTGAGGGCGGGAGGTGTGGGGATATATATAAAAAGAACACTGTCATTCAAAGTATTAGAATGTACGGTAGGAATCGAGGATATCTGGATGAAAATACAACTTCCACATAAATGTCATTATTGGGTGTGTTTATAAACCCCCCAGTATGGACTTCAACTATTTTATTGACAAATTTGAGGATGCTACATTCGACTTAATTCCTATATGTGATAACTTAATTTATTTAGGAGACTTTAATATAGATATTTTAGATTTTAATAATTCATTAACAAATAAGTATTTAAATCTTTTGGATACCGCCGGGTTAAAACAAATCATTAATGAACCAACTCGAATAACGTCTACAAGTTCAAAATATCTTGATCATATTATTATTTTTGAAAATATTCCTTTGATAGAATGTGGAACGAGTTTAGTATGTTTTTCTGATCATGAGCTTGTTTTTGTCAAAATATTTATAGATTTGTCTGTAAACCAACCTAAACCATTTACTTTTAGAAAAAACAAATTAAATTTAGAAGAACAAAACCCGAAGAGGATCGTCAGGAATACATTCAGCTACAAAATTTTAAAAACAAAGAAATAGAAAGAGAGAAAAAGGCTTACATTAGACAGCAAAGTCAGTTTGAGTCCAAAAATGTGTGGAATGCTTTACATAATCTTCATATATATCAAAACAATTTAAATATTTCTAGTATTCCTGACGACATTTCTGATGTCAACTTAATTAATCAACACTTTGTGTTCTCTATTCCGAATCAAAATATAGATTTACTTGGCTTTGAAGCTTTATATAACGGTACTCAAGAAAATATTGACTCTTTTATCTTTTAAGTGTATCTCGTAAAAAGATGTTCCAATTTCCCTATTTTCTATAAACTCCTGTGCTGTCGCGGCAGATGGTATCCACATTAATTTTATAATTAAGTGCTGTCCATTTATTCTTAAATATTTAACGCATTTAGTTATTTTTTTTATTGAGCATTCAGTTTTTCCATCTGATTGGAAAACAGCGCATATTATACCTCTACTTAAGGTTAGCAAACCCTCAGAATATAATGATCTTAGGCCGATAAGTATCCTGCCAGTCCTGTCTAAGATACTGAAATATGCGGTCAAACGTCAACTAGTGAAACATATTGAAAAATTTAAAAACCTTCCTGAAACACAATCGGGATTCAGGGAGAGACACGGGTGCGCGACGGCATTACTTAATGTAACTGATCACATTTTTACGGCTGCTGATAAGGGTCTATGCACTATTTTAATTTTACTTGATTATTCCAAGGCGTTTGATACCTTGAATCACGCGGCTTTGGAAATAATACTAAGATTTTGCGGCTTTGTCAGTCAGTCTACTGTGCTTTTTTTCTCTTTGCTCAGTGGCAAGTCCTCTCTCTATCTATACACTACTAAAGGTGTACCGCAATGGTCAGTTTTGGGCCCCATTTTGTTTACTTTGTATACATCTATGTTGCCTACCTTCATAACTAACTGCAATGTACAAATGTACGCTGACGATACGCAAATCTTTTACTCTTTTCATCCGAATGCTGCAGAATATAGCTGCCAACTTATAAATGCGGATCTGAGTATTATTCGCAGAGTTTCCCTTGATCATTGCTTGAGATTAAATCCGGACAAGTGTACAGCTATGTTATTTGGAAGGCCGGGTGATAGAACTAAAGTTTCGGGTAGATTGAGCATTAGCATTGACAACCAGGAGATACCATTTAAGAATGTAGCAAAAAATCTGGGACTGATGTTGGACTGTGATCTAAGGTTCGAAAAGCATATTTCGAATTGTATTAAAAAAGCAATTGTTAGATTAAAACTTCTTTATAATTCAATGCATATTCTTGACTTAAATCTAAAACGGATTTTGTGTGATTCTTTGGTGCTATCGATTTTCAATTATTGCGATGTTGTGTATGGACCCTGTCTTTCACCCGCGACGGCGCAGTGGGTGAAGAGGATACAAAATTGCTGTCTTAGATTTATATAGGGAATAAGAAGACGTCACCCTGTGAGTCACAAACTTTTCGAAACTCGAAGGTTTAACATGAAAGGGCGACTTAGGTTTCACTGTGCAGTATTATATCATAAAATATTAACTAATAAAAAGCCTTCCTATCTGTATCGTAAAGTATTCTTCAGAACAGACGTTCACACATTAAATATTAACCTCGTTTTTTGAAAGGTCGTTTTCTTATCAGATCGTCTCTGTTTGTAATGCCTTGCCTCCTAGCCTGGCATGTCGCTCCGTGCCTTCGTTCCGATATAATTTTAAAAAATATTTATTTAATAATTATCTTAAAAAAAAAACATAGTAAAAATAACTCTAATTAGTTTTCGACCAGATAGTCCTGTTTTACTGAAATTTTAAGAAAAGTGAACATCAATTAAATTATTAAAGATCTGTCTAGTTATTATGCTAAGTATATGTAGAGTAATATACATTTTTATTATTTTCTTTTGGGCTAAGTGTAAAAAGACCTTATCGAGGCTTGTCTCAATAAGGTGAACTTCGCCTTTTCGTCTTTTATAAAAAAGTGTTTTGCATATTTGCACTATTTTTTTTTTTTTTGAATAAAGAGTTTAATTATTAAAATATTATTTGACGCACCTTATTATTATACAATACTAACATGAAAATATTTTTAGGACCAAGTTCAAATGTGCGACAGTAGATTGCCCTGAGTGGTCAGTCCTGGAACCGCCGACGGGGTGTTATAGAAAATATTCACTAGACGATTGCTGTTATATTAGAGAGATGTGCCGTAAGTGACTTGTTGGTATTATCCTTATTTTTGTAATTAATTATATTAGGATACGGTTTTAGAGAAGAGATAATAATAAAATAAAAACAATTGTTATTACTAAAAAATTATTAAAAACATCATTATGCGCTTGGAGGTTTAAATCAAATACCCTGTAATGTACATATAATGTAATTCATATTTATTCTATTTTATTTGCATCACGTCACATAACACACTTGGAAGAACTTAATATACGCGTAATTTTGATATAAATGTGTATTGTTTGTCTTGTCAGATCTTATTGCGAATAAATGAAAAACTTAATTTCTTACACAATTAACAATCTTGAAATGGCAAAAGTGTCAGCAATTTGGTTAGAAAAGAGCTATATATTTAAAAATATTGTACGCATTTGCAGAACAACTATTCAGAACCCATGTGATTTTTAGCTCAATTGGACGTATATAATAAAAATTAATGTTTATATCCTTTGGTCACACAACATAATATCTTTAATTACGCAAACAAGCCATTTTTTGTGAACCGATTCTGATAGCTAGCTCATATTTATTTGTATTATTGGCAATTAAAACGAAGTAATGGGAAAACACAATTTCGGTTTGAGTAATGTAACAAGTACCTACACATTAAGAATTAAAATTGTTATTTATGGCATAAGTGATAAATAAAAGTGACTTTTTATTTTGTGAAAAGGGAAGTTTGGAACACGTCCAAGGCGGAGTGTCCCGGAGTGTCCCATTCCTTCGAACAAAATAATATCACTTTTAGCACATATATTATACACTATTTATTCTACAAACCTGATTAAAAATACTAAAAATACCAACATTATTTTTATCACCAATATCATAAAACGACATTTTAGAAGCTGATAGCATGCGTTAAAACATTTTTTTTTGGCGTTTGTAGAAAATAGTTATTAACCTAATTAGTGCGGAAAGCGATACATTTCCGCACGCCACTGCCGTGGAGTGCAGAAAAATCATTTTCCGCACGAGTTAGGTAATATTTTTTCCTATAATTACGCACCTATGTATTAACAAATGCAGTTTAGTGAAGAGGGTGAAATGAAGTATGTAAAATTTTTATTTATTAGAATTGATTACTTTAGATTAGATTTGATCACAAATCAAAAATTTAAAATATGTCAAATGTGATTTTCAGAACTCCTAAGCTTCATTTACCTTTAGCGACTGTCAAAAATTGTTACAAAACGCACATACATGTTATATTTATTCACAAATAAAAATTACAATATATTTTTAAATTATTATTTTATTATCAATTATCTATTATTGTCGGATTGTTTACATTTAAAGGAGAAGTCATTTCTAAACACTGTTTATTATAAGTTGTACTACTTGTTAATGGAAATTAAATAGCTTCACCATCAACTTTCTTTTCGGTAAAAATTTTGCAATTTGTTTTTTTGTTCTCTATTGAGTCTTCCAAATAGCCCTCTGTCACGGTAGTGGATTTCCATCGTCCATGCCTCTTGATATTAGTTATATTTTCTCCTAAATCAGCTAACATTGTGTCCGAAAATCGGCGAAAACTGTGGCCCGTATACATTTCTGGATCTGGCAATCCCAGGTATGCGGCAATATTGCAATGCAATCTTCGCAAATGTATTAATCCCCACACATTCTAGTTTACAAAAAAACGACGATAAGGTATATTCGAAGGGCATAGAGCTACATATTTCCTATAAAGCTGAAGGTGAACTGTATCTCCACCCATTACAAATGTTCTGGAAATATCGGCTTTTATATCAGAAATGTTGATGATTAGTAGAGGGTCTCTTTCTGTCTTCAATATTATCAATGGTTAATTTAGTGAGATCTTCGCGACGTCATGCACTTGCCAATGCAGTAATGGTCGCAACTTTATTCAACAAATAGACGTCATCAAGTGCATCGGAAAAAATTTTGCAATTTCCTCTTTTGAAAAAACTTTGGATTTTTTTGGACTGTAACCTACGTTTTTCCATTTCAAAAATACTGTTAAAAAATCTAATACTTTCGATATAGCTGAAAAAAAATTGTCTTTTTCAAGCACTAGTACTTTCCAAAAAATAATTTTCCGGACCAACATGCTTTCGAAAAGTGCTTGCTTTCCACACACTCATAGGAAAAATTATTTAACTGATTTTGATGATGCCAGACCTTCTACAATTTAGTTTCGCAGCTTTTTCGGCTTGAGATTTGTATGTTAACTTAGACGAAAATATTGCACAACAGTATGCTAGACTTAGAAGAAAATTGCGTTTTATATTTTTATTACTATAATTTTTAAATAGGTATCTTTAACTCTTAATTTTTCGACAAATAAAGACATTATAAGGTGCCAGTAATCATGATGTGGCCACAAAAAATTTAGCATAGTTGAAAAAATTGAAAATCAATTGCTTCATTTATGTCATAATATATTTTTATGTTTTAGCTCCATATGAAAATTCTACGACTTGCG
Organism: Kuschelorhynchus macadamiae; assembly: GCA_030620095.1. Taxonomy (NCBI): domain Eukaryota; kingdom Metazoa; phylum Arthropoda; class Insecta; order Coleoptera; family Curculionidae; genus Kuschelorhynchus; species Kuschelorhynchus macadamiae. Next base: position 1,033,829 of record JAUTXW010004731.1, read on the forward strand.
TATATGATGGTAAAGTCTACAAAGAAGGTGAGAACTTCTTGCCAAAAAATTCTTGTTGGCGATGCGTCTGCCAAGCGGGATTCAGAGGTATGTCATAACAGAAAAAAGAGATGTTACATGTTATCTTTCTGTACCTTTCCCACGTAAAATTATTGTCATAATCATTGCTACTCTTATTTTTTGACGCTCTTTATAGCAATTAACACATTAAGTTTTTTATATCTACAGGAAAATTGGAGAAACCTTTTTGTAGAAGAAGATCGTGTGGAGTACAAGTAAAAAATCAAGACAAACTACAACAGAGATGTGCTCCCCTCTACTACAAGAGAAAATACAGAGAGAATGATCCCCTTTGTTGTCCAACAAACTGGATTTGTAGTGAGTTTTTTAGTAATCGAAAACCCTAATCTAATTTAATTTATAAGATAAATGTATACGTATACAATACGTTTCTTATTATTTTTTAGGTGAAGGCAATGAAAAAATAATTGGTCGCCCAAAATCCGGTAAGTTCAACAAAAATCTAAACAAAAAAAACTAATGACTACCTGTTTATTGTATTTTTATAGATGATTCTTTTAACTCATATAACTTAAGGAACATTATTCTATTATTGCGTCATGCCGAGAATTATTTATAAATCATGATTTAGTTAGAATAAATGAAAATAATAATATGCATTGTACATCGTAATCACCTGCCAATAAAGCTTTACTTAACCGTATGATATAAGCCTGTTCACGGTGTCACTAAATATTTATTGAACATTTAAGGAACATGCAGCAAGAGATAATTATATAAGCAGTGTGCAGAAAATTTTTCATTTTCTAGATGCAATGCTAAGTTACCTATATTGTAGAAACCTTTTTTGCAATTAATTCCATAGCAGGTGTTAATATGACAATAAAAGGCATTTTCATGAGTAAAAAGTATATTCTGTTGTTTTGCGATCATAAGAGTAAAAATAATGTCTAAAATACTTTTTTGCAAAAAGAAATCTGATACATAAATGACTTTTCTCAATTTCGTTTTTCTTAATTTTCAACTAAAGATTCATGACCCATTTACGACAAAATAAAATACAATAAAAATATAAATAAAATCCCACTGCACGTCTCCAAGCTGAAGGTTATGTTTCTGCTTTTCATAGATGCATACTATGTTGATTTTTAGTCTTGGACATATTTGAATCCTACCATAATTAGGTCAAAAAAAATATTTTTTTTTGGAAAGTAGTTTACCAGTGATAACATTTAAAGACTTACAAACAAGCACGCTCGTGACAAATGTGGAGAAAAATATTTTACTGATAAAAATACATTATCTCTCTGGCCAAAAACAATCCAGTATTGTTTTTTAACCTCTATTTTGAAAATGAGCAGTTTCTGACCTATGCTCGTTTGACTTTTTGCTTTACATTTGAAAGTACTTGCTTAGGTGAAAGACTTCTAAAATTAGAGAATCTTATTTAATGAATCCTTCTAAAAGAGCAAGTTAATAACACTAAAATATTTCTTTATAAATTTCATTAAAGTGTATCTAAAGTGAATTGAGACAACATAAAAACTAAATATGCGTGAAGCATGGGCGGCGTGATAGAAAGTTAAACTTATTTTTGTAAAACAAGTTTATTATTAGTGCTTTCTTTTTATTATTTATTCGCATTTAAGAATTTTTTTCCATAATTTTTTTTATTTGATCTGGTCAGGGGATGGGGGCGAAATAGCTAGGCTAAATGGAAAAAAATGTATTCTGCGTACATAAATCGCATAAAACGTATTTTTATGGGTTTATGGGTATAGAGATTATTCCAATTGTAACCTACTTGATAATATATTTACTCTACAATTACACAGAGGGGAAAAGGAAAGGGATAATAACTGACAGACAGATAGACAGATCGACGGAATTGATAAAACATATTTTTTTGGCATCTAGGGAAGCTAAAACCTTAAAATATGTAAAACCTGAGAGACTGAATATTTTATTTGACCGCTATTTTGTTCCGCCATCTTGAATCATAGTTTTAGTAGCTTATCTCTATACCACAATTAGTTATTGCAAACAATTTGTCAGTCTATTAAGTAGTTTTTTCAGGCTGGATTTTTAAATATTTCATTAAGCCGCCATTTTGTTCCTCCGTCTTGTATTCGTACAAGAAATTTACCGGTTCATTTCTACATAATACTTGATTTTTTTACAAAATTTGCGATAAGTTGGATCACTGGTTTTTTAATAATTTTTTTAACATCTTACTAACACGCCATTTTGTTTTGCCATATTGAATTTTAACCAAAATATTGCCAGGTCATCCTCATATGACTCTTAATTTCTGACTGAAATTTGAGGTTGTTCTGATGAGTAGTTTTTAAGCTATGTCGCGAACTGACATACAGACCAACAAACCGACGGAATTGATAAACCGTATTTTTTGACATCTAGGAGCGCTGAAACCTGAAAATATGTAAAACCGATAGATTGGTTTTTTCATGATTACAAATATTTTATTTGGCTGTCATTTTGTTCCGCCATCTTGAATTCGAACCACAGATTTACTACTTCATCTTTATACCACAATTAGTTATGACGCACAATTTGAAATCAGTCCGTTAAGTTGTTTTTCAGGATAAATTTTTAAATAATTTATTAAATCGCCAATTCGTTCCGCAATCTTGGACTCGTACCAAAACTTTATCAGTTGATTTCTACATAATACTACTTGATTTTTGTCCATAATTTGAGATAAGTTGGATAAGCGGTCTTTAGTAATAATTTTTTTAACATTTTAACAGGCCACTATTTTGTTTTGCCATATTAGATTTTTACCAAAATATTACCAGGTCGTCCCCATATGACCCTTTAATTAGTTTCTAAGCAATGTCGCGAACTGTCAGACAGAGAGATAAACCGACAGATGGACTGACGGAACTGATAAAACATATTTTTTGGCATCTAGAGGAGCTAAAACCTGAAATATCTAAAACCTGAAAAATTGATTTTTTTTACGATTACAAGTATTTTATTTGGGTACCCTTTTGTTCCGCCATTTTCAACTAGTACTACAATTTTACCATTTCTTCTCTATATAATACCACATTTAGTTATAGCACACAATTTGAAAATGAAATTAAGTAGTGTTTTCATGTTGAATTTTTAAATATTTTATTAAGCCGCCATTTCGTTCTGCCATCATGACAAGATTAATACCAAAATTGTATCAGTTGTTTTCTATATAATACTTGGTTTTTGTGCAAAATTTTAGGCCAATTGGGTAAGTAGTTTTTTAGTAATAATTTTTTTTAACATTTCACTACGCCGCCATTTTGTTTTGCCATACTCGATTTTCACTAAAATGTTACCAGGCCATGCCGATATGATCTTTAATATTTGACTAAAATTTAAAGTCAATCGGTTAAGTAGGTTTTTAGCTATGCCGCGAACAGACAGTTCGACAGGTAGACCGACGCAATTGAGAAAAAATGTTAATCTAGGGAACCTTAAACGTAAAGCTCAGAAAAAATATTGAAAAGTAATTTTTTCACAATTACCATACTTCCCTTTTACAAGGTAAGTAAAAACATTGAATAGAATGACTGCGAGATCTCTGAACAAGTGCAGCGACGCAAATATTTTAAAATATATCTTTTTTGTGCGTTTTTTGTTAAATCAACGTCTCCAAAAATCTAACCAATTGAATTGCGGATATAACCAATCAAAGTGCTTAACTCTAATACTCCGCCCACAAATTTTATAATGAGTTCACGTTGACTGTGTAACGAAGGTCCGCTGTTTGGTTTAAGAAAATCCGTAGAGGGCAACCTAATGGCAGTCTCCCCCACTATTTTTGTTTAAACTTTTTAGTGGAATATTATGTAACTTGATACGCACCAATATGAGCCTACCTTAGTTTGTTTTACACACCTAGGGTTCAACAGAAAACACACTTACAAAAACGTAAGTTAGCCCTCCCACTGTATTTTTAAAACTTTTTTAGTGGAATATTATGTCACTTGATATGCACCATTATGCACCACTCTTAGTTTGTTTGTCACCCATAAGGTTCATGAGAAACACCCTCAAAAACTCAAGTTGGCTCCTCCACTAATTTTTTTTTAACTTTTTCAGTAGAATATTATGTAACTTGATATGCACCACCCTTAGCTTCTTTTGCACACCTAGGGTTCAAAAGATATTTACAAAATACTGAGGTAAAACATCTACTCAATATTTTCCTACTTTTTTTAGTTTTGCAGCTTTACGCACTCTTATACACCAACCTAAATTTGATTTGCAGCCCTAGATTAAAATTATGTGTTGTGTGATGTCTTGCTGGATGCAGGGATTTTACGATACAAGATATCTTTCCGGGTTTAATTTTATTTTGTGTTGTACAATGTTATATCCTTGTTTAAAGTTTAAGTGTTTGAGTGCTAAGAGTATACTATATGTCTACACATATTTTAATTTTTTCATAGCTTAGTTATTACGAAAGTTTTACAAGTTATATATATATATATATATATATATATATATATATATATATATATATATATATATATATATATATATATATATATATATATATATATATATATATATATATATATATATATATATATATATATATATATATATATATATATATAATATATATATATATATAAAAGGGACTATTTAAATCTAATAATCCAATATATATATATATATATATATATATATATATATATATATATATATAGATATATATATATATATATATATATATATATATATATAGAAAATATCTGTTTGTGGCATCCTTCGTTTTACGTCGCGAAAAATATATAAAAATAAGCGATATATATATATATATATGAAATAGTTTTAGATATGATATATATATATATATATAGTATATATATATATATTGTTAATCTAGTTTACTTTATAAAAAAAATATATATATTTTTAAAATATATATATATATATATATATATATATATAGGTGTTCAAACAAATTTCCTTGTTGTTGGATGCACATTTTAATGCGCGCAGGAACTTTATTTATAGCTCGCTGGATCATGCGGCCTGGCACTCTCTCCATTGTGCGTTCTAACGATTGTCTTAAAAGATTAATGTCGTTTGGTGGAGTTTTATAAACCAAGTCTTTTAGATGACCCCACAGAAAAAAGTCATGGGGAGCCAAGTCCGGGCTTCTCGCTGGCCATAAAACAACTCCTCTATTACCTATCCATTTTTCAGGGAAAACTGTATTTAGGTAATTGGTGACGATACCCGCGTTATGAGCTGGAGCTCCGTCCTGTTGCCACCACAGCTGCTGCAGTTCATTAAGCGGGTAGTCGTCAAGAAAGTTAATATAGGACCTGTGAGCATCTCCAGGTAGCGCTGACCTGTTAGGGCTCCTTCAAACAAAATGGGCCCTAACAGTCTGTTCCGACACAGTCCACTCCATACATTAATAGAGTTTCTACCTTGGCCCCGGATTGGTATGTTCTCGCGAGGATTATTGATAGACCACACATGCTCGTTGTGTCTATTAAACATTCCACACGAGCTAAATGAGGATTCGTCAGTCCAAATGATCTTGTTTGTAATATCCGGATCTTCTTGCAATGCCAAATTAAGCCAATTACAAAAATTTAGTCGCCTTTCTGGATCACCGGGCATCAAAAACTGACTTGTGTGGATTTTAAAGGGCCTATAATGGGCGGCTTTTAATGTTCTCCACACTTTCACGTGGGGCATATTATTTAAATCCCTGCCAATCTGCCTGGTCGAAATTCTTGGATTTTCATTAACCTAGAATCAAATTAATCAAATCAATCAAAATTAAAGCTAGCCATTGTTGTAAACGAATAGGTATCTTTTGCTTGAATTCATTGCGAACATTGCCGTTCCCGGATAATAAACTTACAGAATTTAACACAGCGTTTACTTCTTCTTCAGTAGTCCGCAATCCATAATTATTTCTTTTCTTAGCAAAATTTCCTTCATGTCGTAATTGCCTTTCAATTCTGTTAAAAATTGTATAATGCGGCTGGGGCCGTTCGGGGTACTCAATCAAATATCTTTCACTTGCGGCTATGCTGTTTCGATTCTCAAGGTAGTAAATACGAAGCATATCACATTTATCTGAATTTGAAAATATCATTTTTCTTTTAAAAAGTAGACTTTTTAATAAAATTATTAAATTATTGATAATATTTGAAAATGGTTTCCAAGCGCAAGAAAAATAAGAATCATAAATGTCAGAAATCCATGGCCACCTTATTTTATATTATTAATTAGCTTTTTTTCCACTATCTAAAACTATTTCACACACGTGTTACATATCATTTTAATCAGAATTAAAAATGCTTTTAAAAAAGTAAAAAAAAAATCCAGGTCCGTATTTAAATTTAGAAAGTTGATGATAGGCCACGAAGGACGAAACGTCGGATTAAAAATCTGACAACGCCATTTTGTAGAGGAGAAAAAACTACAATAAGAATGTGGTCTTAGTTTTTTTTTATCTGCCAAAATAAAGTCGCAAAAAAATAAATTCAAAAATCGTCAATTTCGGTTTTTTTCGGATTTCTTCGAAATGGTTCGGAATATTTTTATTTTCTCAGCGGCATTCGATTGGGCTCTAAAATGCGCAACTTTGCCAAATTTAAACTACCCATCTAGCTCTTACGGTTTAGAAGATCCCAATGATGAGCATCGAATTTGAAACACCCGGTACATATTTGTAATATAGAATATATATGCAAATCATTTGCAATTTATGTGGAAAAAATGTATATTAGAATTGGCGTCAACTATAAATACGTTTTTTTTTAAAAGTTGCAAATTGATAATTTCAAATAAATCAAAAGAGATTTGACAGATATGAGGGAAGATTAGATTGGATTCATGCAGTTGCCAATGCCAATTGACTTAAAAAAAATATATATATATATATTTATATATATACTTAAAAAGTTTTCCATATAGGGCAAACTTTTCCGCGGGCACTGTATATGTTGTTAGGTAAAATCCCGATTTGAGTTGGATGCCTATTTTTCTATTAAAAACTAGTTTCTTGGGTGTTAGAAACTCGCTTGGTTTGTGATTCTTTTAAAAATTTGGGTCCATGAATTGAATCCAAAATTTAAAAAAAATTAGAATAACCCATATTAACCTAACCTAATCTTAAAAATAGGGTTTCCTATTTAAATCGGGTTTTAACTGAAATCGAGTGTTTAAGGTAACAGATATACTGATAAAGATGCCAAATTAAATATGAGTTGTGGTCTATAGATTTCTATTAAAATACATATAACTGCTATCCGGTCTCTGTACTCCTTGAAAAGCCTTCTCAAGATATCCAAAATCTTTCTTTGCCTGCCTATTTTAAAAATATCAAATTACGTTTCAATATAAGCGCTATTGAGCAATTTAAGTATTTTTTAAACCAGTTTCAAACATAATTTTTCCGACTTTTTAAGAAAAGAAAACTACAACAATGCAATAGTTAAAGAAAGTATAATTATTGTGACATGCTCTCGGACTAATACGGACGTTTTTTTATAAATGTAACAATAAAAAATAAAGATAGAACCAGATAATTATACAATAACGCCACTATGATTATGATTATAACTATTTAACATTACATGCAGCAGGCATGTTATGGTCTGAAATATCTGAAACTATCTTTGTGTAACAAACGGATCTTTATGCAATGTTCTTGATTCTTCTTGGGTTTTTTTTCTAAAAGGGTTTAGGTGCACTGTACTCTCAACACTCAAACACTTAAACTTTAAACAACAATATGACACTGTGCAAGAAAGAATACAATAAAACCCGGGAATATCTTGTGTCGTAAAATCCCTGCAACCAGCAAGACATCACACATCACATAACCTTGGCCTGTAAATCAAATAAAGGTTGATGCATAAGAGTGCGTGAAGCTGCTAAACTAATAAAAGTAAGAAAATATTGAGTAGATGGTTTAACTCACTATTTTGTAAATATTTTTTGAACCCTAGGGGTGCAAAACAAACTAATGGTGCATACCAAGTTACATAATATTGCACTAAAAAACTTGATATTTTGTAAGGGTGTTTTCTATTGAAACCTAGAGGTGCAAAACAAGCTAAGGGTGGTGCATAGTGGTGCATGTCAAGTTGCATAATATTCCACTAAAAAAGTTTTAAAAAAATTAGTAAGGGGGCTAAATTAAGTTTTTGGAAGTGTGTTTTTTCTTGAACCCTAGGGGTGCAAAACAAATTAAGGTGCAAATGGTGCCAGTTTACATAATATTCCACTAAAAAAGTTTCAAGAAATTTAGTGGGGGGGCTCGCATTAAGTTGCCCCCACATATGGTGCAAAATGTTTTATTGGTGGTGCCCAATGGTGCATAAGGAGTGCATTTATATTGCGTTAAATACACAAAGTAAAACACAATATCTGTTAAATGGATAGCAAAATTTAATTTTGCTGTGATGTTGTTTGGTGTTAGTTTCTGGATTTTACATTCCACTTGCAACGGGATCTTACATCTGTGGAGTTTTAACAGTATAAGATCTGCAATTAGTAAGTATTGTTTCTAAAAGTTCCAGTTTCTGGAAAACAGCGATGAATATCTGGAAGTACTCGACGGTCAATTAGCATCAAACAGGAACTCCTTTCGACATAAAGACGTCAAAGGCTCGACTACGTATACGTATTTTTTGAAAATGGCTGCCTATATCGCTTTCGAGAAAGTAAGAAACTTATGAGGTACAACGACAAACAATCCCTCTGTTGAGGTTATCTTTGGTTTGGTTTCCCTCGCATTTCCATTAAAAGTCCGCAGATAAAATGTCTGTCAGCCAATTCAGAATTTGCACAATTTGGCATGGTTACAAGTATTTTACAAAGCAAGCAGTCCGCCGCACGGATCTTGGGCTGTGACGTCTGAAAGGACTGGGCGATTAAACGCATAAAACAAAAACCCATCGCTCTGTGCGTTGTTGCGCTTCATTTAATTGTCTAGCCCACGACTTGTGCGTCAGACTTTAATTCAGTTTAATATTGGACTAACTTTAAAATGAGGTTCGCCGAAAAAAATTTGGTCACCAATAGGATGATAATATTTGCCGCGCGCCGATTACTGGCACAAACGTAGCTCACAGTACGGTTTAGAAGTTATTTACCAAAATATGCATGTCGTTTTTTCATTTCGCTCACAATTTATTTTACCTTGTTTATTTAAATGTATTCTGTTTATTTTTTTAAAAAAAGTCAATGGAAATTCTAACCAATTAATATTTTCAAATAAACTAACTCTTAACTTTACTCTTTTAGTGTATTCAATTAATAAAAAAAATTCATTAACAAAAAGTTATTATTCAAACATTGTTATTTGATTATCAAAAGTTTAAAAAAAAAACTTAAATACATAGAAGAAAATAAAAAATATGTTTAAAAAAATATTTAAAAATATAGAGGATAAATTGAAAACAAAAAAAATTTGCCACCCTGTATCTTGAAAAATAGGCATTTTTGGATATAAGTTTATATAAACTTTTATACCTAAAATTAGAAAAGGAATCTCATCCTGGATTATATGCATTCAATTAAAAAACACCCGGTATAAGACATTGATTGTTATCCAATTTTTAGCCATTAACAGGCGAACTAACATTGTTTTGTCGCACCGTATAGTAGGTAAGCATTTTAGTAAAAATCCAATATGGCGGAACAAAATGGTCTAGTAAAATGTTACCCAATTATTACGAAAAAACTGCTTATCCGATTTACCTGAAATTTTGCAGAAAATCAAGTATTACGTATAAATCAATTGGTAAAATTTTGGTACGAATCCAAGATGACGAAACAAAATGGCGGCTTGATAAAATATTTACAAAATCTACTTTTCAGATTGATTTCAAAGTTTGTGCAAGAATTAAGAGTAACATAGAGATGAACTGGTAAAATTGTAGTACGAATTCAAGATGGCGGAACAAAATGGCGGCCATAAAAATGTATGTATTCATGAAGAAGGGTTTTACATAGTTTTAAGTTTAAGTTTTCTAGATGCCCAAAAACATGTTTCTCAATTCCGTCGGTCTATCTGACTGTCTGTCAGTTTGCGGCATAGCTAAAAAACTACTTACCCGATTGACTTCAAATTTTGGGAAAAAATTAAAGGTCTTATGGAGATGACTTGGTACCCTTTTGATAAATATCCAATATGGCGGAACAAAATGTTTAAAAAATCATCACTGAAAAACTAAATACCCAGTTACAAAAATCAAGTGTTACAAAAAAATGAACTGGTAACATTTTGGTATGAATCCAAGGTGGCGGCCTAATAAAATATTTTAAAAGCTAGCCTGAAAATACTACTCACTAGGTTAATTTTAAATTTTCTGCAAGCATTAATTGTGATATAGAGATAAACTAGAATTGTGGTACGAATAAACCAACGTTAAATTGTTTTTTTAATTGATTTCAAATTTTTCTTAAAAACTAAGTATGATATAGAAATAAGCCAGTACGAATTCAACATGCCACAACAAAATGGCGGTCTTAATAGACTAATTATTCAATGTATTTTAAATTATGTCCAAAAATCGAGTGTAATATTGGCAGAAACTGGTAAAATACTGGTACGAATCCAATAAAGTGAAACAAAATGGCGTCCAATAAAAATTTTTGAAAAGGCAGTATATGTATATGTGTTATTAAATGTCTATGTGTGGAACTAAACTGGGTTACACTTCAGTATTCCTAATAAAAGAAATATTCATAACGAGGAAAGTTCCGGATAAAGGAAATTTACCGATTTTTTCCCATATTTTTACATATATATATTTTTTTACAGGTAAAATGTATATATTTTGTTAAAGCCAAAGATTTGAGAAGAAAAAAAAATTTAAAATGCGCTAGCGAATGTTCTCAAATATTGGCTTATTTAAAACGGAATTTATCATTAAATTTTTTTTAATTCCCGTATTTTTTACATGTCTTTTTTTTTTACAGATAAAATGTGTCTATTTGGTCAACGGCTCATAAGAGTGGGCCAAAGATTCGAGAAGACTGTAGAGATGCCGAGAAATATAACTGTAACTTGTGAATGTAAAATACCACCTCTTTTGACATGTTTAACATATGTTGTGTGATGGTGTCATAATTTAATTAGTTAATATCTACTTTACGTTATGAAGGAAGGACATAATCTGTTTTTTATCGGTCAAGATATCACCAAAAGGGTAAACTCATATGTTGAGTTCGAATATCCATGTCGAGGTGCCTACCCTGATCCCATCGTTCCTACATAAAAAAGGTGACAATATGCATCAGCTCATGAAAAATAACACATTAGTGCAAGGCAATGTTCATGGTTGTTTTGAGAACTTCGATATTTCATTATCTTTGTTCAAATAAGGTATAATTATAAAAATTAGAAACAAAATAATTGCGTGGGTATATCTGACTTTGCGCATAAGAAATCATACTTATTTATTTGTTTGGTAATTTTAATATTACATTTTTGACTGATTCACTTTGAGCAAAGATGTGAAACTTTCATTAGTATAAGACCTATTGTATGTTTACTTATGTTAAGTCAAACCAGAGCACAGTTATAGTTATGGTCAGTTGTCCAATAGTTTTAAGTTGCTAGAGAAACAGGAAGGCAGAAATTAAAGATCGTGATGGCTCTTTTGTGTCCATGGTCCCATTTTCTTTCATGGTTTCACTTGGCCCTCCACTTTGAATATTGTCATCTCGCAATGAAATTAATGCCATTTAATGATATTTAACAAAGGCAAGTGATTAAACGCAATTAATACTAACAGTCCCGTTAATATATTCAATATTTTTCTTCGTATACTGAGTAATGAACTAAATGACAATAAATTATAAACCGAAAATGAGGCATCCCTAAATTTTAGCTTTAAATTCTAGCCAATAAGGTTCAATATGAAATACTATTAATGACACGTTTCCATAACAAACAAACTGACTTTCCTCTGTCATAAGGATTTGCATGGGACTGACTAATCGTATATGCATGCATTACCTTACGTTTCATGATGCAAATGACGTGTGTAAAGTGTGACATAGCGCAGCATCAGAAATATCAAATCATAAACATGTTATGCAGCTATAAGTCCAAATTTCATGTCTCAAATCAAGGAAAGTATATTTTATATATTTAATTTCTCAGGCCTCATAAAAAATATAGCAAAAAAAGTAATTAAATAATATGGTTATAAAATAACTAGAACGTTTTATATATTTAATAAAATATGATTTTAAAAATATTGGTTCATTACCCTTAGATATTTTTAGGTTATGACTATCCATATGTTCAATGAATATATTATCATAAAACAAATTATGCAGATTATTCGTTTTTCCTTCTGAAGAAAGCTTTAATTTACTGATATGTACTTATTTATTTTAGATTTACAATAAAGTTATATTTATTTTTATAAATTTATAGTTTTTTTTCTGGTTCATTAATAGATACATAGTCGTGGCATCAAAAAAAATTATTAAACATCGGGCTTTTATAATCACTATTTCGAATTTAAAGTTAACACCTCATAATAAAATTTAACTTATTTTTTGGTAATTTTAATGAGAAAATGTTTGAATTGTTGTAACTGTCTGATTTACTTTGGGCAAAGATTATATGTTTCACATGTCTTTTTAAGATGGCATACCGATTTTGAGAACGTTCCTGGTAACAATTTATGCAACTTTTAGCCTTTTAGTATCTACTGTAAGGATATTATTATAACTTTAATAAAGACATAAAATTTACGATTACCTAATTCACTTATTTTAAGGCATTCAATATTTAGTTAGTAAAATGATATGCACAAATACGAATAAACAAATATTTAAAACAAACCAGAGCACACGTATGTCGGTTGTCCATATGGTCGGTTGTCCAATAGCTTTAAGTTGCTAGGGGAATAGGAAATCAGAAATTAAAGTGGTAGCAGCTTTGTTTCCATGGTGTCATTTTCTTTGACGGGTTCGCTTGGCCCATCACTTTGATTAATGTCATCTCGCAGTGAAATTAATGTCATTTAATATTTTTTATTCCATTGTCCTAGAAATTAATAATTCGCAAATGAAGTAGTAAAAAAAAACAAAGTCAAATGAGTAAATGAAATTAATACTAACATTCCGGGTAATATATTTAATATTTTTATTCGTGTTCTGATAAATGAACTAAATGACAACTAACTACGATCGAGATATCGTTAAATTTTAGATTTAGCGGTTGCGCACGCTATGTTGTCGGATTTTTGTTATCCTTAGCAGATGCAGCTTAACTTTAAATCGGTTTGTTAAAGTCCTCTTCAGCCACATATCTAGCTAAGCCGTGATAACTTGTGGCAACAACATAAAACTACCAAATCCAGCCCGTTATATGTCATTCATACTAGTTTGAAATTTATGTTAGTTGTTTGTTGTCGGTGACATTATTTGAATTTTAAAATAATAACAGAAAATAATTTCTCAGAGAGAGGAAAATCTATTTTTTTAAATCTTATACATACGTATAACGATATCATCGAAAAGCTACAGATTCTTACAAATCATAGGGATGTTTAACTGCACGTTCAATCTGATCTAGTATGAAAAGTGCTGTAGGTTTCACCACTCGAAACCTTTTGAAAAAAGTGATTGATCAAGAGAGTCAAAATAATTCGTCCTGTTGAATACCCGTCTTGGAATTTCGTGGATTATTAAATTGAGTTCATCAAGATCGTCATCATCATCAATCATATATTATGTCGATCTATATCTGTACTTTATTTTTAAAGGTAAAGGCAAGCAACAAATTTTAAAAAATCAGAGAAAGAATCAAACCTTTCAAAACAAAACCAATGCCAGCTGTTAATTCAAACGTTCCAACTGTCACTTAAGTAAAACTTAAGCCTCAAAAATCTTCGACTTATCTTAGATGACGTTAAATCAGGCTTCAAGTCAATTTAACTACCGCTGCAACGGAAATGTTTTACATAAGGTTCACCTTAAAAATAAGCGTTACTTATATTAATTAAGGGGAACCCGTGCAATCCACCCTGACTAGTCGTATATACATGCATACCCTTACGTTTTATGATGTAAGTGGCTTGTTCTTACAGTACACATACAGTCAGCATTACACGGCACAATTGGTCATTATGCAGCATTTTGTAGGAGAAATGATGGCTGTTTTGAAACGTATGACGACTTAAGTGAAAAAGTAAAAAATATTAGTAAAGAAGCATTATTTTGTTTTCAAGTGTTATTCTTCACGATATAATACCATAAATGTTATTACATTTTTACTTTTGATATGTTTTTGATTGATGGATTTTGTTATAATGGTTTTTCAATACTCCCTATAGAAGAATTCTTAACAAAGGAAATAAAGCAAACCTAAAACTGAGTTACTTCCTGAAAAATATGTTAGGTAATAAAATCAAAATATTTATGTTGGAACCTCACATTAATGTACATTGGTGGTAAATCATACCTTAATTTCTACATACCCTATATAATATTATGACTTTTGATTTAAAAAAAAGGTTAGTTTTTGAAATATTTTGCTTAAAAATTACCAAAAAAATCCGTTTATTTTGAACATTAGTTGATACCACGTAGAACCTTTTTATTCATGGTATCATTCATATACAAAATCTAATAAACATTAGTTTGATCAAATCAGAAAAAATCAAAATAAGCAAATATTTCCAAAATTCAGAAGTCAATAACGATACTACTCAACAATATAAAGCACTAATGTTGACACAGTTTATGTCGATTAGAAAAACTTTGGGGGTAGAGCTTAAAATAATAATAAGCGAGTATTTACCAAAAAAAATGCACCAATGTCGCCTAATTTGGGTCTATGAGAAAAATATTGGGGATGACCTTCAAACAAAATAAACGAATATTTCCAAAATTAAGCAAGCAATAACGAAACTAGTTGAAGCACTAAAAAGCACTAAAGAGCGACATAGTTTGTGCCGTTCAGAAAACCTTTAGAGGCTGACCTAATACAAAAGTAAGGGTATATTTACAAAAATAAGAATGCGCTAATGACGCCTAGTTTAGCTCGGCAGGAAAAATTTTGGGAGCTGACCTTGAAATAAAAATTAACCAATATTTCCAGAACTAAGCAAACACTAACAAAACACTAACGAATGACACTTAGTTTGGGCCTATCAGACAAACTTTGAGGGCTGACCTTGAAACAAAATAAACGCCATTCACGCTCGACACTCGAGACGAGAATGAAGAGGTCGAGACGAGACGAGATTCTCGTCTCGTCTCGACTTTCAATATAAGAAAACCCCAATAATTAACATATTGATGCTTTTATATTTTTGACTTTTGACTTATTCCTTGATTTAGAATTGGTGAAATTCAAAAGTCGTATAATTATCCACCAAATGTTAATAACTTTTCTCAACCCCCTTTTGATAACCATTTTGTATATTTACTTAATAGTCTAAAACTGCTTTGATAAATCCTAAAAGGATAATTCTCTTCTCTTCTAACAGGAAGTAGAAGCTCCTTAAAAATGAAGTTGCGTTAAATGAGATTTTGTTTTTGTTTTTAGAAATTTAAGTACTTACCTATTTAGAATATTAAAAATACTTCTGCAAAGTTTTAAAATATCTGAATGCATAATGTACATGAAAAATTTTATCTACAATCGTATTATTTTACAAAAAAAAATAAAATTTGTGACTTTTTATGCGGGATGAAACCATTGCCAAAATACTAAAAATGTCGTTGGTAGAAATAGCCCATATTTCTCAGAAAACGTTTCTGCTCTCATACCAGAGAACCTTTACATATTACTTTGAAAATGGGATGTAGACAAAAATAGATTTTTTGGAGGGGCTATTTGAGGCACGAATTATTCTAGGGGAGGCACATCGAATTTAATAGTAATAAAATATATATATACGGCAGAAAATATATCATGATATCAAAGGGATAAATTGATTTAGAAGAATTCAAAAAATGATCAAAATAACAATAGTATTATGTATTCACATATTTTACAAAAAACAACTCTTTTACCAAATCATGACAGTGGATTTAAATTACTACCCACCCAAAAATATCGTTGGTCTGCTCTATAAAGCGCAACAAATCAAAAGTCACTTGACTCTGTTCTATCAAAAAAAAACTAAATTACCTAATTTGATAAGAGGTAGCTATAAAAGATATTGGTTAATAAAATTATCATTAATTTCTTTCAAAACAGGAACATAAGCAGAAAATTGTAATCTTTAGAATATAATTTTTATGTAACTTCCGAAAAAATTATAATATCTGAATCTAAAAAAGGTGAAGGGTGCAGCTATAGATAATAAGAAGAGCAATTTGTTCTTCCAAAATTCTGCATTTGGTCAGATATCATATTTGACCTGACGTAATTTGCCAATTGCACTATATATCACAACCTTGCGTCTATAGATTTACATACTTAAGAATACACGTAGTATGTTAAATAACGCCGTGTAATTTTTGGACCACTTTAAAGTTACAAATCAAAAATTTCAGTTTATCAAAAAAAAAACTTTAATGTCCTCCTATCTATGTTATTTATTGTTTAATTTCCTTGTAATTAGATAGATAAGTGATACTAGAACAGGCATTCAAAAAAAATGAATTTATCTTATTCAAATATCTTAATTTTTTCAGAACATATGATGAAATTAGTTTCCAAAGATTTAAAAAATTCGAATTTTCTGCCTTTCGTGCTCTTTTTCACGAAATTCAGAAAAAGAAACTTTGTTAGACAATATCTCAAAAAAATGGTGCCTCTTATCAAAATGTCAAAAAATATTATTTTTTATTTCCGTTAACGACGTCCAAAACTACGATAAAATTACGCCAATAAACGTTAAACGGAACTGTAAACATTGTATTTAAAAAAATTAAATAGTTTATAGGTTACAAAAAGACAGAACAGCGTCAAAAAAATCATAATGCTCACAAGTGAAGTTAGGGGATGGATTTCTGATATGTTGTTTAACTCATTTCAGAGCAGCTGCCCCAATTTCCAGCTCACCGACATTTTTTGTCAGGTTTTCTTGGCATTTTGATTAAATCCTCTAGCCTAATTTCCGAAAAAGTATTAATGAAATAAAAAACTCTATAAAATATTCAACACAACAAGGCGGAAAGCAATTTTTACCCATCCAAATAGCTCGGTTCATTAGACTGATTTCTTAAATTGCTTGCCTTTTAACTTCTGCCCTTTAACCTCTGCCTCTTTAACACCAAAACAAAAAAAAGTGGGCCTATTTTTGCGATTAGCCGCGGCCTCCCCTGGTCTCTCCTGGTCTACGTCCCTGCTTTGAAATTCTCTGAGTACGACTAGTGTTAGGTGGACCACAGTTTGAGAACCCCTGCTTTATTATTTTTGTCAGGCAATTGAGGATATTCCCATAAAAATCGATTAACTAATCTTGTGGCAGAACTTCTCTAGATTACCTATACCCCGGGAGAAAAATTAAGGGCAATTTAATTTGTTAGGTGGACCACAGTTTGAGAACCCCTGCTTTATTATTTTTGTCAGGCAATTGAGGATATTCCCATAAAAATCGATTAACTAATCTTGTGGCAGAACTTCTCTAGATTACCTATACCCCGGGAGAAAAATTAAGGGCAATTTAATTTATGTTTTTTTAAATATTGAACTATTTTTTTCTTATTTAGAGAGGAAGGCAAAAATAAATGTCAAAAAATTATTTTATTAAAGCAGACATTTTGTGTATTTAGTGATCAAACAAAAACATAGAAGTTATTTTCAAGGGACTAACATCCAGGCAGGTACGATAGATGTGTCAATACTTGCTGGTGTTCAAATTTGGTATCATTCGTTGGTGCTTCGTGAGTGCTTCTTAGTGCTTTATTTGGTTTCGTTAGTGCTTTTTTAGTTTCGCATATAATAATTTTTTTAAATTTCAAGGTCAGCCCCTAAAATTTTTCTGATGTCGTTCTTTAGTGCTTCGTTAGTGCTTTTTGATGCTTCGATTAGTTTCGTTAGTGCTTCCTTATTTTCTTTAAATATACGTTTGCCTTTGTTTGGGTCAGCCCCCAAAGTTTATCTGATCGGCCCAAACTAGGTGTCGTTTGTTAGTGCTTTGTTAGTGCTCTTTAGTGCTTCAAGAAGTTTCGTTATTACTTGATTAATTTTGGAAATATCCATTTATTTTGATCTGATCGGCCCAAGCTAGATGTCATTCGTTAGTGCTTCTTAGTGCTTCAATTAGTTTCGTTAGTACTTCTTTAGTTTAGCAAGTATTGATTTTTTTTAATTTTCAGTGTCAGCCCCTAAAGTTTTTCTGATTGACCCAAACTAAGTGTCATTCGTTACTGCTTTGTAAGTGCTTCAAGAAATTTCGTTAATGCTTGCTTAGTTTTGGAAATATTGGTTAATTTTATTTCAAGGTCAGCCCCCCCCTTTGGTTCTGTTCGTAAGATAACTGGTACAAATAGGTACAAGATATAAAATTTATGGAAACAGATTTAAAATATTAAATCAATTTTTTGATGCTGCTGAATTGGTAGATGGATCATTTGAAATAAATTGTGCTTCTAATGTTTATCCTTACTAGAAAAATTAATAGGAAAATGTGACATATTAGCCAGTTCCAATGAAATAGAAAAATGTTCATTCTGCGAAAAGAGTCAAAATCACACACAAATTTTCTTACCGGTAAATATTGACATGATTTCTACTTCAATAAATTCGCTCGAGGAATCAATTACAAGTACCTTTTTCCCTAGTTTGAAGTGCAAAAAAATATGAAAATAATGTTACCATAGAAAGAACCATTAATAACCAGATGTTTGTAGAAATCCCCGATTTGGATCTTCGTGTAGAAAGCATTCCGCTAATAGTTTATGTAGCTAAAAAACAATTTATTTTTAGAGGCGGAATAATCTTTTATAAAACATCAACCAACGGCACAATTGGTCATTATGCAGCATTTTGTAGGAGAAATGATGGCTGTTTTGAAACGTATGACGACTTAAGTGAAAAAGTAAAAAATATTAGTAAAGAAGCATTATTTTGTTTTCAAGTGTTATTCTTCACGATATAATACCATAAATGTTATTACATTTTTACTTTTGATATGTTTTTGATTGATGGATTTTGTTATAATGGTTTTTCATAGGGAGTATTGAAGAAGAATTCTTAACAAAGGAAATAAAGCAAACCTAAAACTGAGTTACTTCCTGAAAAATATGTTAGGTAATAAAATCAAAATATTTATGTTGGAACCTCACATTAATGTACATTGGTAGTAAATTATACCTTAATTTCTACATACCCTATATAATATTATGACTTTTGATTTAAAAAAAAGGTTAGTTTTTGAAGTATTTTGCTTAAAAATTACCAAAAAAATCCGTTTATTTTGAACATTAGTTGATACCACGTAGAACCTTTTTATTCATGGTATCATTCATGTACAAAATCTAATAAACATAAGTTTGATCAAATCAGAAAAATATTTGGGGCTGAACTTGAAATCAAAATAAGCAAATATTTCCAAAATTCAGAAGTCAATAACGATATTACTCAACAATATAAAGCACTAATGTTGACACTTAGTTTATGTCGATTAGAAAAACTTTGGGGGTAGAGCTTAAAACAATAATAAGCGAGTATTTACCAAAGAAAATGCACCAATGTCGCCTCATTTGGGTCTATGAGAAAAATATTGGGGATGACCTTCAAACAAAATAAACGAATATTTCCAAAATTAAGCAAGCAATAACGAAACTAGTTGAAGCACTAAAAAGCACTAAAGAGCGACATAGTTTGTGCCGTTCAGAAAACCTTTAGAGGCTGACCTAATACAAAAGTAAGGGTATATTTACAAAAATAAGAATGCGCTAATGACGCCTAGTTTAGCTCGGCAGGAAAAATTTTGGGAGCTGACCTTGAAATAAAAATTAACCAATATTTCCAGAACTAAGCAAGCACTAACGAAACTTCGTGAAGCACTAGAAAGCACTAACAAAACACTAACGAATGACACTTAGTTTGGGCCTATCAGACAAACTTTGAGGGCTGACCTTGAAACAAAATAAACGAATATTTTCAAAATTAAGCAGTAAAGAACGACACCTAGTTTAAGTCAATTAGAAAAACTTTAGGTGCTGACCTTGAAATTTAAAAAAAAATTATCCGAAACTAAGAAAGCACTAACGAAACCAAATAAAGCACTAAAAAGCACTAACGAGGCACTAGCGAATGATACCAAATTTGAGCGAATCGGAGATTCCTTGGGAGCTAACTTCACGGACTTGTTCAGTCACTATATTTTTTTGACCCTTAAGCGGATAGGTTAACATATTTAAAGTCGAGACGAGATTTTTCGAGACCAGACGAGACAAGGTCCTGATCTATCTCGTTTCGTTTCGACCATAGTTTCGAGACGAGACGAGATTAACCACAGTCGAGACGAGACGAGACAATGCCTTAGTATCGTCTCGCGGCATCACTATCTAAACCCAAGAACCGTGATTTCTTAAGTGAAATTTCTTAGTGTTTAAACGTTACAAAATTTCCAATTTTTTAGAAAATCTCTAAAATTGAATAAAGCTTAAGTCTCACTTCCGAATTTTACTTTCTTATTGCCTAGAAAATTATGTAATCGGATAACATTTACTTTCCTAATAAAAACACATTTTATTCAAATCCACCGTTTAGTTTTATTATTATAAGCAAAGCATCCTGGCTTTGCCTCGGTGAATAATATTCACATTGCGTGCCTAAAACAAGTTACTCGTAGCATAAATAGCTAGTTTGCTTTTTCAGTGCATTTTAATATTAAAACCCTTTTAGATGGAAAAACTCGATTTATTTTTTATATTGATTCTCTTATGAAATTACGGCAAATATAGTTACACTACAAAGCTTCTACTGTATTGTGTTTTTTATTATAATTTTTTCTCCTAAAAAGTGCCAAGTCGATCAAAAATATACTGGAAAACTTTTGCGAAAGCAGCATTTTTAATATAAATATGTTGATTTTTAGTCCTTCATGGATGGGAAATACGATGTGTTTTCATTTCAGGTGTACATCCTTTCACTACTACTACGTTCTAAAATGAACAGTTTTGCAGATGTATAACAAAAATTACTTGTGGCATTTTTGAAGTTTTGTGTTAAACCCCCATGGGGCGTAGATAGTTATATCTAAACGCTCCTTAGTCAGTAGCTATATTTTCTGGATGTTACTGTTGTTGGTCTTATTCCGCTTGATTTTTTGTGGTTATAGGTTTATCAATGATCGTCTTCTATACTGTTCGTGATTTTGATAATTCGTCCCTTTTAGGTCATCTCGATTTTCAATTTATATGGATTGTCGGATTATTCTGGTCTTATAAGAAATCTAAAGTCTGATCAACCATCCTGCAATGTTACGTCACAATTACTGACGTTGTAAAAAATTATCCGTTAAGAATGGACGCGTCCTCAACTTGTACCGTGAGCCTCCTCTTATACCAGTGCATTTATTCGTAAAGTTTTGTTGAATTGTTGAGTCCTTGAACTTTGGTTGACCCCCAAAGTTTTGGTGGCCCGTGTTCAGTAAACACTCTGTAGTTACGCCACTAAGGACATTAAATGCTTCAGATAATCCAATAGTAAAATAAACAAGACTTTTTTATTTTAGTATTTGATAAGCTAACTCGAACAAACTAAACTGTTTTATCGGGTCAGTAGAACAAATAATTATTGTTTTATTTACTTTTTTATTATGTAGTTGTGTTTCGTTTGGAAACATATCTATTTAAATAAATAAAAATACAATTTTGGGTGCTAAAGTCAAAAAAGAAAAACGCAATTACGGGAGAAAACAGATAATACCAGCCTAGGCTTATTTCTGAAAAAACTCCCAATGTCATAATAACAACAAAACACATAAAAACACTGACAAAATACATTAAAGAAAGAAACGTCATGGCGAAAATAAAACAAAACTAATCGATCTTCATCATCATCTGAAGAGTGAAATTTATCGGACTCAGATTCATTTAGGTCTATAATAACGGGAAGATTATTAGAAGCATCTATCCATTCTTCAGATTCTCTGTGTGCCTGACATAACTTTTCCACTTTTCAGGAGTTTCCTAAAATAAAAATGTGCAATTGCTTCGTTTTATAGACCAACTACAGCATCCTGTGTTTGGTATTGGTATCAAAATACCAGACCAGACCATTTCTATCCCATTAAATTGACAATGGTAAGGTGGGACGCGCAAAACTCAATGTCCATTTTTCAGGGCTATCTCATCCATTCTGAAGGGATCCCAAAAATAATTTTTAGAGTAACATAATAATTGACACTTATTAGAAAGAGATAGGACGCATAAAAGCAACAACCGAAATGTTACTGGCTGGAACCAGGCCAGCTCGGTCAGTGGCGCAACTTATATTGGAGACGCACGCGTGGTTCTGATCCAATTAAAACTCGGTCTTAAACGCGACAAGTACACATGTAAGTGATAATTATAGGTTTTAAACTTCTGAAATGTTACCATTTTCCAAAAAAAGTTATTTAACAGTTTAAATAAAAAAGTAGTAACTTTTAGAAATGCCTTTGTTATTTGTTAGGTTTTTCCGAGGTTTTTTCACCCCGAAGATATACTCAGACTGAAGTACAAAACGTCCCAAGACCGAGTTTTAATTGGACCTGAAGCCACGCATTTCCTTAAATCACTGCATGGTTTTAAAGTTGATTTTTTTAGCTTATTCTAAATTATTAGAAACAGTTGGGACGACACTGGAAAAATTAGTATTCTCCAGATAAATTATAAATTTAGCAAAATAAATTTGAATGAAATCATAAAGAGATCTTTTTCACACTTTTAGTGTAGTTTGATTTGCTATTTCCCTAAATCATACTGAAAAATAATCGTTATTATTGGGAAAATAATGTTTTACCACTAAAATGTAACTGTCGGCTCTTTTCAATCCCTTCGATTTTTGATATCTTAAGCTGAACATAATATAAACTTTGTAATACACTAAAATAATTATTTTGTTTAACGAACAAAACACAAAGTAAGTCAGACTCCAGATCATTTGTTTGGCACTAAAACAACGACGTCTCTCCATTTTCTCTGGACTTTAGGTAACACCTACCTGCGCTTGCAAGTACGGCGCGTTACGCGTCCCCTTTCTTTCTTTGTCTAAGCACTTACCTATCTTTTTTCTGGTAAGTGTCGCTTTACGATATTCTATATTTGATCTTTCATTAAAAGTTCTGAATATGAAATATATTTTCTTTGGAGCCATTCCACAAGAGACTATTTAGTCCAACTTTAATTAGGTATTTTTTCAACCAGACCACAGTGATATGGTGCATTATCCATAATTATTAATGATGATTCAGCAAGATTTGGCATTAATTGTTCAGTAAACCACCTAATAAAATAAAAAGCAGTTATTTAGATTTGTGGAAATCTAAAACATACAAAATAACTAAATTACGGTTTGCAAAAAAACTTAATTAAAATATACAATGTTTAACAGAGATTTCAGATTAGACAAGTATCTTATAAAAAGTGTGATGTGATATTGTGTTTTGAATTGTATTTATGTAGTTTTACTTGAGAATATTTGTAACTCATTTTAATACCTTTAAAAATTTTCAGTATCCATCGAATTGTGGTAATCTCCAAATTTTGTGCCTGACTTAAAAATAAGACTAGCATTTTCTATAAAGCCATCTTCACAGCCAGCATGTAAAAATATATGTCGAATTCCTTCTCCAGATTTTTTACGCACAGTTTTTAAAAAGGCAACCTATCAACTTTTTTTGAATGCCCCTTTGCTAAAAATCCATTCTTCATCTAAAACTACAGGCTTTAACGAATAAGGATCAAATTTATTTTTGACGTATTCTCTTAAAAAAGACAGTATTTTTTGTGCGATAGATGGTTCTTTCATAAAATATTTTCTGTTGGAAATTGTGCACTTTCTCCATTTAAATTTTAATTTTCTTAAAACAATATTTAAAGAACCAAATGATATGCGAACACCAGGAATATCAAGAATTTTTTTTGGAGCGTTGTCACTGTTACATGTTCACCTGTTAAAAACAATATAAATATGAATGAAAATGAATATGAATGAATAGCTACAAATTTTAATTCTCAACTGCTTCATAATGGCATAAAGTCTTGATCCTATGGTAAAGAGGAGTTCCTCGTGTAGAAACATGACTAGCATGAACTTTTACTTCATAGTCATGATCTGTTTCAATACCCTTGGAAACTAATTTTTGAACGGTGCTTAAAGAAATTTCTAAAGCATCTGCAACACGCTAAAATAATATTACAAATTAGGAAAATCACACATTTACATTATATACTTCGAAATCTTACTATGACATAACTTATTTTACAAGAAGGTAATTGTTCCGTATACTTGCTTGTGCTATTATAAGATATTTAAATATGAAGGTGTTTTTTTGCTATATGATATAAAACAAATAGAAATATAATTATTACAACTAGTCGAGAGCCGAGTACTAAAATTAAAACACAAAACCACACCAGAGTCACCAACAGGAACAAAACCGAGATTCGCGGTTACCTAGAGAACATCCGAAATTTTCGGCGGACTTGATACACTATTACCACGGAGCAGCATATAGCCATCTGTGGCGAAACTCATAACCCAGGAGTAATTAAATCGAAAGTAGGAAAATATTAACGCGGCAAGAACCATCATACAGTAGACACGTGTTTGTGGCTTAAGGTCTACTCTCTCTTAACTAGTTAACTGTACTGAATAAGACCTTAAGTCAAAAACACGTGTCTACAGTTGACCAAAATCCGGCGAAGATTTCGGACGTTCTCTTGGTAACCGCAAATGTCGGTGTTGCTCCTGTTGGTAACTCTGGTGTGGTTTAGTGTATTAATTTTGGACCGAGTTGTACTCGTCTATCAACTAGTACTAAGACCTTAAGTCAGAAACATATGTCTACAGTTGGCCAAATTTCATTGCTTTAGCGGTCACCCCAAAAAAAAATATTAAGTATAAATGAAGCCAAAAAAGAGTCAATGGAATTCCAAATTTTCCACTCACAAAACAAAACTTAAGCTTCCTGGATCATTGTAAAATGGGAAACAACTAGTACCAAGAATAGAAATTATAGAAATTTTAAAAAAATTATTAGTTGGTATTACAAAATAAATAAACACATACTTACATTGTGCCCAGCGCTCAAGGGTAAAAGTGGAATACCGGCATCATTTTATAATAAGAGCTTGCTCTTTTTCACTAAATTGAGGACGCATTTTCAAACTCAAAAAATTACAATTTATCAATGGAAAAATTTTCGTTTGAAAATTTGAATAACTTTGACACTAATGCCAACCCAGAAATGTCAAATCTGATTCGTCATTGGAATATGTATTTAGACGAAATACCTTCATGGCATAAACAAAGATGGCATGATATGACGTAACACTGCAGAATGGCTGATCAGACTTTATATAGATATAGTTCAGGTGTTTAACTGCTTTGATATTTTGGAAAATTGTAAATAGGAGCCAGGCAAATTTAACACTATGATTGTTCTAAAAAGAACAATTTTTGATCGCAAGATGAAAGTACAAAACTGAAGAAAGCTTTAAAAAACCTCAAAACACAAAATATAACATCTAAAAATTGTAACGAAATGTCAAAATATGAACAAATAAATCGCGTCAACATCGTATTTTCTGCCAACTTCATAAATGCGTCTGTGTCTGTCTTTCTCATTGCCGCGGTTCCATTACACTTACATTTGTGCAGTGGTATTACTGCAACCACTTAATTGCGATATCAATGACGTACAACGGTTTTTAATTTATATGAACTATATACCCGCTACACCCTTCGAAATGTATTTTGTGATCTAATTCCTACATTTATAAGAAATAAATATATTTCGAAGGGTGTAAGGAGATTGCCAATATAGAGCAATATAAGACCAGAATAATCAAAGAAGCCATAGAAATTGAAAAACAAGCTGATTTAAGTAAAAGGGAGGAATAATATTTGAAATATATATATATATATATATATATATATATATATATATATATATAATATTTGTAATATATTACCAGCAGTATAAAGACAACCACCGATAAACCTAAAACTACAAAAATACCTTTAATAAAATCAAAGGCTAACTACTAAAGAATTACAATAAAATGATAATTACCATATAAAATTCTTTTTTAGCAAAAGAAAGGTTGGTTTTGAATCAATGGTGGGGTATGGACAATCTCTACTTTAGAAATTAAAACCACTAGTGGCGATTTTGATGGTCGGGGACTGACAATCTGATTTCGTTTCTCCAGAATGTTTACTCTAGACTTTGTATAACATGACATACTGAACTTGATTATTAATTATGATTAGGAAATGCGTTATTTAATTTACAAGATATTTTCGAAAGCGTAGAAGAACCACAATTTTTTTATATTCCGACTTCTAACTCGGAATTCCGACTTCTATCTCGGAATTCCGACTTGTAACTCGGAATTCCCAGATAGAAGTCGGAATTCTGAGATAGAAATCGGAATTCCGAGTTAGAAGTCGGAATTCCGAGATAGAAGTCGGAATTCCCAGTTAGAAGTCGGAATTCCGAGACAGAAGTCGGAATTCCGAGTAAGAAGTCGGAATTCCGAGATATAAGTCGGAATTCTGAGATAGAAGTCGGGATTCCGAGATAGAAGTCGGAAATCCGAGTTAGAAGTCGTTACAAAAATAAAAATAAAAAAATTGTGGCCCTTCTACGCTTTCGTAGATATTAGTATTTTTTGAGAAAAAAATTATCCCCTTTGCGAGCATTGATCCCCAATGCTAAAATAATCAATAATATATTAACCTAAAAAATACAAATTCAAAGATAAAAATATTGTCGTGTGCATTATAATACAAATAATGAATATATTCTTCTTTTCTCTGGCCGTTGGGGTTCCGGGACTGTAATCTCTCAAATATCACTTATTTTCAAAATGGAACAGGCCAGCGGATGGTTCTTTAGAGGATCTTGTAGGCTGGTTTTGGAACTTATCTCCAAAATGTAGGTGTGTCGTACTTGTTGCTCTTGGTTAGGGGCTGGTCAGTTTGTACTTCTGGGGCATCGCTTTTGTGGTTGATTAGAAACAACCACAAAAGCGATGCCCCAGAAGAAGGATTTGCATTCACCAGGAGAAAAAAGTGAAAAATGTACATGTTGCGCCAAATAGAACATCATGAGTTTTTAGCTGGCTTCTCCATTGGTTTCATGTACCAATGTTGGCATTATATGTCTTCCAATAGGAAGATATATGACAGAACTGAAACAGTATAATTAAAATAAAAGCGTACTGGAGTTTTTCATGTGCCGTATCTGATCAGTTTCAAGTGGTCTTGTATAAAGTTCTTGGATATTTTTAATGACTTTTTCTAAGATGTTTTAAGTACTTGTCAGATTTAAATATGGGACGGTTGTCGTACCAATTTTGATTAAGACATTCGTGGAAGTTATTGAATCTGGGAGGACTTAATGATTGATTGAATTTCGCTTAGTTTGGTGGCAAAATACGTAAGATAGGTTCTTGTAATAGTTTGGTTTGTTGTATAGAAATATTTGAACTATTAGAATTTTATATTGTTTAGTTTCACAATCACATGGAATGTGTAAACGAAAAGTGCTTGGAGAACTGATGGCGTTGTAGGGGCATGTTTTCGTTAGAGCATTGGGCTTCGGATTGGTCATTATGTGCTGTTCTTCTACTGTTTCTGCTGTTGTAGTTAGAGCAGATCTGTGACATCGCACTGGGTAGCAGGCAGTTTGTTCATCTACAACTGATCCCTGAAATGCACGTACTGGTCCTTGAAGTATATCTTCCAAGAATCTGGACAGGTAGCATAATTTATACTCATAAGGTTTATAGCGGTGAAGACTGACGCCTATTATTTGTCAAATATCTTCTTCCTTTTTTAATATTTGATAATGCTAGACAAAATGTCTTGAGTTCTATTAAGAACATTTGTTTCTTCCAGGCAAATGGATGGGTAGTAAGTTCAAACAGTGTCCATTGGTGATTTGCTTGGGTTATAGGTACTTTATTCTGATGGATAGTGATTTTTCAGCAAAAAAAGTATTCACATATCCTTAATTTGTGGTATTGGGAAATGCTGAAAGGTGAAAAAATTGCTTATTCTTCTTTAGTTCTATAGCCAGCTGATTTAGATCATTGCGTAGTACGTGCAGATGAATTATAACTTTTCGTATTCGATGGTGGCGACAGGCATTCATCCTTTCAAAAAAAAACCTTTGTTTCTTGATTGATCTTATAAGTGTAACGAATTTTCTGTTTACTTTTAAACTACTAGTTATTATGGTTAAAACTAGTTGTTTTATGTTTTCTTCATATTTTGTAACTGCATTTTGGAATTTATAAATGTAACCTTCCTCTTCTTTTATTCTTGTCTCGATTGCCTTGGCTGATTGTTGCTCTGTTATTTCTAACAGGAGGAAACTTTCACTTATTCTTTTCAATGACTGGCTCATCCCTTGATCTATTGCTTCAATTTTTTCTTTAAGCTATTCTGTATTCATTTCCATTCTATCTGGTTGACTTTCGATCGCTACTCTATAAGAGAAATTTAAGCCAAATGCTATGAATGGGAGAGAAATTGCTCGGTTTTTTCTGTGCTGTGCGTTCTGTGGATGCATGCTATCACACATTGCCAAGCGAGTTCCACTCGGTGTTTGCAGCAGGAACTATGGTTTCCAAATAAGTGATTGCTTCACAATCAGCACTAATTCTGTAGGTTTTCGTGCATCTTGACTTTGGTGTTGGAGGAGTCTTGGCATCTTATGTCCATCTCTACATGCTGTCTCCTGACCAAAGTGTTAATTTTTGTTTCCTGCTGCTCCTCTAAATTTAGTTCGGCTGCCTCCAGGGAACGTAGTATGGTAGAATTCTTCTAACGTACACTATATCTGTTGCAGTACTTCGCCATTGTATTTTATATATAGTCCAAACCAACGTAATAATAGCTTTTCGCTTCATTTCATTTTCTTTAACGGGATAAATACATTTACTTTGTGGCCTGGTACAAAATGTAGTTCCGAATGCTTTATATCAAATCAGCCTTTATCTTTTCTTTTTACCGATTTCAAAAAGGAGAAGGTTATCAATTCGATCTTATGTACATCGATGGTTTGACCAATTTGGATGAAATTAGGGAATATTCAGGATATTAAAAAATGTTAAAAATAGCGGAATAGCGTCATTTTGAAAGGTTTCCTCGTTGTTATATTTAATAATATATGCGTTCACTATTGCATTCACCATTCTGTCGGGAAGAAAAGTGTGTATGTTACCACCAGTAGCGTGCAGTGCCTTTTGAAACAGGGTAGGCAATAATAAATTACTTACCCCTTAAAAGTGCTTCTGTCTTGCATCAGTATGTCCATAAACAGTTTAAACCTAGTGACTTAAAACCGCTCTCAAAACTAATTTTTGAGAATGAAGTAGGTCTTTGTAAAAACGGTTTAATAATGCGGCTATTTTTTTTAAGCTACCCTAACAGTTGAAGTCTTTTTTCAGGATATTTTTAGTAGACAGGACACATATTGTGACTCGGCAGCATGCCGATTAAAATCAATATTACGACATATCTCCGCTCTTGCGTTTCTTTCTATTACATGCCTACGATTCTTTTTAATATCTTTTTTCTACTCGTACAAAAGCTCTGTTTTTGGTTTTCGTAAGGTTTTTAATGGTGATCGAATTTTGCTTGTCTATTGGCCCTTATGGGATGCTTTTGGGGCGGGATAATTTTAGGTTGGTCGATACTTTTTTTAATTTTTGAAGATAAGTGGTGGATTTTATATTAAATGTATGGAAAAATGCCATAATAATTTAAAACAGTTAAGAGAATTCTGGCAAAAGACAAATAGATTACCCAACCATTTTCATAGGGTAGGCAATGCTTTTTTGCCTATACTGTATACACGCCACTGTGCACCACTGTGTATTGTATAATCAAAAAACTTTTATAATACGATAATGTTACATAATATGCAGTGGACACTGGACACCGTAGTGGATATTTACTAAATTCACTTTTACAATGAAACTCGTATGTATAAATAAAGCTAATAAGGATGAAATAAATTTTTTTATAAAAAAAAATTAAACCAACTTCAAAAAAACGCACTAAAAAGTGAAAAACAATAAATAAAAATTACTTATCCGATTGAGTTCAAATTTTGGTAAAAAATTAAAAGTCGTATGGGCTTAATGGATTTATTTCAAATTGTGTGCCATAACAAATTATGGTATAGAGATCAACTACTAAAATTGTGGTACTAATTCAAGGTGGCCGGCCAAATAAAATGTTTGTAATCGTGAAAGAAACATCCTCTCAGGTTTTATATACCTTCACGTTTTAGCGTCCCTAGATGCCAAAAAATTCCGTCAGTTCATCTATCGGTCTGTCAGTTTGCGGCATAGCTTAAAACTATTTACCAGATTTCAAAAATATCAGAAATTAGGAGTCATATGAGGATGACCTGGTAAATCCAATATGGCGAAACAATGTTAAAAAAAATATTACTAAAAAACCTATTTATCCAATTTAGTTCAAATTTTGCACTAAAATCAAGTGTTATATAGGAATGAACAGGTAGTATTTTAATATGAATCCAAGATAGCAAAGCAAAATAGCGGCCTAATAAATAAAATAAATATTTAAAAAATCAGCCTGAAAATATCACTTAATAAATTAGTTTCAATTTTTGTGCAAGAATGAAGTGTAACATGGAATCTGTCTGTCTTCTGGTTCCCCTAATTTTATAATTTCTCCTACTAATTCTTAAACGTTTTTATGGATTAGGGGTAATCTTTCTAACAAAGAAAAAATTTGCAGCTGATGAGGCTTTTATATTTGGTAATACATCTGTGACTGTGTAATGGAAGGCATAATCCTTTGCAACTAATATCATAGTTTTGCCATTTATGCTTCTGCGTTCTCTTAAATATTTTCCTTACCAGCGTGGACAACTAGAGAAATATAGTAAAAATATATTTGGATTATTATAAACTCTCGATTCGTCGTCAGAAGGTACTTTTCGATCATATTTACGTTTTGGTCGCTATATCTCGGAAACGTTTTCAAATAAAATTTTGAAATTTGATACGGTTTTATAGCATACTTGGGGCTCTCGAACGGTATTAAACGGATATTCGTATCATTTTTGATTTTTCAACCATTAATGAAAACCAAAATGTTTTTTTCGAGTTCTTTAGAATTTGCTATGAAACATGGTAACTGTCGAAAAAACTGAAAAATCGATATGAAATTTTTAGGAAACGTTTCTATCTACGGCTTTATGAAGCCGATTGGTAATAGGTGAGACCGAGGTTTGGGAAGTAATTTTTTATGTATTTTTAAACCTCAAAGGAAAGCGAAAAAATGGAGTAATTTGGAAACGAATTGCTTAGTCAAGGTAAGAAGGGGTTTGATAGAAAGTTTAATGGAGATTTAAAATCAGTAGTTACCTATACCGGATATGAAGGGAAAAACCATCAGAATTTAAAAAAATCGGTTTTTGTCCTCAAATTTCACATACATTTCACTGTTTTTTTTCGAAAATAGTGTTTGTGGGGAGAAAAGTTTACTGGGCTCTTTTCTTTACTTTACAGAGTTAAAAAACGACATTTTGATAATTAAGCTCTGATTTAGCTTAGTTTTCCCTCTGCCTTTTTTCTCAATTCTCTCTTCCTTTGTCTCTCCTGGATCTTGAATTACTGTCGCTATGTTTCTGCCGCTTGTATAAGCAACAGCTGCTTCATCTGGCGTCACATTGGACTGTCGATGTCGGTCATTAGCACCCCCTTTAGATAGTTTTCAAACTCCTCTTTGAAACTGCTTGTTGGCTTTAACAGGTCATCCTCCCTCTGTGACTCTATTTCCATTTTAATTTCAGTGAACATCTCTACTTCTCCTAAAAAGCTAAGGAGCTTCTCATC
Source organism: Kuschelorhynchus macadamiae (assembly GCA_030620095.1). NCBI lineage: Eukaryota > Metazoa > Arthropoda > Insecta > Coleoptera > Curculionidae > Kuschelorhynchus > Kuschelorhynchus macadamiae. The sequence goes on from JAUTXW010004731.1 coordinate 1,065,872, forward strand.
TTCTAGAACTTTTCCTTCGCTTCCTTTCTTGTTTTCTTCAGGGCGCTGGTCCCACCACAGAACACCCTCACCGTGGCCAAGGAATTAGGTGTAAGTGCGTGTTAGTGTGTTGCAGTGTAGTGATGTATTGTGTGTGTTTTTATGTCTCTTGACAGTCTGTAGATGCTGCTCCTCTCTTCCGTCTATTACATAACGTACACCCATTATACACCATGTATCCACGAATCACGCGGCTCATGCCTTCGTGGACGAGAAAGTAGGATTTCATGGTAAAGCTGATTTGATTTTTAATCGGATTTCTGGCTCATTCGTCAGAGAACAGTGGGCATTACTCGTACTTTTGTTTATTAACTAGTAGCTGATATTAGCAATAAACTTTTTATTTACATAATTTCACTTAATCTAACAATGATAAGAGGCAAGTGTCGTTGCATAACACACAAAACTTAACATCATGACATGATTGAAATGTTTGCCATTAATTATAAGAAAACCTTCCATCTGCTTTAAATCTGGTCAAATTGCGAAAAAATTTTGGAATAGCTGCTTATTTCATTTGCACGATAAAATGTCCCCATTTTTCATGAGGTTACCTTACTATAATATGACATTTAGGTATGTTAGTAATACAAAACACCGACTATACTTCGATAGATGATCCATCAGATGGTACAAATATATGAATCACATCAACTAATTCCTGTCGCAGTGCATTTAGAACGCACGAAACAGTATGTTTTTCGGTGTTGTCAGAAAAGTCCACTTGTTTAGAAATACAATACAAAAGATTATGATTATCTATAAACTAACTTAACAGCAATAGTGGATTGGAAACAGTACGTCGCATATTGACAACTTTGGGCGTTGTGCGAGGCCAATAACGTCGGCCCAGGGCGTTTTGCTCCTCGGGAATCTCTCGATAGATCCCTATTATGGTGAACAAATAGAAAGGTGTTTATTAAACATTGGATGGATCGTCTATTCAAAGTATTATTTATGGGAAATAACCAACTTTCAAATGCTATACGTAGGATATATTAAATTTTAATTAAAACGTTGTCAATTAAATAATTTCCATATGTGGCATGTTATCTCCATCTATGATTGAATTGATTCTGTTATTTGGTTCATAGATTTCAGGCGTCCATGGCAGAACGGGAAACCAATCAATAGGCCAAAATTGTTGCTTTTAGTTTATTTCACTATAGATGTCGCTAAGTATGATTTTTTTGAAAATAAAGAAAAACCAATAATTTTATATAACTCGTCTTACAAGATTTACTATTTTAGATAAGAGATTGGCGAATTTTGTATATTTATATATTTTTTATACCTAGATTTTTTTTGAATATGCTTAAAATAAATACCTATATTTAAAATATTTACATTGGTCATAATTGCGACCTTATAGGATGATTACATTACACAAAAATAATTGAATTAGAGTAGTTCTCTTCTCCAAACAGGTGATGACAATAATTTATTAAATTGAATAAATAAGAACGATTTTGATATGCAACCCGCGTAAGTGGGACGTTTTGAACGGGCTATCAATAATTATAGCATTGTAGTATTTGAGTACTTGAATTCTATAAAAAAATCACGTTTCCCTTGTAGGTATTTAATATATTCTTTCTTTTTTTACATTGAAAGGAATAAGTAATATCGATTTATGTTCATCTATCGTTTTTTTTTAATTCCCCAATATATTTAGCTAATTTTGCAAAACAAGATTTAAAAAACGAAATTATTTGTATTTCTTTTTGTTTTCTAAAAAATCAAACTTAGCGACATCTATAGTTAAATAATCTACAAGCATCAATTTTGGCTTTATTGATTATTACCGTTGTGTTATGGACGCCTGAAATATATAAACCTAATAACAGGATCAGGTCAATAATAGATGGAGATAAAATGTCCGATGGATATTATTTAATTGACGAACTTTTCAGTTAGAAATTAATAAATCCCACGTATAACATTTTAGAGGTGATTATTTCCCAAAGACAGATAACAATTTAAATCGACGATACATCAAATGTTTAATAAGTTACCCCAAAACGGATTCCAACTTTCTATTGTATTCTGTATAGTAGGGTCCATCGAGCGATTTCCGTGTAGCAAAACGCCCTGAACCGCTGCTGTACGCTTCGCACAACGCGCACAGTTGTCAATCTGCGACGTACTGCTTCCGATCGCCTTTCTGTTAAGTTCGTTTATAAATAAGCATAATTTTTGTATTTTATTTCTAAACAAGTAGACGCTTCTGACAACACCGAAACACATATTGTTGCGTGCGAACACTGCGACAGGAATAGTTGATGTGACTAATTTATTGGTATCTGATGGACTTTCTATCGAAGTACACCTCACAACAAATTGGGACATTTTAACACAAATGAAATACGCGCTTGTTCCAGACTCTCATGTGTTTAGCTTTATTTTTCTCATGGTAAATATATGACCAGCAAATTGCACCAAGGTCCGTTATTTATGACCTACTCCAATTTTTTTTTCGCAATTTGAGCTTTATTTTGACTTTAAAGTAAAAAGAAGTGCAATTATATCAAATCAATTAATAGATTGGCATATTAAATTTGAAATAAGTTATCATTCCCAATACCTACGTTATAAACTAAATAGTTATTTAACATAAAATATCTCGTTCTATTTTGTTTTGTTTATATTTTCCTGGGATACTTTCTCCTTTAAAAAAATCTCCAAGCATCAATATTGTTCCAAAGTGGTATATTAAAATGTTGTAAAAAGCAATTGTTTGATAATTCTACCTTATCGGTATACTTCGCATGTACCATACATAAGTTGAAATTTGTTAGCGGGAGTTTGTGAAAAACAAAATACTTATTCTTTTAATAGTAAATCGGGGTTGCTGTTTAAAGAAACCTAAATGATTGCCGCTCCTGTATATTTTAAAAATACTCGTCAACCGCTTAATGTTTATTTATTTACGTAAATAGCCTAATATGCAATTCAATTTATATTGATCGTCTGATTTAGGGTCTATGATAGTTAAGTGACATTTTTTTAATCTACCGACTCAGTTTCGGCCATACAAATTTCTTTTTTAGTCAACATGGTAGTCAAAACCCGTTTTTGTAGCTAGCGTTATGATATTCATACTATATTTTACACAACGTTGTTTCGACTACATGAACGACACACGTTGCCAATTACAGGTTTTGCTATGTTAAGTAACGACACCCGCCTCTTTCATCGTTAGATTAAGTGAAACTATTTGATTGATATTTAGTTCTTAAATATAAATAATCAAGAACTATCAGCTACTTGTTTATACAGAAAAGTTCGAGTAATGCCAATTGTTCTCTGACGAATAGGCCAGAAATTCGAAGAAAAATCGAATCAGCTTTAACAACAAATCGTCCACGAAGCCAGGAGCCATGCGAATCCTGGATCCATGACGTACAATAGGTGTACATTATGTAACAGCGGGAGAAAGGAATGACAAGTATCCGGCGCTCTTAAACTAGCCGGCAGCTACAGACGAGAGACATAACACACACTTACACCTAATTCCTTGGCCACGGCGAGGGTGTCCTGTGGAGGGACCTGCATCCTGCAGAAGATGGGAAGCTCCTTAGTTTTTTAAGAGAAGTAGAGATGAAAATAAAATGGAGGTAGAATCAGAGAGAAAGAAGTACCTGCTGAAGTCACCAAGCAGTTCCAAGGAGATGGTTGATAAGCTACCTAAAAGTGATGCTAATGACCGGCAGTCCGATGTGGCGCCAGAGGAAGCAGCTATTGCTTACACAAGCGGCCAAAATATAGATGTAGTAATTCAAGACTACTTTTGGGATTCAGACCGATAAATCGGATGGTTCTACGGTTAGCGAAGCTCATAAGTCAGGATCCGCGATGAAGAAAAAGAAGAGAGAATTGGAAAGAAAAAACAGTCAGAGGGACAGGGAGGCTCTTCGGATGCTCGTCTTAGGGTTGTCTAGAAAGCCGCCAGAAGAAGCTCGATTCTCAACTCCTAAATCAACCCAAAGAACAATGAGACAAGACGCTTAGGGGACCAATGGCAAGAAGGTTTACTAGTCCACATCTGAGGCGGCACCAGGTAGAACAGGAGACACAAGAGTGCCTACAGGGAAACCAGAAGGTAGATCCGTCAAGTAACAAGCGGCAAAGCCCATATCAAACGGTGTCTTTTCAATTCGTTTATTTAGTTGGATGTATTTTTTCTTTCATGCTTTTGGTTTTTTCATACCTGTATTGTACCTTGCTAAATCCATTTCTACCTTATCTTGTTCTTTTTTTAGGTATTCTATCAGTTTGTAAATAGATGAGAGGAGACAGTCTATTGTATTTTGATATGCCCTGTGCAATCCGTCACACATGTTTCATAGAGTGATGTGAAATATTGCAGCCAATCTCTTTTTTCTTATTTTCTGTCCGATGTAATAGTCCTCCAACATTTCAAATGCCATTTGTACTTCTGGTGAAATAGAACTAAGGACTAATAGCATTTTGATATTGTCGGGAGAGGGCTACTCTTCGTTTTCGGCATTTGCAAAATATGTTAAGGCAATCAGAGTAATGATGAGGGTTAGGATCGTGAACCAACTCATGTGTTTCTTCACAAAAGGTTGAATGACTAATCGGTCCAGCTGATCGGCATATAGGTCTAGCTTGTGCTGGGCTATGTTCAGGTTCTCTACTTCGATTTTATTTAACTTCAGAGGCTTCAAATCTGAAGAGTGAATCTTTTCTGGAACATGGTTACAGCAGGCAAAAGTGATGTTTACTGGCTAATAATTCTATGTTATATTGTCGTAAGTATCGACTGATTTCTGGGCACGAACTCTTGTATTCCCGACGAAGGCACTACACTCAGGTTGAAGATTTATTAGAGTATTGGTTTTAATGATGTTAGTCTATATCTCTAGATACACATTTGGTTGTCACTGGCAAAAACTGTCAGCAACAGTTATTCACCACAATTTCTGACTGATTTCTTAAATATTGCAGTTCTTGGCAAGAATAACAAAAACCTGGCATATTCTGGGAAGATGGTCAAGCCCTGGAAGGATGTTGAAGCGTAGTGATTTGCGGATAGTAGTATAAAGCAAAGAATCATCATCTCGCGTAATTTGTTTATTAGTTATTGACAAAATATGATAAAGACTTGTTCGAATATCCAGAATCGGCAAAAGATATAAATGATAGAGAGTGTATTTCTAGTACGAAAATTGTTCTAGTATGTAAATAATATGTATTTAATTCTATTATGTCGAAATATTTAGTTACGTTTGAATAATATATCGGTAAGGGAATATTATTCTTCTGCAATGACTGCGATATATGCTTTAGTGAGTCCACTAAATCATGTGGAGTGATGATTGAACTGTGCAAACTTTTTATACGTGCAAAAGTAACTGCGTTTATAGCATTAGTTAGTGATTCGCACAAGTCTATTTATATCGAGTTGACATAGACGGAATTTGAGATGATCGGAAATATCCATAATTGATTCACAAATATTTTACTTGTGTTTTTATTAAAGGCTTCCTCGTCGATTTTAAGTCTTTCAATAGTTGCATTAAAGTTTTTGATAACGGATATTGTTACGGATATTAAATTTTTTAAAAGATTTTCTATATGATATTCACCGTGGGTTAATTCTTAGATGTATTCATTGCAATATTCATCATCAGAGGTGTCTAGGTTACCGGTTATTGATTTAAAAATAGTTCTGATAGCACCAATTAGGAATTCAACGAATAACGGTGTTCGAAATTTCTTTAAGGAGACTAACATGAGTTTGCACTTGCAGTCTAATGCTTTGATTCGCGGTACGTTTTTGGCTATACTTTTCAATAAGCTTCCTAATTTTGTTATTTTTTATTGTCTCTTTGATTGTACCGAGGTCTTTGTAAACAATAAGAGTCCACTTATCATTCGAGAGTTTTATGGTCACTTCTTCGTGAAAGAATATTCCAAAAGTGTTGTTTATTGGTGTTAGAGTATATTGGGGCTGGGTGGCTGTTGAAAGCGCCATGAAGCTAGAAGAGAAAATTACTTATAGTGTTATTTCAGTCTGTCATTGGATTTTTATTTTATTTCAATGGTAATTAGAATTTCTGAATTTTGTAAAATTTCGAGTATTTCGAAAGAAGCGTTAAATTTATTTTGAGTTTTATCTTTGATATGTGATTCTTTAATATATACATTATATCGTACTTTATACTAATAGCGGTGAGCAGAGACATTTTGGTCAAAGCACTTTTTGGCTTTTTCTTTTTATTGACATGTTCTGGTCCGGGCTGTTTTATAAAGGTATTGCATTGGATTGTTTGGGTTACGCATGTATTTTGAAATAAGATGTTTTCACTATATAGAATTTCGAGAGGTCTAGATGAAGTGTGTCCAAAAATAAGTTCGTAAGGTGTGAAACCTTGCGTTTTATTTTTGGTATTGTTATATATACTATATGTCTAACTCGATCTGGTGAAATTCGGACCCTAGATACAGGGTTGTAAAATATTGGCGTTTGTCCAGTTGTTCACTTATCATCTACCATCGATTCATGCAATTACCATAATCTCTTCATTTTTGTTTGCCTGAGGAATCAAGTTTCTCGGGTACGACCCAAACTAGAGATGACCAAAGTGAAACGGATTCTTCTTCGGATGATTCTTTGATCTAACATTTTTTTAATTTGTCTTTTTACTTCTTGTTTGTGAACATGGGGATACCTGTATGATTTGGTGAAAACAGGTTTTGCACCATTGGTGTTAATATGGTATTTAATTTCGTTGGTAAAGGTAAGGTTATCCCCTTGGAGATAAAATAGTACTGAGACTTTAAGTTTAAGAAATATCGTTTCCCTAGAAAATGTTATTTTCATAAAATTGTTTTTTAGCCAGATCTTAATGACAACATAATGGTTTTACGCTTTTTGTCAAATTACAAAACGGTGGCGTCCATTTGACCAATTTTTCTAAGAGTGTTCGCCATGTAAAGCATCCATATACAGCAATGCCACGCCGGAGATGATTTTAGTATCAGAAGATAGCGAAACCTTCCCCTAACCATCAGCCCTAAAAGCACGGGTGGTGGGGTTTTTGCATCAAAGATTTTGACCTGGTGCCACCCTATAACTGCTCTGCCGTTTATTTGCTAGTTATCAATAAAGCCCATAATCCTTTTCAATTTCCCAATATTTGAGGAAAATCATTGTGATGCCTACCTTCCATAATGGGTTAAACTTAGCATTGATCCAACGATCAACTTGGTCAACCCTCAGATTATTCCATCTACTATCCTCACACGTAAGAGGCGCCAGCGATAGTTCTTGCAGCATTCAAAAAAACCATCCACTCTCTTCAACCTCTACAGGAAATGAGGCAGATAGACCGCCCGCCTGACTTTCCACAGAGTGTTGAACGTCGGCATACCGAATATCGAACTAGACAAATAATGGCCTCCGGCCTGAAGCGTAGGACTGCATAAAAAAATACAAACATTAACCTGACTGAGGACATCTCCAGGGATCTCTCGAATACGAATGGTTCCACGAATATTTCACTAGTTTACGTCTGTTATCGACACATATGCCGAAAATGGCATTTAAATACTCGTTTGCGCCCTAGCCCAGAATATTGCGTAATCCACAACAGGATTATGGTAGAGCAGCACAAGCTAGTACAATTATTCAGGCCGCCACTCGATCCGGGATTTTCTTGCAGGCAATAAAGGGGAATGTTTCGCTAAATTATAAAAAAGCTTACTGTTCGGTGAAAACTAATTTAAAATTTGAACATTAATTCTTAACATATATTCTGATTTGTGTTTCATTTCTAGATTGAAAACTGTAAGTAAGTTGGAAATAAAAGTGTTACTTAGGAATTTGTAATATAATTTTTTGAAAATACCTTTTAATTTATTTATTTTTTGCATATTTATACAGTACCTACTCAGTTGGTAGATAATACGTTTTTTATCTATGAATTTTGAAAATCGCTTATTATCCTTGCTGGTACTGCAGATTATACAGGAAATATTTTTTGATGCAGGAATTTTTGTATAATTCTCAGAATTTTTTAATTTAAGATTACTTTTTGTTAATATATCATTGCAACCGATTTTCTCTAGATGTTAAGAATGTAAATACAAACAAAGCCATGTCACTGTCAGACTCTCACGTGGTTAGGTTAGGAATGTTTATAATACTATAAGTTGATTTAATAAAAATTAACTATGTAACGTTTTGCTATAAATAAATATTGACTGATAACGAATATTAACTGTAAATTTCAATATTCCAGATATGACCTGTTACGAATAGCAGGTATTTATTTTTAAACCTTAATTTGTAACAGTTACTTAGATTTGTGGTTAAAAACTCACTCTTGACAACATTGGTTAAGCATGTGCACCATTATGCATATAATTCATTATATATCTAAATGAACTACGACAATGGAACAAAGACAACAACAGTGTTAAATAAAATATATTTTATTTGTTTATCCAATATACAAATTATTCAACAACTTGTAGAATGTACACAATGCTTTACACAAAATACTTAGAAAACTTCATATTATGTACAACAATAATATTTTTAATTTATTTAATAAATTATAGTTGCTATTTCTAATGTTAATTTACATAAAAACGGTACTATTTAAAATTGGCTGTCAGATAATTTCTTAAATTTAAAGCATAATGTCTTTCTGGAACGGAAACTAATAGTATATATTCTAAAATATAAATAAACAGTTCTCCTTTTTGAATAGATGTATTAATGCTTTTGAAAATAGTGTCTTTTTAAGACATAACAATAAGTACAAAATATTAGTCCTACTGTGGTCGACACTTATCTCTAGTTCTTGTCTACTAGTGATAAGTTGTAAAATTTGAAAAATCTTTTGAAATTTGGAATTACGTTTACAGCTTCGTGGAACTTAACAATTAAGCGGGATGAGTACCGCACTTTTTGCCAAACAAAGAATTCCAATAAATGAAGAAACAATGCTTCTTTATAGTTATATATAATTATTGAAAAGAACATTTATAGGTTATTAGAGTGTGACTCGTACTCATATCAAAATCCATCTTTTAAGGGTGAAACACAATGAAAATTACAATGTTATTTTTCTTCAGTGTTTTGTTAGACACTTTTTGAAATATAGATTATAAGGGATTATATTTAGTTCCAATGTCAAAATTATTATCCATTTTTGTACCACAAGGGTGTACTTTTTAAGTTTTATATTTCTCTATTAGTTTTTATGTTAAACGTTCATGGAATTTGCATTGTGTTCCCCACGTTAACTACGAGACTTATTGAAAAATACAAAAATAAAACGGATTTTGGTTTTTGCTATTCCATCTCTAATATTATAGTAAGTGTTACAAAGTTTGGTTTTTAAAATTAAAAGCATGCGTTTGTATACCGATAGATGATAGAGGGTGTCTAAATGTCGTATAAAAATCTGAGGGATAAAGAACCTTATAACCAATTTTTGGAAGCTGTCATCCAAAATATATAACTGTTCAAAATTGGAGATTTCCTAACTCTTAGACAAATTCTGTCTTAACTCACAATTAGCACCATTGTGCTAATACTAATTTTTTTTTTCATTTGCTACACATAATATTAAGCAATGTTGCTTTTAAGTAAATGAGAATGCACGTTATTTTAATATTAAGTTTTACCTTATTTTGTTTTATTTATGTTATTGGGATGCTGTTCATCGTCTTTTGGTTTTGGCAAAAGCGACCTAAAAATAAGAATTGAATTGAAATCAGATGCGTTGTCATTTACTCGATAACAACATTACTAAGATTATGAGTAGCAAATTTCTACAAAGCAGATCGCATAGATAGTTGTATTTTGGGGCTATGTGAGTTAAGATAGAAACCTCTAAAAATTCCCAAACGAATAGCTTTTAAACAGGTAAAATTTAGATAACGACATATAAAATGTTGGGGATGTTGTTCACAGGGTTTTTTTAGACTACTGTTTCTGGAATTGCCTGTATAAAAGTAAAACAGCAGATTTTATGTACAAATTATTTTGACATAATGGTAAATAATTATATCAATTCGGTCGATACTTGGTGGAAATCCTTAGCTTAGATTTATGGTACTAAGTAAAAACAAAACAACTTTTACTTAAAACTTCCACTATATTAACCCTTCTTCGGGCGCAATCGGAAAATCACGCGTTGAGGCGCAATAAATCCAATAGATACCTACTCTGAAGCAACAGAAATAAACAGGAACAGGCAAAAAATTTATTATAAAAAAATCGGGTGCTGTTATTGTTTTATTTTCTACAGAAGGTACAGTAGGTACCGTTTTATTTTGTTTGACGAGTGACTGCTTTAGGTTCTTCAGAGGCCTCTGTTCTGTTTCAATTTCTGTATAGCTTTTGTTAAAGATGTGACGGAATTTCTTTGGATTTTTTCTGTTACCGTAGTTTTTCGGCATCCTCTTTATTCTCTGAATTATAAAACGGTGTCTGTCATTCCATTAAAAAAAATGCAAAATAAAAATCCCCGTTGTAATGTGCTGCGCATTCGCTGGCCCTTACTGGAAAATATATTTTTATTTAGACCAGAAGCTTACGTGCAACTCCATTTGGTATTACTTTATTTAAAAATACTGAAAAGTTCCATTTGCCTGATATATTACAATATAAAGCAATTACTTCACACCACTGAATGGTATATATACATAAAAAGGCACAATGAATATATTAGACTAACTACGAAAAAAAAACTAATTATTTAAATATTGGGATAGAATTGTAGTTATAGGATATTTTAAATTCTTCATAAAGGATATAATTGTGCAGAAGATGATTATAAAAGATATGGGATTAGGCTTAATTAATCTACGAGATTAAATATGGCGCTACTTAGTACATACATACGCAACTTCAACACAAACATCGCTGCAGATACCTTACGGCAGAAGAGGAAGATAGACGAGCGCGGGGCTGCCGATCAATTCGGAATCCAAAATTATTCCCAAATTTACTTGACTTGAATCACTTAGATTAGTTGCGTCCGACGAAGGGTTAAAAAGAAAATACCTTTCATGGCATGTATCGCCAATGAAGTCAAATATTTTATACCTAGTGTACAATGGGTTTTTTTCATGTTTACCCAAATGCATTTTAACAAAACATATTTAATAGAGGCGAATTGCTCAGGTTAGTTTGATCGTTAAGTAATAAACCTGTGTTTAAGTTTATTTATTTCTAAAGATTCTAGAAAATTCAATTTTATGCCTTTCGTTTCTTTTTTTAAATTGTTATTAAAATGATGATTACAATTAATTAAATGAGAAGCATAATTAGATCACCCTTGACAAAGCATTTATAATGCTCATTTTTCCTCTTTTCGAAACTTCTACCTGTCTGTCCTATACAGTGATGGGCGGTTAGTATATACCCAACGGGTAGATAAATAAAATTTGGGTATATACCTGGTATATACCCAAAAGGTGTAGGGTATATCCATTGAGAAATTTACTGTAGTTATATACCTGGTATATACCCGGTACATTCCTGGTATTATACCTAGGGTTGCCACCTCTGCAACTAAGTATTATTTATTTTAGATTTTAAACGTAGTTTTCTTACTTTGTGCATTATGTTTTTGTTTCATTACACTCTTATTTTATTCAGAATTAAAATATGTTTTTACTAGTTCTTCATTTTTTAGATTTTAAACGTATTTATCTTACTCTGTGCATTATGTTTTTGTTTCATTATACTATTTTCTTTTTTAATAGTATTATTTTGTGATTTTTATTTCGATTTATTTGATCCCTTTTTTTAATGTTCTCATTTAACAACAAAACGTTAAAATTTGTTAGATTACCTTAAATTAACCAAGTAAGTACACTTGGGTATAGACCCGGGTATATACCCGATATACACCCAACTATATGGGGATATATACTTGGGTATATACCGGGTACAAAACCTGATGATATAAAGTTTATATCATCTGCTGATGATGCTAACTTGTAGAACTCTTGTATTTTGATCAATCTTTACAAGTTAATTTATAGAAGCCTGATTTTTTACTTAAATGTGTTTTTGATTTGTTTGTTTTTTATAAATTTGCCTATGGAATTATTGCTCTTATATGCAACGTTTATATTTAGTTTTTTAAAAAATTCGCTATTTTAATACTGGATTTTCCATAGTACGTAATACATTGACAGTTAGCAGAAGGGTCTTTTGAACTGGGGTAAACCGAACAAATAGCTTTTTTGTAGCTTTTTTTCCTCAAAATATTATCGACCATATTTGAACTATAACCAGTATTTATTGCAATTTGTTTAATTAAGTTAAATTCATTTTGAAAAGCTTGTTTATATAGGGGTAATGTGATTAATCTATGGATCTTACCATGAAAGGCTGCTAACTTATGTTTCATTGGATCACATGAAGTGCAATGTATTGTATGTGTGTGTGATGGTTTATGAAAAACAGAAAAAATATGTTTATTGTTTTCCCTTTTAATAGTTAAATCAAGAAAGATAATAAAATCATTTGTTTAATTTTCTATAGTGAATTTTATATTGGTATGTAAATTATTTATGAATACAAGAAACATATTTAGTCGCCTTTTTGTTCCAGTGAAACAAGCTAAAATGTCATCTACGAACCTATGCCAATAAAGAAATTTATTAAAAAGAGGGTGTTGGCTAATTTCTTTTTCTAGAAAATCCATAAATATTTCAGCTAATAAGGGACTAAGTGGATTTCCCAATAGTTTTCTTTTTAATATAGTGGAAGTTTTAAATAAAAATTGGTTTGTTTTTACTTAGTACCATAAATTTAAATAATTATATTATTGAGTGATTCAAAATTGGGCCAAGAAGCAGATAAAGAAATTAAAACGAAACAGGGCATGCCAATAAAATTTGTATTTTATTTTATTGTTCATTCTCGTAAACTTAATTTAAGTTGTAAGTTAAAAACTGCCACTATTACCTAAAATGTTAGGCAATAATAATTAGAATAATGGCATTTGTGCAAAAAGAACATTCCAGGCACTGAGCAATCAAAGTATTTTATTCATTTGTGTATTCTATCATACTATTATGAAAAAAGTTGACTGTTTTTAATTTTTGGGCCTCTTTTTAGTCTAAGGTTTATAAACGGGCCGTAAAAGACTGACCTACGAATCTAAAATTTTGTTAGGCTAAAAACTTCTTAGTAACCACCGTTACCTAAGTTACTCACCATAAGTACAAAAGTAAGGTTTTAATATTACTTTTATGTGATTCGGTTTAGAAAATTTGGTGTGTGCTTGTCCATCATGCATCAACGCTGTTGCTTACTAAGACATAAAGAAATCCTATACTTTTAAATTTAAGCATTAAATTAAATAATGATAAAAACGGCAGTGAGGTACTACCCCAGGGCTTTGTGACTATGCGAGAAAAAAATCATTAAAGAAATGGGAAATGTCAGTACATTTTCAGATTTTGTATCACTTCAGAACTATAGACTTATACAAATATTTGTAATTGTAAATAAAAGTAAAAATGTTTTATCAGTAGTAATACATATCAAAAATATTCTCTACATGAATTTATATAAAAGCATTTTTTGATGATACATTCACAGACTTTTTTTCAGGTAGATTTCAAGGAATGAAATAAAAATTAAATTGCCATTATCAAAAGAATTTATGAACTTCTGCCAGTGGCCTAACATACCTACATCCTCACAACCCCCAACCATTAAAGAAACAGTTAACGAGGACCTGTCCTGTTTTAAAGAAGACGCATCATTTTCGATTTTACTTACTTATCTTAAAAAGCTTGTAACATAAATAATGGTATTTTTAAAATTTAGGAAAATTCCCATCTTCTATAAGCTATAAGAACTAATCTATTTCCACGAATTATTAGTTTGTCAGTTATTATTTTATTCTCTTTTCGTCATTTTTATTTACTTATTAACCACATGTATTCTAATCTTTATTAGATATTGTTATTTTACGAATATTGCTATTCACATTCCCATTTAAGTTTAAAGATATAAATTGATCTTGCAGAGATGTTATTACTTCCCTCATCCTCTAAATATTCTCTAGATGTTTCATATAATATAGATTTGTTATATAAAAATGTTTAATCCATAACAAGATCTATTAGTCGCGAAAAGTAAGAGATGCTTGAGATTTTACAATTTTAAAATTATTGCGTTTTTCAGTTTTACGCTAACAAATACTTTGTTATCTTATCTTTCATATACTTATTAGCTGTATCCGTCAGAATAGGGATAAATTTAAATTAATGTATCACATTTTTTCAAATAACAATAATTTTACTTAAATTAGACCTACCGCAACCAAAGTTTAAAAAACAGAACTGTTATTTTTCGCCAACGGAATGATAATTTCTAAGCCAATCAGAGTAGCAAACAAAGCTAGATAAACATGTGAGCCCCCAAAAGTCTGGAGTTTAGGGCATCGCAGACAAACATCCCGGTTTGATTGAATCAATAAAAATATTTGAAAACTTACCCACTACTGCTTTAAGCTGTTTGATTAAATGTATAAATAAAACTTTTCAAAGGAGATATTTCCAATTAGTAATGCCAATACATAAAGGAGGCGATGAAGAATGTATTTCAATATTTCGCCCAATATCCCTATTACCTACATTCTCAAAAGTGATAGAAAAATTCGTACAAAAGCGTACCATTGATCACTTAAATAAGTTTCATCTACATAGTGTAAATTAGTTTCAATTTCAAAATTCCAAAAGTAGCGGAACTGCAATATTTCCCCTCCTAAAAAAATTATTCTGGTTTGAACGATCAAGATATAGTTGCTACGGATTTTTGCGATTACTCCAAAGCTTTTGACTAAGTAGGGGAGACCGGGGACAATTGTAACATGGTACAATTGTAACAGCCGCCAGTCTGGTGGTTAAACGTGATTCGATTTTCGCGCCGCTTTGTGTTTCGCATGGTGGCCATTAGGCGTGTGCGTCGCTGTACTTTGAGGTCTCCAGTTGTGGTACAATTGTCTCCACGTGCAGATATCTGATTTCTTTAACGGTAAGTAATAAATATGCTCATGCATTAATTTATTAAAATACATGCTTAGAATGCAGTAACGGAGCCTAAATTTTGCTTACGCCTAATTTGATAATGCTACTATGGATTGCCAATATCAGCTTGCTAATAAAACGACTCTTGTTTGTGTAATTTATTTTTTTTACGCAAAATTATAGATGGGGACATTTGTAACACACGATTGGGAGACAGTTGTAACGTGTTACAATTGTCCCCGTGCTACCTAATTTGAAGATTTTAATTCTTAATGCCCATTTTTTTACAGAAAATGCCACGTACAAGAGTGAGAACATCCAAGAGGGCTCCTAGTCGTATTGATCTGCAACGGGCAACTTTACTGGTAGACCAAGGAGTGTCTGAAAGGGAAGCTGCAACACGTTTTCACATTTGCCATGTTACATTAAATAGATATATTAAGAAAATTAAAAATGGCATTGAAGAACCTAATGTTGGTTATTCCTCGCATAATAAAATACTGTCTTCAGAAGACGAATTGATATTTTGTGAATACATACGCCACTCAGCTGACCTTTATTTCGGGCTTTCACCTTCTGATGTTCGTTCCTTGGCATATGAATTTTGTATAAGAAAAAACATTAAAGTTCCAGATCAATGGCATACCACCAAAATGGGATCAAGAGATTGGTTTTCAAATTTTATGAAGAGGAATAACACATTATCTATAAGAGTACCCGAAGCGACAAGTCATGCAAGGGCTATTAATTTTAACAGAACAAATGTCACTAAATTTTTTGACAATTTGGCGAGGGTAATGGAGAGCGGCATATTTGAGGCTGCAAATATATACAACGTGGATGAAACAGGAATAACGACAGTGCAAAAACCCTGTAAAATTGTATCTACTAAGGGTACTAAACAAGTAGGAGCCGTTACCTCTTCGGAAAGAGGAACATTAATTACCCTTTGTCTTGCCGTGAATGCAATAGGAAATTCAATTCCGCCAATGTTTTTGTTCCCTAGGAAGCGATTTAAACCTTTTTTTATGTCTAAGGCACCAATTGGTTCTATTGGAGAAGCTAACGGCTCCGGGTGGATGGATGCCGACACCTTTTTTATATATATAAAGCATTTTGCAAAACATACCAGGCCTTCCCCTCAGAATAAGATATTATTGATATTGGATAATCATAGATCGCATCTGGGTTTGCAAATAATTGACTTCTGCCGAGAAAATGGAATTGTTCTTCTGTCATTCCCGCCCCATACGTCGCATAAATTGCAACCCCTTGACCGAAGTGTTTATGGGCCACTAAAAGTCTATCTAAACAGCTATATGGACGCCTGGATGAAAAATAATCCCGGTCAAACAATGACTATTTATGACTTACCAGGGCTCGTTGCTGAGGCTCTACCGAAAGCTGCCACGCCGACGAATATATTAAGTGGTTTTAAAGTCACTGGGATCTATCCTTTCAATCGGGACGTCTTCCAAGACCACGAGTTTGCTCCTTCTCTACCAACCGATCAGCCACTTAATAACGAGGATAATTTAATTAACGAAACATGCATCCAATTGCTGAGGTCCAAACTGCGGAATCTCTGCTTCTAACAGCCTTTTCAAAAGAACCACCCTCCACATCAAAAGAACCGACACCATCCACATCCAAAGGACCAATGCCTTCTATCTCGGAAGCATCGCCACCCTCCAGATCAAAAGAACCGACACCACCCTCCGTATCAAAAGCGCCGACACCGTCCACGTCGAAAGAATCGGCATCCTCCTCATCAAAAGAATTAACACCTTCAACATCGAAAGATGAGTTAAATAATTCCAAAGAAATATTGGAATCTATTAGGCCGTATCCAAAAGCTGCCAAACGTGCGAAAGTTACAAATCGAAGAAAGGGAAAAACAGCAATATTAACAGAAACCCCAGAAAAGATTGCGCTTGAAGAAGAAGAAGCAGCGAGGGCTAGGAAAACAAACGCGAAAAAAGCGAAAAAAAATATTTCTAAGAAAAAAAAGAAGGAATCTCAGTTTAGCTCCTCAGATGATGACGACACACTTTGTTTGTATTGCTTGGGACCCTACTCTAACGACAGACATGGTGAAGAATGGGTAAAATATCAACTCTGTAAGGGATGGGCTCACTGCGAATGCAGAGATGACAGTGATGAATTATATTTTTACTGCATCAATTGCAGAGATTAAGTTTATCAATAATTATTGATGTTCTATTTAAATTTTGTATGTTTCAGTTGACTTGCTTTGTGTCATTTATGTTAGTTTTTTGAGTTCTAATAAGAGTTAATATATTATTTTTCCAAAATAATAGTTTTTGTCTTATTGTTATTTGTTACAAAAATCTGTTACAATTGTACCATGGTCTGTTACAATTGTCTCCGGGGGTGGTACAATTGTAACACATGACATGCATGTAAAATTATTTTTTTTTATAGACAACAGCGGCAAGAACTAATTGATAAGAATTTATCTAGTAGATACAAAAAAAAATATTTTTTAGTTTTGCTTGAACCAGAGTAATATTCATATTTTTTAATGTTTAGTTAATTTTTGTTTTGTGTTTATTAGTTTACCTATACCTATTAATCTCAAAATGTATATCGTTCGTTCCTTTTTTTACTAGATTTATTTT
Source organism: Kuschelorhynchus macadamiae (assembly GCA_030620095.1). Taxonomy (NCBI): domain Eukaryota; kingdom Metazoa; phylum Arthropoda; class Insecta; order Coleoptera; family Curculionidae; genus Kuschelorhynchus; species Kuschelorhynchus macadamiae. Next base: position 1,083,595 of record JAUTXW010004731.1, read on the forward strand.
TTATTTTATGTTATGGTTTTTATTAATAAATTTATGACATTTTTGGTTTCCTTATTTTTTTTTTTTGGAGAAATTCTACAGGGGGCCCCCAAGAAAAGTCTTGCGGTGGGGCCGCCTAAAAACTCGGCACGCCACTGTGGTTTTTACACAATAATTCAAATTTACAATATGTTGGTCCTTTTATATATCAAAGCTGAGAGTTGGGGGTTAATCTTAACTTTGCAGACGGACCTGATACTCTCAGTTATGTTACCAAATTCTATTCTGATATATGCTATACAGTAAAGAAGAAATGTATGTATGTTCGTCCACTTACATACTTTCACGAAGATGCTGAAACCGTTTACCAACATAAAATATAAATTTGCTTACTGAAACTATAAGATTTATTCTTAGTTTTCTTTACATCGTTTTAAACTTAGATATTTCTCTAAATATATATTATGTCATATACACTATTAGTTTCTGCTCTTACATTAAAAATTCATTCTACCAATGACTTAATAGTTATCTTTTTAACTAAAATTATAAAGAATGGTCTTTCGTAGTAAAATTAGGTTAAATTTAAGGTTAAAGTCTCTTAATAGCGTCTAAAAACATAACGAGACATACTGAAAAATCAATGAAATATTAAGAATAGAAAAAAAAAATATCTTCTTCGTAACTCCTTTCCAAAATTTGAAGTTAGTGTTACCTAATGTATGTTTATGCTCTCTGTCTACTTATTTTATTTATACCAGAGAAACTTAAGTTATATATATTTTCTTTTTCAAATACCTTTTCCTGTTTCGTTTTAAGTGTGGGAATTATTTTAATAACATTACCAAAAAAAGCTTAATATTTAGATTCCTAAATTAATTTGAAATAAATGAGTTGTATTATAGAAAAGCATTGTCCAAAGTGATTAATTTAAGAAGTAAACCCAGGCTTGTATCACTTAAGATTTTCTTTTGAATTTGCATATGTTATGATAATGAAACTTCTTAAGTCTCCACTTTTTGAGTATGATAAAAGTAAAAAACAATAAAATATACTTTTATGCTATAAAACATGATATACGTTAAACAAGTAACGAATATTAAAAGCATACTAAACTCAATGGAGTTTGTGAATATTATTAATAATGTAAAATTTTCTTTAAAAATAAGATATATAACAGTTATTTAGTACAGTATTGAATTTATTATGAATTGCATCTGATTGAGGAAAACTATACGAGGTGAAAATAGATGTCTTTTAACAAAATATCAATTAGGTGCCAAAATAAATAATATTTAATAAGAAATAAATATCTGAATAGTTAGTGGCAGGAAAAGAAATCAATGATACTTCTTAAAAATCTTAAAATCCTGATAATTAATTTGAATTTTATTTTTTAAACACTCAGAGACACTAGAAGTGGATAGATTAAATTGTAGGTTAATTTCAGACTTACGTAACTTTTTAACTAGCGTGCCTTTTTAGGTACATATTTTTTTAGTTGTTTTTTTAATTGGTTAACATTCTAGTTTCAATAACGCGTCTTGTAGAAATTTAAAATCTCCTGTCATTTATACAGGGTAAAATAAGAATGCATACTTAAAACCGTTTTTCTAAAATGTTGTGCAGAGGAAGCTGGCAGGTATTAAAAATATTAGATAGTATGTTTAGAAAGACTCATTGATAGGTTCCGTGTAGACACACTCTTGTTTTTCATTTTTGTTTCTATGGCAGTTATTAATTTTTTTTTTCAAAATATAATGACATTTTCACATTTAAAAGAGGTTTAAATTAATATTTTCACCATGTTTCCACTTAAAACAAGGATTATTGTCTTAGGTTTGTCTTTTGTAGATAAAATAAGAGATTCAGTGAAACGGGTGTAGTTAAAAACTTTAATGCATAAAAAACTGAATGCGTAAAACTTAACAATGAAATAGCTAAAAAATTAAAGTTAAGCATGGGTACTAGAACAACAAAAAATGGTTTGGTTGATAGTAGATCCACCGCGAAATTGGATAACAGCTCGACAATGATATATGGAGTAATTAAACTTTCTATAGCAGCTGAACACAAGTAATAATGCCTTTTACGAGTTTTAAAAAAGTTTTAATAATTATCACCCAAGCACTCAAAATCAAATTGCACATTTGCATAATGGTTCAAAGATTAAAAGATGAAAAAGTACCGTTGCAGAGCAGTTTAACACTTCCCAAAGTGTTATCAACAAGGCCTCGAGGTTTACGACCAATAGAAATCCATATTATACACATAGGGTAGGTCAACGGAAAAAAAACATCGCGGCAATATGACAGATATTTAACCCAGTGGGGTTGTAGTCGGCACAAAAACTGTTAAAAGGAGATTAAATGCCTATAATTTACAATCTCTTCACCTAGCCAGACATCCACAGTTGTTAAGGGAACACCGAGTTGCCTGGACGCAAAAGGATCGGAATTGGAGGCAAAAATGGAACAATTGTCACATCTAAATTTCAGTCACATCCAGATGATAACAGGTTAAGAGTATTGTGAAAGGAAACAGGGGAGCGTTATCGCGAAAATTGTACAATAAACAAAAAACACCGTTTGGGGAGGTTCTTCAACAGTATATGCATCAATTAACGTACATTACAAGAACCCGCTTGTAATTTTTATAAATCAAACAGACAATTCTGAATGTTACCTAAATTTCTTAACTGAACATATGGAAGTGGTTAAACAAACTGGAGGTCAAAATTTTGGGTACGTAGACGATAACGCAAGACCGCATAGGAGTAGGATTGTGACCAATTTTTTTGAAACTGAAAATCTACAATTGTCACATCTAAATTTCAGTTACATCCAGATGATAACAGGTTAGGAGTACTGTGGGGGGAAACTGGGGAGCGTTATCGCGAAAATTGTACAATAAACAAGAAACACCGTTTGGGGGAGGTTCTTCAACAGTATATGCAGCAATTAACGTACATTACAAAAACCCGCTTGTAATTTTTATAAATTAAACAGTTAATTCTGAATGCTTCCTAAATTTGTTAACTGAACATATGGAAGTAGTTAACCAAACTGGAGCTCAAAATTTTGGGTACGTAGACGACAACGCAAGACCGCATAGGAGTAGGATTGTGTACAATTTTTTTGAAACTGAAAATCTACAGCTAATACAATGGACAACATGTTGATTTTAATATAATCCAATCGAACATGCTTGGGACAAACTACCTAGACTTATGAATTCCAGGCTCATTGTCCTCGAAAACTTGTAACAATTCGAAGTTACCTTATTAGAGAAATGGGGAATGTAGATCAATATTTTTTAGCTACTCTAATATCCATTCCTCGCGAGGGTTTTTTGTTGCTGTAGTACCCATGTTTAATTTTAATATTTAATTTTTTTTATTGTTAATTTTTAGATCGATTTGTTTTTTTTATACATCAAAGTTTTTGACTATACTCGTATCACTGAATATTGTATTTTATCTACAAAATACAAACCTAAGACAAAGATCCTTGTTTTAAGTGAAAACATGATGAAAAGACTAATTTAAACCTATTAAATGTGAAAATGTCATTATATTTTGAAAAAATTTAAATAACTGCCATAGAAAAAAAAATGAAAAACAAAAGTGTCTCTACACGTAATCTATCCATGGGCCTTTCTAAACAGACTATCGAATATTTTTAATAACTGCCAGCTTCCTTTGTATCACTCTTTAAACAAAATTTTAACCTGTATAATGACATTTTAGGTTTATACAAGACGCGTTATTGAAACAAGAAAGGAAATCAATTAAACTAAAAAAAAATACCTAAAAAGACCAGCTAAAGTTAAAGTAAATTTCAATTTGACCTATCCACTTTAAGCGTCCCCGAGTTTATGTAGTTAATTTTAGTAATATATTTTAAACGGGAAGAAATGATTAGCTTACAATAATCCACAACTAAAATAAAGGCAAGGCAGGAGAAAAAAAAAGTGGATAAAAAATTTAAAGAAATAAAAAGACAAGAGAAAAGAAATATAAACGATACTATCCAAAATTATTTGCATAACTTCACAAGTAACATTTCGACGGTAATGGCAGCTTTTGCAGAAAAACTTTATAAACATTTTTTAAATCTTGATATATAATTCGAAATATTGTTTTAAAAAAAAAATTTAATAAATTTATTTTAGTGATATATTTTAAAAGGACAAAAACAATTAACTTACATTTTCCCCCAAATAAATAAAAAAGTCAAGGCAGGACAAAAAAAAACAAAATAGCATTTTAAATAATGAGCAAGTTAATTATAAAAAACAATATGAAAATAGTTTGAATAAAATTTATTTGGGTTTTATTTTAAGGTTTTCTGCGTTTTTTTCATTTAGAAAATAATATTTTTTTTTAGATTTACAGTTGTTCGAATAAAAGTTACTACAATTTCATACATTTAAACCAACTTATTTGTACTGAAATCTATACTAAACTACTTGCTCCAAGACACTCCCCTTCAATCTGTCCACTCAAACTAGGGGAGTTGCCTTTCGAGCTCCCATAAACCTTTGTAGAATACCCGGAGTCATTATTAGTGTCCCTATCCACAGTGTCATGGGGGTTCTCCAGAACTCGTCCTCCAAAATTTGGATCTAACATTCTGGAAGAACCCTCAATTGGGTTTTTTGACTCAGGATATCCTTTAGAACTATCCAGAACGCGTAGCTTCGCCAACCTAGCACTAATCGAATGATCGAAGAACTTGGTGGTATTTGGCATCTCGTCTTCGTAATAGTGCGTGTGGTAAGCAGGGTCATTATACCGCATTTCTGGCTGGTAGGGGTTTATCGGATCATACTTGCTGGTACTCGGTTGTTGGTATTGTTTATAGGTTTCGTTGTACCTGAAAATAGTAGAGATATTAATTAGCAGAATATAGTTTCTTTTTTAGGATGCATCCTAATATAGATGTCGTTCAAAAAGTATTCATTTGTATTAAAAATATTCCTTTAATACAAATTCACTAGACTAATATGCGAAATAGTCAAATGATATATTCTTGCGCTTTGCAAGGTACTTTACATTTTTAAGAGGATATCAAAGTAATTTTTAATTCTCGATTCTATTGCTGCACATAAATCAGATGGTATCTGCTGTGCGACAGAAACCTTAATAATTTACCGAGCGAACCGAATATTTAGCCAAATACGAAATATATTGGTTGACCTTGAAAAAAGCGTCGTCGTTTAATAAACAAACTATTATGTGTTTTGAAAAAAGAAATTAAACTAAAACTTATCCAGATTATATAACATAATATCAGAAGGTCTAAAGTTTTCTCATAAACAAATTGATTATTTTTTTAGAAACAGAAAAAATATATATTAAAAATTACTGACTTTCCGATAATCTTAACGAAAACAATAAAAATAAACTTGAGAGATGTTTTTCTTTGTCGTTGAAAAGTAAATGCGTTTTAGAGTTACTCCAATATCATCTTAATTATAAAGATGCAATTTCTGGTTCAATAAAAAAAAGCATATCGGCTCCTTTGTATAATATAATGAGAATTTCATTGAGATTTTTTTCCAGTTATCTCTTTACAAAAACGATACATTTCCCTTCTTTTTTCTTATATTACATAATAAATATATTAATAATAATATTAAATGCTACTTAAACTTTCCATTTTTTTTCTTTATGTTTTCACAATAAAAAATTGAAAATACAAAACTGAAAGTAAATTAAAAATGTATGTTCTGCCGTCCTATTGTATATTTAGGGCGCATAAAATATTATTATTTGTGTCTATCTAAATATTATTGGCCATATTATTTCGTATAATGGTTCGCCACACGTTTAGTTTTAGGCCGTCTATAATAGTTATTTGTGTTATAAGGATCGATTTAGCGATCATTATGAGACTAACCGTGAATATTAATTATCAAACGAGGCGTCAGCCAATACAAATTCCACGGCGTGTCGCATAATGATTATTTTCGAAAAACATACAAAACTTATCTTCCGGCGTTAATTGAGTCAATCATTGTGCAATTTTTTTTTTATAATTCCAGTAGAAATAAAACTAGTGCATAAGAAATTTCCGGAAACTTTTGAAAATTTTGCCTGTAGCCAATTTTTTTTATGCTTTTATTTAAAAGGTAAGGGTTTTTTCACTTGGCGCCACGCACGAATGCTTTTGTACAAAAAAAATGGCTGAAGAATAAATTTTCAAACAACTCCATTAGGAAATATTTTATGCACGTGTTATATTTTGATAGGATATTTCCGGAGTTTAAGGAAGTTTATTAAGTTGTGAAGACGTTCATTAAGCAATAACAAATTTTCCTAATAGAAATCAATAATTAACTAACCTTAGTCCTGTTTATTAAAATTACAGTTATATTAAAATGTACAATTTCGGTAATTAATAAGAGCGTTATGGTTCTAACCCACAAACTTGTTGGTCGTAGCCGCCGTTTGGGGTTAAAATCCTGAAACCACTGATGTAGGTCGAACATCCACATCAGAACTAGTACCAATGTTTTTTTTGTTGGAAAACTCTCCGACTCGCCTATGAACGGATTTGTTGGAATTTTTCTCAAGCTTTATTCTTGATTGATTCATGGTGTTCTTCATTTAGTTGAAGATATAGTTTTATCGAGTTAACGTGCCTGTGACCTGTTATTTTGATAAGCTGTTGTTCTTCGATTCCCTATTTTGCTAGTTGACTCACTACAGTGGACCTGTTTAAGTGATTTGTTATCTTTTTGCTGCTTTCCTCGAGCCCTTTACGTTCAACTGAATCCATAATTCATAAGGATTATTTATTGCCTTTCTACCTACCGGGATAGTTTTGTACCAGGCATCGTTAACTAAAAGTTGCGTATTGTGGTTTGACCGGATTGGACAAAACACTGGATTTTTTTTTTATTCTGAACAATCCATTTGCTATCAGCACACTTCTTCGACCCCCCTTGAGCCGTTTTCGAGAAAATGGGGTTGTATTCAACTCTTCTTGAAATAACAGAAAAAAATCTTAATATACTTTCTGAGTTGAAAAACAACAGAAACTTTGTAAAAGTGCGAAAATACGCATAATTTAGCATTTAAATACAAAGTAATAGTTATTAACCAGTATTGTGTAACTCTTTTCGAAAATGAGATATCAGATGGTTGCTATTCCCGCGTTCTATCCATGCCAGCTCTACAGCTGCAATGTAGTAGAATTTTCTCTTTAAGCCAACAGGAATGTCCTCTTTCCAATAGGATAATATGATCTGGTATTTTTCATTTTTTCTCTTTGTTTTTCTGGCAGCGTTTGGAGATCCTCTTAGAATATATTGAGTTCCGTGAACTGGCAAATTCCATGCCGCTAAAAGGATCGATTTTGGTGCCTCATGTTTCATGGTAGAGTTCTTGCAGTTGTTTTGCAGTATTTTTCCACATTACCTTAATAACCCATCTTTTGTAGTCTTCACTAGTTAATTCTTCTTCATATTAAATGCCCAGTCTTTTAGTATATCATTTGAACGCTTTACATCCTTGAAAGAGTAGGCCTTTGGTTGCAGTCATTGCAGAATTGCTTAAACTGTGGCGAACGAATTTTCCGATTTTTACTGTATTCATTGTGGTACTATTTAGTGCAATTTTATCGATATCGTTTAGAGAAAAACTGCTGAAATCATTTTTATTAAAACAAACACAGAACAACTATAAAACAGCAAAAAGCAGATTTTTATTTTATTTATTTACGGTAGCTATTTTGTTTGACGTCCATAGCAATGGTTAAATAAGCCTACTATTCCACGTTATGTCTATTTCGAAACTTTGATATGTGATACGTTTTCATTGTTTCAAAACTGTCAATGCCAAAAAATTAATATTCTGGAAATTTTCCGAGGATATTTCCCGAAATTCCCATTTATTAATTTTCGAAAATTGTTCGGTAAAAATTTCAGTTAAATTTGCACAAGAGAAATTTCCGGCAAAAATACATTGTCTTACATTCTTTTCAATACGTCCTAGGACTATACTAAATCCTACTCAGTCCGAAAAAATGTGTCATTTTGTTGCAGATTTTCAAACGCAATTAGATCTTTACAATCAAGTTAAGTATATATACAGACAAAAATTCATAAGAGTATGATCAGGCAAAACCAACTGTGCATTTTTTATGGTTAAAAAGTTTAAATAGGGTGGTATTTTCAATATCTGCTTGTGAATTTAAAAGGTTAACATTTGGGTATTTATGGTGTTTATAAATTTCTATGAAGTTTATGTGAAGTTTCTAAGAAATGGTCGACGAAATGAGATTTCTGTTTTTTAGTCAATATGCGGAATTATGTTATTTGAATCTAATATCGAAATTTTTCCCTGTCTAACCTATATAGCAACTATTGCATTCATCGTATTTTAACCTATTAACTCCAGACATTTCATACTTATTTATTTTTGCTTCAATGTTAAAAATCAAATTAAAGAGGTTTTGTAAAGGTCGAAAACTAACTCTAGTATTTTCATTTCTTTTTAAACTATTTGCAATTTTGTTTGATATTAGTTCCAAAAATGTAAATGTTGTATATTTTATAAGGAAATCTTTAACCTTAGGTTATATTTGCTGCATGGTTAAAAGTTTACCTTTTTTAAAAATTAGTCTGTTAATTTCAGATAATTTGTAGCTATTATTTGTTACAATAGAACTAATGACGTCAAGTTCCTTTTCTAGGCAATGTTTGTCTAATGGCACAGAAAATGCTTTATGAATCATGAACCTATATCCTGAACTTATGGTCTATAGGATGAAGTGAGTATATTTCTATCTGTATACGTGTATAAAAGTTCTGTTTTTATTTATTTGTTAAAGAGTATTTATTTAGTATAAATCTGTAATCAATAAAAACAAGATATCCCAAAAGTGTTTTGATTGCAAATTCCAGATATTAATAATGGCCTTGATTGCTAAATACTTTCGTCTTTTATTGGAACTATTCTCAACTAATTTAGAAATGGGGCAAATTTTATGGGTATTTACATATTTAATAAATGAAGAAAAATCATAACTAAAACAGGATTAGTTGTCTTGTAAGTATTTTCTTAAGCTAAAATTTGTTGTATAATCGATTTACATATTCAGCTATGGTAGGGGAGTTGGTATTGTAAAAAAAATCGTTGGCTTTTTTAAATTTTGACATATACTTCTGACTTTAATAATTTTATTTAATTTTATTTACAAAAATGTGTTTGTTGGTTAATATTACAAAAAAAAAAGTTTCCGTATCGTGGCTACGCGAGTCTATCTATCAGTTAAAGTCAGTTAAAGTACTTTACCTCATAGCTGTTGGTTCTTGAATTTTAACAATGGGCTCTACGTAACGTGTATTTGAATCCACAAGGGATGGTTCTACGGTAGGGCTGTAGACTCCACTTCTGCTCCTGGGTGCAATGTCATTTGATACGTTTTCATAGTGTCCTAAACGTATAGGACCGGGTGGTTGTCCCAAAGAAACCTTAAAACAAAACAATATAAGAAATCAAAAAAGTTTGTTTGAATTAGACCCTGTCAAAACAGATTTATTTTCCGATATTTTACATTCAATTGCACCAGTCCCTTTTAGGGATATTTACTCCACGAAGTAAAAATACCGAGTGATTATGAGATTTTGACACGGTATCCAAAGGCAATACATAATTTCTAACTTAACTTAAGCGTAAAAGCTTTCGTCATCTTAAGTCATTTTATTTAAATCATAATGGTTTTGAAAGATGAAATAAATTCTAACCGTTGATAACAAAGAACAATTAGGTTAGGTTAATATTTTGTTGTATTTTAACTTGTGTAATTATGAAGTATTAACAAAGGATTTATTTTTTGAGTAACGTAAACGTTATTTTTAAAATTCGTACTTCCAAACAATATCAGACAATAACCCAGTCAAAGTGAACAAATCGAGTGGAAAAGCCCGGAGTTTTGACAATTAGTAGAGTTGTTCCTTGGTACTTAAGAATGAAGGAAATAAAAAGTCTTGGTTGGGAGCAAGTGAGTTTGAATGGGGAGGGGCTCTAAAGGGGACTTTTTTCAGTATTTTTCTTATATCTCGGAAACTATTGCACGTCGCGCAAAATTAAAACCGACAAGATCTTCTCTAAAAATGGTTTTATAAATATGGGCCGAAACACTAACACTTGCTAAAAAATCTAAATTTATTTACATTTCATTATCACGCAGCATGGCTAATGAATAATTTTTGTGGATTTCAACAATAGTAATTAAAATTCTGTAATATTAACAATCATGCGCCCGAGGTAGTATTAATCAGAGGTTAATCTCGTCAGAGTCGATGTCTTCCTCTTCCAGGCATTCGTTGTCTACCGAAGAACCATTGATGCAGGCTCCCTCGCAGTCCCCATACACTGTTATGCAGTGCATTTACGCATTGCGAAATCCACAACGCGTCTTACAGCCTGTCGTATAATTGCAAAAACTGTGCTGAGGACGGAAGCAGGGGACAGAATTTCTCAGTAACTTCTTTTAGCTGCTGCCACTGCTAAACAATTTAACAAACATGGACTTGCCGTTTGGGAAGATGGAGAAGGTAGTATCATACCCACTGGATGTATAGGATTTTTCACTTTCCCTCTCGCTGGTTTGACGAACAAAATGTTACTGTGTGGTGGAGCTAATGCTATCAACAAGACAACCAAATTTACGCCATCGCCTATGACACCTACATTTTTGCTGGATGCTGCGTTTTCCACTCCACAATGAACAATAACTGTATCAGCATCAGCCTGTATTATTTCAATTTCCTCAGTTATTATTTTTTTAAACCGCATACTGATGAACTTGACCTTGTTCTTCTCATTACCAAGAAATAACTGTCCTTACTAAACCATCACTTGCGGTGCTTCGACTTTATTGTTCAGTACGCTTTGTTATGTAGCCGGTGACTGCGTTATGTAAGTCACATACTGACTAAATTCGGTGGAGAAATTTGCACATGTGCTCTATTTGATGCCATATACCAGAAAGCCTCCGTAGAGGACATTCACGCTGAGCTTCAGATTTGAAAGTTTGTCGTAAGTTGGAAGAACATCGTACAAAGCCGACTTCTTCGTTTTCCTCATTCTGCGTTATCGAAAATATCTAAGAAAGCAACTCATATAAGACAGGCCGTCCTAAAAATTCTCGTCATTCCTCTTGGAAATTGCGACTTTTTGGAATATGAGAAGTGAATCCATAACTTCACCTATCTTATTAATTTTTATCGTGGTGCTCATAGAAGATAAGTCTTTTCGAGCCTGTTTGATCTCTCCGAACTTTTATCCTATGACCTTCTTAATTGTGTTTTTCCCTTCTTCCAGGAGTTTGAGGTAAATCACATCGTAGCTTGCAACAATACCTGTACCCTGTTACTCTAGTGCAGCTGATTCTGGAAAGAGAGGGTGCTGAGCAAACCATTCAAAGAACTTATTCCAGCCTTCATAATTTCTCAACTGCCGTGACACACGATAATCCACATCAATAAACGCAATAAAATCAAAGTAAACAAAATAAAAAAATTAAAGCCCAAAAAAGTAAAAATTTGAAAAAATACTGAGCAAATATGAAAAATTGTAAGTTCTAAATTTTCCGAGACTAATAAGTCCTAAGCTACACTGGGGCACAGCAAAAATGTTTCAGAGACCAAAATAGCAAAATCTTACTTATTCTAACATATTAATTAACAATCTATCTTGCAAAAGTCTCAGTTGACTCCGGTTTTATAGATCCATGCTTATCACGATAATTTACATATGTGCTCTTAATATATGGGAAAGTTCGACCATTAAATGAGAAATGTCTGGATTTGTTATACCAGATGTACTTTATAAGGGGTTTAAATATATATATATATATATATATATATATATAACATAAATACTAAATTGTCAGTTAGCTCCCCGTAACTGCTCTTCGCTGTTCCTATGATCTGGCGAGAACCGACAGACCGTGTTACTCACTGTTACTTTTGCTTGACACCTCCCATCAAAAAAGGCTTTTCGGAGAAAAAACGTCTACGATACAGTATCAAAATTTACAATTACGCCATACGCCCGGTGCCTCATAGTGACGAATTATCTGTATCTAGCCCACCTAAGGAATATACTTTCTAATATTCTGATGATGACCAAACGAATATTGTACTGAAAAATGTCGACGGCCCATCAACCTCGCAAGGTGATTTTGTTTGTGAACTTTGCAGTAAAAAGCCTCACAAAATCATTCAAAATGAATTAAGTGACCCTATAAGGGATTTAGAAGATGCTGAAGAAAAAAGCGGAACTATTGGCCTCTCGATTGCAATAATGGAATTTACTTCAAGATGAAGTAAAAGTTCTTCATGTATCGAAGCCTTCAGAAAAACCTAACACCGTTTTTTAATATAGAAAACAACTTAACCTGTAAGGACATTAAGGGATGAATGGCAGCTTTAAATCTGGAGTATGGTCCAAAAGACTGGAGACTTTTCATTGATTCCTCAAAAGTAAGTCTTAAAGCTATGTTACTTCATAATGGAAAGTTGCTTTCAATCCCAATTGATCATGCAGTCCAAATGAAAGAAACGTATAGCAATTTGAAATTATTACTGGAGACCATACAATATGAAAGATATAAATGTCAAATTTGTGGGGATTTTAAAGTTGTGGCGATTTTGCTTGATATACCAAATACTGCTGCTTCCTCTGCGAATGGGACTGTCAAGCACGATCGGATCACTACAGAAAGAAAATATGACCAGCGAGAGAGTCTTTTGAGCCAGGAAAGAAAAATGTAACCACCGCGCCATTAGTTCCCTCTGAAAAGATTTTACTAGCGCCACTTCATATAAAATTGCGTACTTGAAATGAAATGTTTGTGAAGGCCATGTACAAAGAAGGCCGTGCTCTCAGTTATTTAAAAGAAAAGTTCCTTAGAATCAATGACTCTAAAATTAAAGAGGGAATATTTTTGGGTCTCCACATTAGGAAACTTTCTGGAGATGCGCAATTCGATTCCATACTTGAAGGCAAGCAGAGGGACGCTTGGAATGCCTTTAACATAGTTACAGCAATTTTTTTGGGAGACATAAAAGCAGAAAACTATAAAAACCTGATTGCCCAACACCTTTTAGCTTACCAAAACCTAGGGTGTAATATGTCGTTGAAAATTCATTTCCTGGATTCTCATCTGGATTATTTTCCGGAAAATTATAATGCTGTAAGTGACGAGCACGGTGAGAGTTTCCACCAGGATATTTCAAACATGGAAAGAAAGTATGAGGGAAACTGTGAGATGTTAGCCGACTACTGCTGGACTATTACGAGAGATGCCTCAGAGGCTGCTTTCAAAAGGCAGACTAAGAAGCGCAAAATGAGTGTCTAAACTTTAGATTCAGTGATACAAATATGCTATTTAAGTACTTTTGTTTAACCAACAATATATTGTTTCCTGTATTTTGTATATTGATTTTATATACCTATAAATTAAAATTTTGTAGCTGATAATTCAGATTTTTTTGCGAGCCAACTAAATTCTTTAATAGGTATTTTTTAGTTACTTGCTTGTAGCTGTATCCAAAAAAATTAGGTTTTGTTCAGGAAACAAAAAAAAAGTTAAAATGTGTTCGCTATTGTGTAGCTATTGTAGGACATTTTGTCAGCTTTAATTCTTATGTATGGAAATTTTCGCTACGAGTAACAATTTTTTAGATAAAAGAAAAATACTGAATTAACCCCCTTAAGCCCGAACTTGTTTTCTTAATTTTTTAGGTTCCAAAAAATTTAAATTTTGCACCACAATTTTTATAGGCCAATGAACAATATTCGTGATATTATACCACAGTCAATAAATATATCATAGTTTTATTGTCTCGCAGAATTTGCAACGGTGATTTAAATAAACAATTTTCAAAAAACTTAGCCATCTCTCCTTAACTTATCATAATGGAGTTTTAGGCATATCTAATGGCAGAACCCGATAAGGGAACATGGGAGTAAAACTAACTACCAAAATGAAAGTTGATGTATCACTTGGGATATGTGCGTCAAGGAATGATCAACATTAACTCACCGAAAGATTTTTTTAATATGTTCACTCTTTTTAGAAATAATGGAAAATATACTAAAAACTACAACAGACTAGTGGTAACAAGAGGATATAATTAAAATGTTTATAAATATATTTCTGAAAACCAATAGATAGAACCATTTTGAGCTTCAAAAAATTATTTAAGTGTCAAGACATAAAAAGTAATAAAGAAAATCTATAAGAATAAATACAACCAATATCATACAGGATGGTCAGCCATATTTTGACTCATTTTGTACTTACATATCTCTGAAACAAAAAAAATATCGAGGTGCGGTTTCCGCTGAATATTTTTAATTCACCGAAAGTTTTGTTTAATGCATATGACATTTTATTTTTACAACCGGAAGTACCGAAAACAAAATAGCTGACTTTCAGGTGCAGGGCAACTTTGTTATTATAGCTGGAATACCCTTTTATCTCTTCAAAATCAAAAAGCTTAGTCCTTTCCCTTTTCAAAAATGTAATACAAGCTATAGTTACGTTGCAGAATAGTGGTTTTATTAAGCTCCGAAAAATATACTGTATGTCTGTAAGAATTTCACGGTTAATGTTTTTTTCTTTTTTGAAAAGTCGCCTATAGAAACAAATTCATATTGTTCCAACGTCGATCGCTTTCGAAATAGAATAAAAGTGCAAAATATAAAAAACTGCAAATATTGGAAATGTATTAAATAAGACATTACAAGTTATGGAAAAAGGTGTAACAATGACCAACCAATAAACATTAATATTAAAGTTATTAAACAATTACTACAGCAAATGTTGGAAGTGTCTTCCACAAACTATGGACTAAATATTCTTCGGGAATATGGACTATTAGTTTGCGAATATTTGTTTTTAACTGCTCTAAAGTTTGAGGTAGCGGATTATAGCATCGTTCTTTTACGTACTCCCATAAAAAATCAGAAACAGTTAGGTTCGGTGAATGAGACGCCCATGAAATAGAGTTTCTTATTTAAAGTACACTGAATTCAGAATATTTTCCTGATGTAATTGCGGATAAAAAAATCCAGAATATCGATATATGCACGAGAATTTACAATTGGATTTTCAAAAAAGAATAGACCATATTTTCCCCTGGACACACCACAGCAAACTGTAACTTTCGGCGAATCACTGACATGTTCATGAAATCGCCTGGGATTCTCTTCTGTCCATATTCTACAATTATGTTTATTAGATATTCCATTTATATGAAAAGTAGCTACATCCGACAATATTACCCTTTCGGGAAAACGTCTATTTGTTCTTATGAAATTTTGTAAAGTCTGGCATATCAGTTTCTTTAATTTCTTGCAAAATTTATATCTCATATAGGAATTTTTGTTGATCCTGCGATTGTTCTTATTGATAAGCTTGGATCTAATTGGGTTACCTCCATAATTTGTAATGTTTTGTTTAGCTTGTATTACAATTTTGAAAAGGAGAAGGCCTAATCTTTATGATTTTGAAGAAATTTACAGGATGTTCCATTTAAAATAACAAAATTGATGTATACGTGAAAGTCAGCCATTTTGTTTTCGGTATTTCCGGAAAATAAAGTTATTAATAGAGTTAATAACGTTGTTTAAAGTAAACAAGTGCAGATTTTATTTTTTGAATTAATACAACATACGTAACTAGATCCATTTAACAATATTTTAAACCATTTGGTAAGCAATTAAATAAAAAACAAGGGATGTTTTCAGTTCTCAGATAAATAAAAAAATTTGTAATAACAATGTTAGTGAAAAAATATGTTTAAAAGAAAAGTAAGGAGAAATTAATATAAATAAGGTTTGGATTAAAAAAAACAAACGTACGCATAGAATTTACCTGCACAAGATTCGAGTCTCCCATAGGCCCCTTTCTAGATGGAATCCTTAAAGGACTGTCTTCGTCATCACTGCTCTCACTATTAGCCCCCTCGTTGTTACTGCTATTTTGCTGTTGTTGAATTCTAGCTACCAGCTCTTTTACAGAGGGACGAGGCCCTTGGGAATCATCCTCGTGTGGATCTAGTTCATCCATGCTTCTAAAAATAATCGAAAAATAATGTAAAATATCAATTTAGTTTTATTGCTGTATCTTAGCCTGTAATAACTAGCAACCCTTATTACTTTTAGAGACCTCTGTGTATTCAGAAGTAATTGCAATGTCTTTAATATTTTTATAAAAAAAAACAACTAAAAATACATAGTGTTGCCCACTACATCGTAACCATGTAAATATATAATTAAAAAAATAATTTTCTGTTAGAAAAAAATTGATCTTCCATATTTGTTAACATATATGAGATAAAATTAGATCATCGGTATCAACAGGAAAGTTTATTTATATCTTGATTAGATTCATACAATTATATCAATTCAAAATAAACTGTCTTAAATATTGCTGCTGTTCTCATATTTTGAAATTTAATAACGTGTGTTTCGTAATCATTATTAGTGTCCACTGAAGTAAACAAAAATAAGAAACAAAAAACTATATAGTAGCGGAGAATTTCAAATACACCTATACTATCAAAGCTATTTCTAAAAAAGATACTATTTGATGTCTAGATACTAAAAGTATCCAGATACATGTTATCTTAAATACTATTCTCATGATCTAAAAAATGCCTAACTGAAATTTTTTTTTGCTAACCACAATTCCAACTACCCCACAGAGAGAGCCAATCCTTTTAATGAAGAGGGATCTTGCTTCAGACGAGGTTGAAGGTGTTACAATACCTCTTTAAAAAGGGATTCGACAGTATTTAGGCTAACTAGTTACTATATCAACAATCCTTTACCTATCTAGATACGTGTCCACAAAAGTACGTAAGGTTTAGACATGATTTAAAGGGCTAAAATAAATATTAGGAAAATTAACTTATTAATAAATGTTACTTTCTGTTAATTTATGTATGCATTTCACTTTACGAATTGAGTACATAGGATATATAATATACCATTAATAGACATGTCACAAGTAATATTTCACAAACATATATGACTAGCAGTTTTCAGAGTAATGATCAAGTTAATTGGTTTACATAATATAGATACCACTTCAAACAGGCTACTATCTAAATTATACAAATATTATACACATGATTTTCGTTTCTTTATGTAATTAAATTAAAATTAAATTACTTCCTCTATTTAGTGTACTTTGCATTTCTATTTATATAATATATAAAAAACTAGAAAAAAAAATTACTTTAAAGAACATGTATTCGTTGTTTTCGAGGTTATTTCGTTAACCTGTTTGACTCAAAAAAACCTTATCTTTTTTACAGTTTAGTTTGGATACTAAGTACTAAAAAATTAGCAAAAAGAAACTGTACTAAATCACTTAATGAGAATAGGAAACGGCTGCGTGCACGTAGTGGTGAAATGGGAATGTAGACACTTTTGTATTTCGTGTAATTTTTTTTATTAAATTAAAAGAGGGCTTTCGGCTTTCGCCAAAAAGGGTGAAAGAACACTGTAACAATCATTTTGAAAATGATTATTACAACGGTCAAGTTCTTAATTATCACCTATTTATTCACAAAATATCTGATATTTTGTTTCTTTTAAGACAGTCAAATATATAAAATACAAACCAATAAGTATCGTAAATAATAAAGCAACGACGCGACAAGTCCCTAATGTTAATAAAATCCGAGATCGTTGTTTAGCGACACCTTACTGCAGGCAACCCGTTATACCCTATGTTTTATTTCCAAATTATGTCAGGGGTTTCAAAGTCTGAGGTTATATCAGCTGATTTTGTCTCGTTAGTGGTGATCGGTGGTGGTGTTCCGTAGCAAAGGGAGATGTTTTGAGACTTTTCGGAATGATAAAGTGATTTTTTTAATGTCTGTCGAGGGTTTCTGTCATTGAGAGTACTGGTACTACTAGGCTGGTACCATGTACCGGAACAGGATACATCATTTTTTTCGCTATGTTAGGACTATAAAACCTTTGGACCGAACAAAGAGGTCCTCTCTTACTACCTCTCTGCAGAATAATAATGAAGTGTTAGTTCTCATAGTTTTTTTGTGCCGCCATTTTACACGACGTGTAAGAAGTTCTGCTGATCGGCAAATTCTATGAAGCCTTAATTGGGATTGGAAAGCACTTCAAGACTACTCAAAGCCATAACATCAGGTAATTAGTCATTCAAAATTATTAGAAAATCTTGCTAGGGAGATGGTTCATGGAATAGTCGCCACGTGGGTTGGTACTCAGCACATTTCTCTATCTTTTCAGGCTTTTAACGTACTGCAAGAAGCTTTTATCCTACTACAAGGACCTTTTAACCTACAGCAGGAGCATATTTTAATTAATACCGCAATCACAATAAAATCAACATCACTCTTTTATTGTGGGAAGAACAGTGGCTTAGGCAGGTCAACTTAGGGACATCAGGCAGGAAGTTGGAAACTTAGATTCTGGTTGGACTACCGTGGCGTAGCTGGAACGGAGCATTTGAGGTTTTCCTTGTTGGCTTGTGCTGTTTTGGGGCCTCCGTTGCAGTCTGCTCGTCTAGAGGACCACCTCCTTTTGATTGAGCTTATAGGCTAACCACTGCTGTGAAGCGTTGAGGAAAGTCTTCATTTAGGGAACCAACCCAACACCGAGTCTAAAGATAAGTACCTTTCCTTGTTTTAGCTTATAAAAGGTAGCTTTACTACTGTTCTTCTACTTACCCTGAGCGTACATTAGAAATTTGATCTTTCGTTGCTAATTTTTCAATTATTCAGCCTTCTCGCACTATAATTACCTTTATAAAGTCACTTTAACTCATTAACCAATTTAATTCTAAATAGTTTCTCATGAATTCATTTGCAAATCAGTAACTATAAACTTTTATTCTAATTTCGGTACCTATAACTCTCCAAAGTATTACTTTGTTGTATTTTATTTAATTAGTTGATTTTGAGTAAAGAATTCATTGCATCTTCTGGCTTATTTTATTAAATTTGAGTTTTGTAAAACACTCTTATTGTTTTTTTAAATAATTGCTTTGTAAGTGCTCATAGCTTATAGGTAGTAAGAGACTTTATGTTTTTTGTAGTATAAGTTATATTAGGTATGTTGAGTGTATATTGGGTATCCATGTCTTAGTGTCATAAGTGTTAAGTTTTTTGTAATGGGCAGTACTTCCTAAAATTACCTGTGATTTTCAGCCACCTGTTATAGTTTTATGATTGTTTGAATATATTTTGCATTACAGCCCATCTTCTTATTATCCGTGATTTTCAGCCAATATCGGTATATGATACTAATATTTGCATCTCTCATATGAGGTTTTTATAAAATAATATTTATTAAATCTGGTTTTTGCAACATTCATGCTATGCTCTTTCAACAATATTTGGTAACAAATATAAAACTTAATTAAGAAAATAAAATTTAATTCAAGGTTATATCCTTGCCCTCTCTCTTTCTTTTCAATTATCCATCTAATCATTTTACTAAATTTAAAAATTTTAATACTTTAAATATTCACTCCAATCTTTCCACTTAATCAGTTTTCCATAATTTAAATTTTAATAAGCAAAATATTTAATTACTGGTAGTTCATTTAACTTTTATGGTAAATTTATGTATCAAAATTTTTCAGTACTTTCAAGATATTAAACTTAAAGATATAAATATTATTTCATTTGGCACATTTAATTTCATGAATAATGTAGTTATCGTTTTACCTCATATGTGGTGATTTGATTGTTACTGTTGATTGTGTTGAACAACATTTAATACCACTGTGATATTTATACTTATATTTTATATACAATTTACAATAAATTTCCTTGCATTAGTATTTCATTCTTTTATTTATAATCTGTCCATTGCAGGAATTAGAAGGTTTTGGGAAGCTACATTACAAGTTAACTTAAGTATTGTGTCTTAGCGTACATTAGTATCTATCTTGTTTTTTTCTTTTCTGCTCAACCTCTTTGGCCACTCTAGGCCTGGCGCCCACAATATTGTTTAAATTATTTGAACTCACGCCCTAACGCCTCCGAAATAAAAGAATCTGAGCACCGAGTAAAACAACATGAAATAAAAATAAATAAAAAAAAAAGAAAGAAAAGGAGGTTGTAACACACCCTTTGTGATATTTTAATGTGCTTTTATAGATGTGACGTTAACAAATTTTAAATGTTCATTCTTTTGTTTGATCATGTTCCTTCTTTGGATTTCCTGTGCTCACCTTACTAACTGGCATTGATGATGGCGAAAGCCGAAAGCGCTCTGCTACGTTTTTAATTTAATTGAAAAAAATTGCACAAAATCGTCTACATTTCCATTAAATCATTTAAGCAGGAATTTTATGCCCAGATTAGAAGGAGGCGACAAAAAATGAAGTAACGCTAGCAGCCCATCTTCTATGAAGATTATAGTGTACCCAAAGTCATCTAATTCATTGATAAAGCCACGTTTTCTGCAACCGGTACAGTCTCATCTCAAAACATAAAAAATTGCTGAGGTGAGAATCTTCATTAAATTGTCAGTTATAATAGGCAGTCAGGGACGGGGAAATGACGTGTAAGTCCCCAGGAATTTTTTTCCGCTTATTGTAAACTTTGACTAAAAAAATGTTCACCTTGTATTTCCATCCACCTTATTACCGGAAAATCCTAAATGTAAAGTTGACGACTAAAAAAAAAGGCAATCTCTTGTATTTTTATTTTTTTTTATTACTGAAAACTACTAATTATAAAGTTGACTATCCATATACATGTTTTTCGAAACAATCCCGGCAGGGAAAGAAATGGGTCCGACCCCCCCCCCTCGCTTGACGACCCTAGAAGCAGTATTTGCAACATATATGGTGGAGTGTTCTAAAAGTTGGGATTATTGGTCCTTTCAGTCTTTACCGCAACAAATAACATAGCGAGATTCCTTCAGTTTCTTCAAATCGAGTATTGGAAGGCTATAAATAATTTGCTACTTGAATTTAAAAAAATGCTGCCATTGGTCAAAACAACTCCTTTGTTACATCCTAGGTCGCCATTCTGAATGACGCTGGATTTCTATACTGGGTATGAGGGGTTTGACTACAAATATTTTTAGATCTAATAGTATCGATGATTTTGAACAAAAAAATCTTATATACCATCGGTAAATTCTGAATAGTTTTCGAAATATTACAGTTTAAAATGTTTAATTTTAAAGAAGATTTAAATTAAGTACTTTCAACGTTGCTATTCGCTTGTCAAATACGCGATCAATCTCATCAGCTGTGTTTTTTCAATAAAGAAACATAAAAAACCCGTCGGTTTGAGATATATTTAATTAACTTACCTTGTTTGTCTTGTTGGGAGGTATCAATTAAATATTTAATAAAAAGAAGAGTGGTTTGTTAGCATATTATCCACGCGTATAAAAAAGTAGAAACAATCTGTCATTGAAACTAGATAATTTTAACTGCACAACTCTAATTAATACTTTCTAAAAATAATAAAAACGTACCAAGCACTAAAATTGCAAAAAGCAAGGTAGGTAATTCGCACACTCGAAAAAGTATTTGAAAAACGTAAATGCTGAAATGCGGAATCTAACTTGTCGCGAAATTATTTGAGTGCTTACACCAGGGTTTTCCTTCACAAGAGCTAAACTATGTTCTTTGTCGGGTGCTATTTGTCTCCTAGGTCCACAATTATTATGACGAACGTTTACACTTCCCGTATCCTGCATTCCGTCTACATTGTCCAGGAATAAATAATATATTCATTATTTGTCTACATTTTTAGAATCCGCCCTACGTATTAAAACGGTATGAAATTATCTCACACAACAAAAAACTAAAGCAGGTGAAAGTGGAAGCAACAAAAATTAAACAATTACAACTGCTATGATTGCGAATTGCTATTGTCATTTGTCATGCGTTCGTTGAATCCTGCGATTTTGCCGTTTTTAAGTAGGTGCTTTTTAGGAAAAATTAAATAGTAGATACGTTTTCACTGCCTTTGTAAAAGGGAGGTTTTGTAATCGTGAAAAAATCACGCTCCGAAATTTTTTCAGATCTTCACGTTTCAGAGTCCCCAGACGACGAAAAACATGTTTTCTCAATTCTCTCGGTCTGTCTGTCGATCTATCGATCTGTCTGTTTGCGGCGTAGCTAAAACACTACTTACCCGATTGACTTCAAATTTTGGTCAAAAATTATGGGTCATATGGGGATGCCCTAACAACGCTTTGGTAACAATCGAACATTGCGAAACAAAATGGCGGTCTAGTAAAATATTCAAAAAATTACTATTAAAAAACTACTCATCCAATTTATCTTAAATTTGCAAAAACATCAAGTATTATGTGAATCCAAGATGGCGGAACAAAATAGCGGCTTAGTAAAATATTTAAAAATTCAGTCTGAAAAAACTGCTTAATGCTTTGATTTCAAATTTTGTGCCATATTTTACTGTGGTATAGGGATCAATTAGTAATATTGTGCTAATTTAAGATGGCAGAGCAAAATGCCGGCCAAATAAAATGTTTGTAATCCTGAACAAATATACCTCTCAGGTTTTACGCATCTTTGCGTTTTAGCGTCCCTAGAAGCTAAAAAATATGTTTTATCAATTCCGTCGGTCCGTCTGTCTGTTAGTTCCCGGCATCCCTAAAAGACTACTTACCCGATTGACTTCAAATTTTGACAAAAAAATTAAGAGTCATAAGGGGATGACCTGGTAACATTTTGGTAAAAATCCAATATGGCGAAACTAAATGGCGGTATAGCGAAATGTTAATAAAATTATTATTAGAAAACTCAGGTTTTATAAATCTTTACGTTTTAGCGTCCCTAGATGCCAAAAAATATGTTTTATCAATTCCGTCGGATCGTCTGTGTGTCTGTATATCAGTTCGCTACATACCTTAAATACTACTCGACTTTTTATCAAAAATAGAGGATCATATGGGGATGACCTGGTAATATATTGGTAAAAATCTAAAATGGCGAAACAAAGTGGCGGCTTAGCGAAATGTTAAAAAAATATTATTAAAACACTGCTTATCCAATTTATCTCAAATTTTACTTAAACAACAAAGTATTATGTTGGAAATAACATATGGCGGCTTAACAAAATATTTAAAAATTCAGTCTGAAAAACTATTTAATGGATCGATTTTAAATTGTGTGCCATAGCTAATTGTGGTATAGGGGTCAACTAGTAAAATTGTAGTACCAATTCAAGACGCCCGAACAAAATGGCGGCCAAATCAAATATTTGTAATCGTGAAAAAAATCACCCTCTTAGGCCCTGTGTCGGTCTGACTGTCTATCAGTTCACGACATAGCTTAAATACTACTTACCAAATTGACTTCAAATTTTGACCAAAAATTAAGGGTCATATGGGGATGACCTGGTAATATGTTAAAAAATTTTTGTTAGAGTGGTGTATTATTTGGAGTTAAGATCCAGTATAAAGAATTGTAGACGTTTCGAAACTTTATTGTTGCATCCTCAGGATACATATACAGATTCTATACCCTGCATGAAGCCGATATTATCAGTCTATACCTACTCCGTTGGCCCGCAGATATCTTCCAGATATTATGTTTCTAAATGGTTTTGGTTAACGATCCTCTTGTTATGTTAGAGTGCTGTATTATTTCCGGTTAGGATCCAGTAGAAAAACAAAACACATTTTTTTTTAAATTGTCGACGTTTCACAACTTTATTGTTGCATCCTCAGGACATATAGATTTTATATCCTGCATGAAACCCATATTATCAGCTTTTACCTACTCCATTGGTTCGCAGATATTTCCCAGATATTAAGTTTCTAAATAGCTTTCATTACCGATCTTCTTGTTTTTATGCTAGAGTGTTGTATTATTTGGGGTTAGGACATATCTGTAGACCAACGGAGTAGGTAAAGACTGATAATATGGTGCATGCAGGTTATAAAATCTATGTGTCCTAACGATGCAACAATAAAGTTGCGAAACGTCGACAATTTAAAGAAAAGGCTTTTGTTTTTTATTTACAGGATCCTAATCTCAAATAGAACAGCACTCTAACATAACAACAAGAGGATTGTTAACGAAAACCATTTAGATACTTAATATCTGGGATATATCTGCGGACCAACGGAATAGGTAAAGACTGATGATATGGGTTTCAATATAAGATGGCATAAATGGCGCTATTCCTAACAAATGGTAACAAAATCATAACGAGGGATGTTCCGGGTAAAGGAAATTTACTGATTTTTTACTTTCTAAATTTAGATTGAGATATTTTAGTAAGAAAAAATAAATAAAAATATTAATGCTGTGCTTAAAAATTAATAAAACAAAATACTTTAACGCCAATTTTCTCAAAATTAGTAAGGAATAGACCCAACTTGATATAAGACTTTTTTAATCAAAATGGGTCATGTTATCATGTGTTAAATTATTTGCAGTCAAACTCCTAACACCCTGTATAATAAAAAGCGAAGTCTATACAATTCATCCTATCACACTAGCAGCATGTGTGGAAATTCCTCGTAATAAAATATCAAAAGTTTACTTAAGAATTAGAATAAATTATGAAAAATATATTACAAACATTTTTTTAGTTTAGTTGAATATATTAGATTTTAGTTAACACTATTTCCTGGTAGCAACTGTAATAGTTTTGTTTTAATTTTAGAAATAAATAACGTTCTAAAACTTTAGTTTTTTTAGTTTATAATTTATTGTTAAGTTAAGAGATGGATTCACATAAATAATAGGTAATAGTTAGTTTAAATATTTATTGTGTGGTTTTATCTTGGGTATTAATCTTAATATGTTTTAGGTTTACGTTATAATTCATTATTTTGCAACAATATCCCTCTTCTTCTCATTCCTAAGACCGGAATATTTTTAAAATGTAATACAGAATTCAGACTTATGGAATGAATGAAAGGGTCCGTAAATCAAATTTGTGTATTTTAGATTTAAGAGCTCAGCTCCTGGGAATTGAAAAGAAACGACAATTAAAATAGATGTATTTTAATTTGAAAGCTTTTTTGTAGAACATTTGGAAACGACACATTTTTAGATGTATCATTTTCTTTGAAAAATCTTATAGATACGATAATTTAGGGGGTTTTACTAGTTCATCTTGGTTTCCATGCTATTGGTTTATATGTGTTAGAGCTGCTACAAAACCTTTGTGACAACAACGTTCTATGATTATTATATTCCCGCGAAGGGTTACCAAATTAAAAATTATTGACTCAATTATTATTACCAAAATTAACATTTAGATGTTCTAAGTTGTCAACAATCCACTCAATCCAGCTCATAAAATATTCGTTGAAAATTCATGCACAAGGAAAATTATTAATTTAAGAGCGTAGGATATTCATTCGGTAAGAAAATTTTGAATCAAAATGAATAAATTAATTTGTTGTCTATTTTTTAGTCCAATGTATGAACGTTAAAAAAATAAAATTCCTTCCTGCGCATCCTTGTTACTTAAGTTAACGGAAGCTTTTTTTATATATTAGTATAAATTTTCGTACAAATTATTTTCGATAATTAAATTGTGTTTGTACATATTAAATATAATGCCTTCCTTGAATTTTAGTTTACTGAAATAATTAAATATGGGTTAATAGTACTTTAAACTAACTAGTTTGCTTGATTTGTAATTACTAGAATGTAAGGAAGATTTATTTATTTATATACAATGCATGATGAGCTTCAGTATCAATCTAATATGGAAATTAAAGGTACTGTAAACAAATTAATAATTTTTAGGTGGCTATGCGTTTGACAGAAAAAAATTCAGTTTATCCCGATCAAGGAGGAAAAATTACTGGAAATAATCCCCTGTTGCCATAGTAACGATTAGAAATGACAACATTTGATTGGTTATAAAATACAAGTGTGAAATTTTGTGTTAAAAATATTTCTGCTTCCATACAACAGTACGCCGGTGATAACATGCGCCTTATGATTTCACATAAACATTCCAAAAATGAAAGGATCCATTAAAAAATAACCTAGATATTGGCTTGCGTCCTCTTTAAATTAATCATTAACTATATAATCAAATCACTTGCATATGTTTTGTCAACTAATATTTTTTCTCTTATTGATTAATTGATTTCACAATAGAACATTTTATTAGAAAAGGAGAAGATACTGCATCACATTTAACTTCCTATTTCTTCAAAAGCTATTTCATGACTTTTTCCGTTAAACTATAGTCGATATTTACTTCCCTCGTAAAAGGGAAGTATTGTGAAAAAATCACCCTCCGAGATCTTTTCAGATCTTTACGTTTCAGGGTCCCTAGATGCCGAAAATCAGGTTTTCTCATCCCGTCGGCCTGTCTGGTCTATCATTCAAGATCGCGTAATAAAATGGAGGCCAAATAAAATATTTGTGAAAATATTCGCCCTCTCAGGTTTTATTTTCAGGTTCTAGCGTTTCTAAATGCCAAAAAACATATTTTATCAATTCCGTCGATCCGTCTGTCGGTTTGTCTGTCTGTCAGTTCGCGGCATAGCTTGAAAACTCAAAAAAGGTAAAAGGGAAGTATTATAATCGTGAAAAAATCACCATCCGAGCTTTTTCAGATCTATAGTAAAACTGTGGTATTAATTCAAGACGGCGGCCAAATAAAATATTTATAACCGTGAAAAAAATCACCCTCTCAGGTTTGACATATTTTCAGGTTTTAGCATCCCTAGATGACAATTTTTTTTATCAATTCCATCGCTCCGTCGGTCTGTGTGTCAGTTCGAAGCATAGCCTCAAAACTACTCATCAGAGTGACTTCAAGTTTTAGTTAAAAATTAAGGGTCATATGGGGATGTAAAGATAATATTTTGATAAAAATCGAATATACTGGAACAAGATGGCGACCTACAAAAACGTTAGGAAAAGTATTACTAAAAAAAATAATTGTCCATAGTCCTCAAAATTTGTAAAAAAAAACAAATGTTAAATAGGAATGAGCTGGTGATCTTTGAACATTAAACTTTTGTTGCTTATACTGTACACTTGTAAATGCATGCTGCATAATCCTTCCTTGTCCTTACACAAACAAAGAACATACATATCCCCTCGACACCATTATTTTTAACGCAGGAGGCTGAAAACAGTGGCGTAGCTGCACTCCCGGTGACCCCCCTCTGATACTAGGAGACCCGGCAATATTGTGTAATTGAGCCGAAGTAATTTCTCCCTCGCTTTGCTGATGACACAAGTATAACATGGGGTGATTTTTAATGATACATCGTCTTTACATTCTAGTATCTCCAACGACTTTGTTATGATTAAGGTTTGGTCCGATTGCAATCTGCTTTGCTTCAATGTGGATAAATAGGTGGCCTTATCTTATAAGGGGACTTTACAATCACTTCAGTTACTTAACAGCAATATTAAGTATGTTATATCGGTTCCTGGGTTTGAATATAAATAACAACCTAAAATGGTCTAAACATATTGACACCTATGGCCTTCCCTTTTGGAGTTGCTGTACCACCGAGCAATTTCTTAGTATTTTTAGACTTCAAAAGAGAGTAATTCGCTATTTGTTTGATCTAAATAATAGAGCGCACTGCCAATACTATTTCAAAAAACATGAAATATTAACACTTCCTGCATTATTTATTTAAGAAACCGCCTGTTTGATGTGAAAACATATAAACACATTCGGAAAGGCCACAACACGTAAATCCTATCAGAAACTCTAGGCATGACATATACCTTCCCATTCCTTCCACAGAATTAATAAAAAAATCAATTATTTACAACGCCATAAAACTTTCAATCAATCATCTTCCAGAACATTTAAAAACAATCCTTATGTTTGCACTCTTTGGAAAAAAGACCAAAGCCTACCTCATTGAAAGACCTTTTTACGTTAATGCTTTTTATAATGAATAAGTCTAATCAAAATGTTTTTTATTTGCTTGTCTACTTAAATGTTTTTCGGTATCATGTTGCTGGATAGCATTTGAAAATATTTTATAAGGAACGAACTGTCTGATAGTCCGTTCACATTAATTATTTTTGTTACATTAGATTAAAGTTATAAATTTTTTTTTCTAGTACACTTTAATCACTATATTAGTTTAGTACACTTTTTGTTTAACTTCACTTATTTTGATTGTATAACGATAACAAAATAGAGTTTAAGGTCGCGTAATTTTAATTTGAATGTCATTGAGATTATTCACCTCGCATATGTATTGTTTATTTCCTTTTATTAAGGACACCTGGATCCACTAACCGCTTTACGGCAATTTTACAAATATAATAAATGTTATATTTACAATTTATGTATTTGCATTGACCTATCGAAAAATATTATTTTTTCGATTAATATTTCGTTTTTTGTTTTTTTTTTATTTTAAGGCAAATTTCGCTTTGTCCATACAATTGTAACAGCTTTCCTGCGACAATAAAGCATACTTTTGTTGGTTTGTTTGTTTCTTTGGTAAGTGTGCATACAGGGGGCCCTTTGTTGAAAACTGCGAGGGAAGCCACTGGCTGAAAAATGTGCCACCAGATTACAACATCGGCAGCACTTCTGCTATGAAAAAAAAGTATTCCATAACGCCATAAATGCACAGTATATTGATTTTGTTTCTAGTTCATTAAGTCTGACTAATTAATCCTTTTCCAACGGTTCTCATTATAAGTATTCCGACGTACGGCAATTACCATTAAAACCATCATAAAATTAAAAAAAGTCTGACTCGATAACGAAGGATTTTATTACAATAGCCTATAAATCAATGGCAGAAAGCTAATTTTAAAACACCTTTAAAGATTTCTTGTTTTCTAACGATTAGAAACTTCCTGGGCATTTAATTAATGTGTTATTACTTTTTTGAATAATCATCTGAATAATTAGTTTCTAGTCAGTAAACTATCGCCTAGGTAAATTCAATCAGGTCTTGGCTCCCCGTTCCAAGGACGTATTAGAGATCCTAAGTTATTTTAATAAATATATAGAGAAATCTTATTTCTTGGAAATTAGGCCAGTTCTCAGAGACAAAAAATTAAGTTAAACAGTACAAAATTAGATAGGTGTAGATATATTTATGGGTTAATGGGTTCAACTCTAAAGCTGTTCAAAGCTATAGAGTATTTCTTGTTTCTTTTTGTAACAACAAAGAAAATGGCTGGTCGCAGAACTTGATGCAATATTAACTTATGGACATAAGACGGTTTAAATTTGGTTGAAAGTTGCTTGTGCAATCTTTTCCGGTGCCTTGGGCGAGAAGAATCTGTAAAAGATTATTAAAAGTAGACTCTACAATGAAAAAATGTAACCTTACTAAACTCTCTACTTATAATAAAACCCGAATCCGTGAAATACCCATTTCGCTGAATAGTATCGATTTTTTCAAAGGCAGTGCTGATTATAGGATAATCAAGAATTATAAGTTAATCAGCATGTTCTTCAGTATATTTCAGGTCCTGTTAAACCTAGAAAGTTAGTTAAGGTCGCATTTTTTTCGTTTTAATTTCTAGTTTTAATAATATTATATACATTTTTTTGGCCCCAAGTACCAACAAGAAAATACTGATATTTCCACATTTTTGACCAACTTTGAATTTCGAAAACTCTTTATTACATCGGGTTCTGCGATTACTTTCTTTGTCATCAAATAAAGAAAAGTGCTCTACAGCTTTGTAATGATATTGTGCAACAAGTAAAAACATACCTTTCTAGTTTACTTTAACGGTTTTCTGCTTTGAACTCGTCCGAACATTTCATATAATTTTAATTTACACCTAAATGAATTTTAATTATTCCTTAAATATCTATTTTTCTATATCTAATTTTGTAATGTTTTATGTCTCTTGGAACCGGCCTAAATTTTATATTTATAATAGCATTACGCTCCGTGTCGAGACAAAGCTTTTTTTCTAGGGAAATAAATACACAAAGCTATAACAATTTGAAAATCCAGAATTTTTTCAGTACACCTATTACTCATTGTTTGACTACCCACGTTTTTAGTATAAGCGTTATTTTTAACCCAAATTTTCTAGGGTTCTATAATTTATATTAAAAAGATTTCAGTTTTATATTCCTAAGCGTGAATTTTACTTAAGATTATAGAATACGGTAAAATGTGACGGACTGTTATATTAGGGTAGACTATATCGTGTCCAAAAGGTATAGTCTCAAAAAAGATATAGTTCCGATTCACTTCCAAGACCCTTAAAAAAAATTGTATTTTAGCTTTCTTACGCGGCATGTAGATTATTTATCTGATATTATTGTACCGAGGATACAAAGAAAGACTTTTTGAGAAAATAACATTTTTTTCAATTAATTTAGCGTTACCAGAGTGATATAGCTTTAACGATGATGTCTTCATCCATCTAACTTAACCTAACAAAACCGATTTTTCCTCTCTAGCTGAAAGTAACACTGCAGTTAGAAGGCATTATTTTACAGACAGCTTACACAGACACATTTACAAAACAAAATTTATTAGGCCAATAATTACTCCAATGAAAATTTGACGTATTAAGGCCGTGTAAGTGAATTCGGTCCTATCTCGAATTGAATTCGGTGCAACAAATTTGTTACCTCTTGTTACGGGGATGAATTCTGGTCGGCCCAATGTGACTTAAACTGCCCTTAAACTTAGAGGTATACATTTTTTTTAATAAATCCTCCTAAATAACCGTTTTGTGTCAGTTATAAATAAAAAATGTACATTCATTGAATTTAGCTTTTTGACCATTTTCAATATTTTTGTGATTTATCAGAGCCCAAAATGATTCTCAATGCTCTATTTTAGGTGCATAAAAAAAACTTTACCTGCTCGGTATCCTGAGGAGCCACCACAGGATGAAAGATCTTTTATAGATGTCTATAAAAAACGGATACAGGGCGATCGCGTATTACGTTACCCCCCTTTAACTTTTTTGTTTTTGAGGTTAAGGAATATAAACATTCTAGAGTTCATTTCAACCTATTTGCAGCAAATTATTTCTTATATACAAGGTGTTGTATAAAGACGTGACAGGTCACGGTTTTATTATTTTAAATGGAATACCCTGAATATTATCGCATTTTTAAATTCTACGGTAAATTCTAGATATTTCTATGTATAATATCTACACCTATCTTTAACTGTTTACCAAATATTAACAAAACTGACAATATTGATGAATTTTGGAAATTTTGGCCGGCTGTAAGATCTAAACCGTTTGAGATCAAGAAAAACAGTTTGCACATTCCTATCTTAGTTTTTCATAAGCTATCGAATGACAGTAACTTTGAATATAACCCGAGCTCAAAAAGAGTCGGTTATATTTAAATAAATAAAATAAAATAAAACCTTTTTTAGATATCAATAATAAAATATTTACAAAGCAGAAATATAGATATAGAGCTGTTCGACCGGACCTCCATTCAATTCACTGCACTTTGCTAAGGTTCTTCGTAATTTTACCAAAGAGTTACTTATTGAATAAATTTATTTCATTTATTATGAGTAGTCCAAGGTGTTCAATATTCTCTATATTAAACATCGCTTCCGTGGATAACAACATCATTTAATTTGGGTAATTTTGTGCTATCAATTTTGATTATTACTTCAAAAATTAATATTTAAAAATGCCTTATTCTCAGAAAGAAAAGCAAATTATTTTAATTGCGTATATTAAAAATAATTATAACCTGAAAGAACTTCTAATAAATGATGCACGTATTCACCTTCCTTGGAAACAGACAATTAGAAAAATATTTATTAACTTTCAATAGAAATTCAAATAGAAAAATAAACTTAAACAGAAAGAAAAAAACGTATTCCACGATGAGGATAGTGAATTAAATATTTTGCTCGCTATTCAAAAAAAACATATACTTTAATTAGAAACATTTCAACCGATTTAAGTCAAAAGCAGGATAGTCCTAAAAAATACATCATAATATAGAAAAAATCAGAAAACACTTAAAATAGGTGGCTATAAACCTTTCAACATTACACCCAGGTCAAAATTAACAATCCAACAACGAGAAAAAAAGAGTAAAATTTTGAAATGCTGGAAATAATAAACAACAACTTCTGGGGCAACTTTCGTTCGATGGGTTATTTGACAAAAACAATTTCACTGCCTTCTAAAAGGCCTCTTTAACAACTGGAATTAAACATTTTCTGCGGAAATACATCATTTCCATTTTCCACACTTTAGAAAATCTAAAATCAGTTACATGAAAATTTTGCTTTGCATCTCATTCCAAATACTTTTACAAGCACTAAAATGCCAAAATATTCTAGCGGAAATTTGTAGTTTCCATTTTCCGTAGAAATGTTGTACCCTTTAGAATATCCGAATTAAGGTACCATCGTCACGAAAAGTAACTGGGGCAAAAATACCCATTTTATTCTTCTGAACTATTATTCCAAGTTAACTTAGAATGGCAATGCCAAAATTAACCTATGATTGGAAAGTCAAAGCCTTTTTTTTATTTTGACAGAAAAGAAACAGAAGTCATTAATATTTACTCGACTTCGGAATGGAAGAAAATTAGTGAAATTGCAGCAGAAGCGTAAATAAGCAAAAACACCATTTTGTTAGCCAAGCAAAAAAATGCAGAATATGGTGGTATCATTGAGAGACCAAAGGCGGGACGTCCAAAAGTTTCAACACCGAATCAAGACCATGAATTGGTGCAGTTCCTTAGAAACAATCGTTTTCAAACAGCAGTAAAAGCCAAAGAAGAAATCAAGAAGTATATGGTTATCACACCTAAGGAATTGTGCTGCTTCTAATAAAATATTCCTTACAGAATTTAATAAGCAAACGAGGTTGGAATTTGGAAGGGAATATGAAAATCAAGATAATTTCTGAAAGAATGTGGTATTTTCTGGCGAGAAAACATTTTAATCATGCCATAATGGAACACTGCGCATGTATAGACCTGTTGGGATGAGGTATGATGAGAGATATACACGGAAATTAAACCAGAGTGTTCGTTTTTCTGTAAATGCTTGGGGTTGTATAAGTATCAGGGGTCCAGGAGTGTGTAGATTTTGGAGACAATTTTGTATTTCAACATGATAATTGCCCTTTACATAGAGTTAGAGTAGTGCAAAACATATTGCAAAATCATAATATCGAAACTTTGCTTTGATTTCAAAAAGCCCTGATTTGAATCCAATTGAAAACGTCTGGGGACAAATAACCAAACAAATTTATTAGGAAGGATTTCGGCCTCGTAATCAAGATGATCTTCCACGGTCAATCTTTCGAGCTTAGAACGAAATAACCCCTGAATATAGACTTGGACTTAGCATGCCTCAAAGATTGAGCAACATTATCGAACACAATGGTTCCATGACAAAATATTAAGTTATTTATTTAAGTTTTAGTTTATGGTTATTAGTCAAAAATTAAAAAGAACTAGGTCTAATTCTTTAATGAAAGGTTATGGTTAGGTTATATTTGTGAAATGTATTTCTTAATTTAACGGCAAAAATATTGGTAATCCTGAGTTTTATTTCAATTTTTATTTTAAAAATTTTGTTGGTCGGAAACTATAAAAATGTGTGATTGGATTACTTTTCATGAGTGATACCAAAGGTGGGTTTATACAGCAGGTAAAATAAAATTAAAATTAAATTAAATTGAGGATTCTGCGGTGGTTTATACTGGAAATAAAAGTTAAATAAGAATTAAGAACAACTGCTGCTGCCAGACATACTTTTTGCCAGCTATTCAATTCAATACTGCATAAACTCATTGTCTTTAACCTGAAATTCGTAATTTGACAAATATTTGGCA
The DNA here is from genome assembly GCA_030620095.1 of Kuschelorhynchus macadamiae. Classification (NCBI taxonomy): domain Eukaryota; kingdom Metazoa; phylum Arthropoda; class Insecta; order Coleoptera; family Curculionidae; genus Kuschelorhynchus; species Kuschelorhynchus macadamiae. The sequence continues at coordinate 1,117,374 of JAUTXW010004731.1, forward strand.
GGAAAAATCATATAACAGTTCAAGAGCTAATATGATGCTGTCCCAGTTACATTTGGTGATGATGGTACATAAAAATCTGCCTTTATTGGCTTCTAGAAGCCCTCCTTAACAACAGGAAATAAAAGATGTCCATTTTCCAAACATTAGAATACCTGAAACCAGTTACATGAATACTTTGTTTTACTTCGCATTCTAAACATTTTTCTGAACATAAAAATATAAAAACAGTCTTGCGGAAATACACCATTTCCATTTTCAGAGTAAATTTAAATTCCATTTTTCAGAAATTAGAATAGATAAAACCTGTTACATGAAAACTTTGTTTTGCTTTGCACTCTATACATTCTTCTAAACATAAAAAAGCAAAAAATGTTCCTGAAGAAATACGGCATTTCGAGGACATTTGTAAACTTTAGCTGACCTGTCATATCCACCAAATATTTTTTTAGCTTCTTTAAAGCCTCCTGAACGCCGTAAAAAAAATCTCTACGAAACTCTTTTTATTTTATCTATTTATTTTTAACCTTTTTCTTCACTGAAATGTAATACATTCGCAACACATTTTTTTTACTTCGGTAAAGCCTTCTGAATGTGAAATTTAAAAAATGAATGTGATTTTTTAACTTAAATAATGGTTTATGGCTTTAAAGGTGGTTTTATCGACGAACCTGGGCTAACCTAATACCTAAGGAATAGTTAAAAAATCTTTATTTTAATATATACCCGGAATTATCTCGGTTTTCTTTATGGCAAGCCTAACCGATCCTAACCTAATCCAATTCGCATTTTTAAAAAAATAATGTGATCTTATAACTTACATAATAATAGTTTATTGCAAAAATGATGAACCTGAGCTAACCTAACACCTAACGAGATAGATCCAGCAGTGGTGGCTATTCAGGTGAAGTAGGTGAAGTGCTGCTTCACGAGGAAAAATAAACAAGCAAACATCTAACTATATTTATTATATATCTTTAAAAATTTTAATTTTTACATTCATTTATTCACCTAATTGGTAAAAAATAAACTGTACATCTCGAATAAATATTTTACTTGACCGTTGGCGGCATGTCTTTTTAAAACTTTTAATCGAACTTTATTTTAACAACTATAACAGTGGCGCAAACCGCTTTGACTTTGCTGGAGGTGCTATGTTTAGTTTACGATTTTCTACTATACAATATAACGCGCTGTCGTGAGGCGCTCTGTAAAAAAAAGAAATGAACATTTTTTTAATACCATGTTTGATAATGCAAATTCTATTACAGAAATAAATCATTACAAACGTGAGCTTGCTGAGCTGTCACCTGAAGAAATTAGGGCTAAGTACAGAATCCTTTTTTATAAAATATTGGACAAGATTTTAAGACTGTGAAAAACTTACATTTTCATCTTTGGCAGGTTCTGCTTAAATTTTCCGACTGGCCCGTTTGGAAATTTGTTACAGTTATATGGGGAAATATTTTCAAAAAGTCAATGACATAAAAATGAGCTTGGTCTTATTTTTGCCAACGAGAGTAATTGGAATATATCGCTGCAAGAGCAAGTGAAAAAAATAAATATATTTTTACCGAAGCATATAAATTGTTTTCCCTCATTTTGACAATACCGTTGACAAGCGCTTCAGTGGAAAGAAGTTTTTCTTGCTTCAAATGTACAAAAACTTGTTTAAGAAATACAATATATCAAGAAAGGCCTACTTCTCTTGGCAATATTTCAATTCAAAAGGAATTTCTGGAGGAGATTAGGGCAACTCATCGATTTTAGGGGGTTGTTATAAATAAATTTGCTGCTATGAACGATAGGAGAACTGATTTAGTATACAAAATTTAGGTAAGTCGTAAAAAAATATTCTACCCCCTCTACATATAAAAAAATTCTGAAAAAAAATTTATTGCGATATTTTCTCGCTTTATTTGCACTTCACTTAAATTTTCACCCGCGAGCCGCCACTGAGATCCACCTAACCGAACAATACATGTTTTGTTAAAAAAATCCTAGTTTTAATATAGGTTCGAAATTTTGTTAGGGTGCTCGCGCGTGCTTTCTTTATAATAATATATATGTATTTTCATTTTTTTATTCAGAATCTGATTTCCTAAGAAAAATTAACATATTGAGAAATTTCCGCAAAAACATTTTAGTATTTTTATGTTCAGGAAAGTGTGTGAAATGGCAAACAAAGCAAATACTCCATGTAACTGATTTCAGGTATTCCAAAGTACAGAAATTTCTTCAGAAAATGGAAATAGGAAATTTCCGCAGAAACATTTTAGTATTTTTATGTTCAGGAAAGTGTGTGAAATGGCAAACAAAGCAAATACTCCATGTAACTGATTTCAGGTATTCCAAAGTACAGAAATTTCTTCAGAAAATGGAAATAAGAAATTTCCGCAGAAACATTTTTGTATTTTTATGCTAAGAAAAATGTTCAAAATGCAAGTCAAATCAATTTTTTTATGTAACTGATTTCAAGTATTCTAAAGTGTAATGAATTTCCTCGGAATATGGAAATAAAAAATTTTCCCAGAAATATTTTGGCATTTTTATGTTCAGAAAAATATTTGGAGTGGCAAGCAAAGCAAAGTCTTCATGTAACTGATTTCAGTTATTGTAAAGTATATAGAATTTCCTCAGAATATAGAAATAAAAAAATTTCGCAGAAATATTCTGGCGTTTTTATGTTCAGAAAAATGTTTGGAGTGGCAAGCAACGCAAAGTTTTCATTTATCTAAGAAAAATGAAAATTATGCATTTTCGCATTCTTATTTTTCGCTGTTAAGAGACGCTTCTAGAAGACATAAAACTAGTTGGTTGCCTTATAATTGATTTCAGGTAAACGAAAGTTGATCCCAACTTCTTACAAAAAATATTTTGGACGGACGAGTCAAGCTTTGCAACGAATGGCATGATTAACTAGAAAATACGAGGCATTAGGCATCAGAAAATCACCATAGTTAACGAGAGTTCCAATATCAGGTTGTCAGTATATAAAATTATAGTGCGGCATAGTTGATAATAAAATGATTGCACCACATTTTTCCGAAGGTGTCTTGAATGGAAATGAGTGATTCAGAGGTATACCCAAATGAAACCTATATTATCATGGGAAGAGGAAATGGGAACATTGTATTTTTGTAGGACCGAACTTTGAAAATGGCCAATAAAGGTGCCTAGTTCGAATTAGAAAAACTACTATTTTCTTAACATTAACCGTTGTAATAACAATATAAAATTCGGATTTTTTGCAGACTTATATTTAAAATGTAGGCGCTTCTAATGGCAATTCAGGAATTTTGAAGTTTAAGTTTTTAAAAAAAAGTTGGGAATGTAGAATTATCAAAATCGTGTATCCAAAACTTCACCCTGCGACGAGCTATGTGAATTATTGAAAATTTCTACATACATATGTCAAGTCAAATATAGTCAGAATATTGACAAAGTTTAAATAAAATTAAGTCGCTAGCTTCAATAGTAATAGAAAAATAAATCAAGAGCACTGATAAAAAATGCCGCTAGTCGCCGTACGGTTCTAATTATATCTTTGTCGCTCGGTGGTATGGCGAACAAAAAACTTTAAGAATCATTAAAGCACATGCTAAAAAATCTTGCACCATTGAAGCAGAAAGTACCACAATTTGAATGTATTGGGAAAGAATCATCGTTCACATTTGGCTACTGGCTTTCTTTTTTAAAATCTGTTGATCTCTTATTGAATCTCCTAAGAGCTGAACGGCGCTGAAAATGATCCTACGGGCTGAAAGAGCTGAAATGAGAAAATTTCGTAGTTAAAAAATGGCACAAGAAAAATATTAATTGTGCAGCTTCAGACATGGCTTTGAAACAGTCGATTAACAAACATTGCAAAAGTTCTTCGAGTGTAGTCGATTTTACACCTACTGTCCATTTAAGGTGGATGTAAGAGCTCCATGCCTTTACAATTAGTTGTTCTCATTTTTTTGATGTATTCTTTGACAATGCAAGCAGAACACGCAATAAAGGTGTTTCTTTAAGAAATTGGAATGAATCTGTTCTAAAAATTATTACACATATTAAAACTGAATGGTACAATCCATTTAGTTTATCTGATAGTCCTCCTTTTCTTAGAAATATATGTACAGGGCGGAAAGTTTCAGATGAAACTCAAACAAAATCTTTCAAATTTCATCGAGACTTCTAGACTTCTAAAAGCAAATGCCAGCATTTCATTGAAAACGTCCTTATTACTGGTTGGAGAAGTTTCGGAGAGCCCGTAAAAAGGAAAGGATACTACGTCTGTGTACACCAAAACAAGAGGCTCCATGTTTTCTAAAAAATATGTCGAAACAGAAGTTATATTCAGAAGAATTTTCTTCTGGAATATTCAGCTGACCAATTACCAATAGAAGAAACTGTAATAATCGCTGGTGGTTTTGAAAACCCAGAGTTATGTTTTTCTGTCAACAAGGATGGTGTAACCGACTTAAGAGATTTGAAATCGAATCATGATAAGGCTAATACGCGTATTAACTCCATGTTGTATAAGAATTTCTACTTTACTACTATTCTGAATTTATTAAACCAAATTCTTTGGAAGAACCATACCTTTTTATGGAATTAGGACAGGGAAATATAAAATTGATTATTTTGGTATCTGAAATAGTGCAGAAACTGGAAAGTGAAGTTTTTTAAATGTTTACCAGCGTTGCATGTGTTAACAGGATGCGGTACCACAAATGCAATGTTTAAGATTGGCAAAAAACAGCGTATTAGTTATTTTATGTTACAGCGTATTTTCTAAAAATCTCGAAACCTTTAAAGAACTATCGAAACTGAACGCGCGCCGTGTCTATAACCGAAGCTGTTGATATTGCCACCAGATTTGCACTGGCCCTATTTAAAAATAAGAACGAGGCCATTCAAACACTAAACGAATTGAAATATCAATTGATTACAACTTCCAATAAGTGCGCTTCGGAACTTCCACCAACAGATGACGTATTTTACTAGCATGTACTGAGGTAGGTGTACTTATGTTTAAAGAAAAGTCCATTTATGCCTCTACTTGTTCCTGTTAACTTTGGTTGGACTAGGAATAACGGATTCTAGAGTCTGTTCTCACGAACGCTGATCCTATACCAATGGATATAAGCACCTAATGATTATCTTCTGTAAAGATAAATTATGTAAGGATAATAAATGTGTATGGTTAAAAGAGGGCTTAAAATGCTGCAGCGATTGAACGTGCAAAACTTGTCAGAACAATGTTCCTGATGTATACAAGGATGATAAAGAAGAAAACATTAGAAGTTAATTTCGTACAAAATGCTTTAATTATTTACTTTGCGTTTATAGATATTTTTTTTATTTTAATTCTAGATGTAACTCTAACGCAGAAGATTTGCAGAGTGGTAGCCGCTCCGCGCCCCCGCATATCATCGCGCATTCCGAAGCTCATGGATAAAAATAAGTAATTTTATAACCGTTAAAGTTAGCGACCTAAATTTTGATTTAGATAATTCTATATTCCCATTTTTGTTTTAAAAACTTAAAATATTTTTAAAATTCGTAAATTGCCATTAGACATTTTAAATATAAGTCTGCAAAAAAAAACAGAATTTTATATTGTATACTTGAGTTTTTACAACGGTTATTGTTAAGAAAAACATAGTTTTTCTTATTCGAGCTCAGGCATTTTTAAGGGCCATTTTCAAAGTTCGGTCCTACTAAAAAAAGTTGTACTTCCCTAGAGTGTCCTCTACAAGATGATATATGGCATTTGGTTATACCTCCGAATCATCAACCCTCAGAAAACAGCGTGCTGGAGGAGCTATTTTATTCCACTACTAAAGAACCATCTCATTGAAATGTTTGTAAACTGGATTGTAACAGACGGTCCCATTAGATGGTCTCCTAGCAGAATCTCGAACACCATAAGCTACCAGTGGCGGCCAGCTAAATATACTAGGTGAAGTAGGTGAAGTGCTACTTCACCAGGAAAAATAAACAAGCAAACATCTAACTATATTTATTATATATCTCTTAAAATTTTAGTTTTTACATTCATTTGTTCACCTAATTGGTAAAAAATAAACTGTACATCTCGAATATATATTTTACTTGACCGTTGGCGGCATGTCTTTTTAAAACTTTCAATTGAACTTTATTGTAACAATGATAACAGTGGCGCAAACCGCTTCGACTTTGCTGGAGGTGCTATGTTTAGTTTACGATTTTCCTACTATGTTGCCATGACAACGTGAACGCGATGACGTCGAGCACATGGAAGAATAATGTTAACCAGCGCCATATAACGCTCTAGGTAAAATGCAGGCGCAGTACACTACATCCACGTGTCGTTCAGTTTGCGGTGGTTGTTTACTTTTATTTTCGCGGATTTCGCTGCAACTGGTGAGTTCTTTTGCAGTTTGCTTGACTGTTTTGTTATATTTATTTATGGTGTTGTTACAACTTCAAACTAACACATTTACTAACTTCGATAGTAAATGTGATTGTTCAAGATTGGAGTAAATTAAAAGACGACTTTGAATTTATTACAAACTATGACAAATCTGATGAAAAATAAATCAGCCTTGCGAAAGGATTTTTAGGTGAGATGACCGATTTTGAATTCACGTTTCTGGCATTAGTGTTTGAATGGCCTCGTTCTTATTTTTACGGACATACTGTTTGACGTTCTTCAAAAAAAAAAAACGCTTGACATTCATTTTTGCATATCCAATATAAAACGCTGTCGTGAGGCGCTCTGTAAAAAAAATTAACACTTTTTTAATACTATGTTTGATAAAGCAAATTCTATTACAGAAATAAATCATTACAAACGTGAGTTTGCTAAGCTTTCACCTGAAGAAATTAGGCCTAAGTATAGAACCCTTTTTTATGAAATATATTTTTACCGAAGCATATAAATTGTTTTACCTTATTGTGACAATACCGTCGACAAGTGCTTCAGTGGAAAGAAGTTTTTCTTGCTTCAAATGTGTAAAAACTTATTTAAGAAATACAATATCTCAAGGTAAAATTTCGATTCAAAAGGAATTTCTGGAGGAGATTAGGGTAACTCATCCATTTTATGAGGATGTTATAAATAAATTTGCTACTATGAAGGATAGGAGAATCGATTTAGTATACAAAATTTAGGTAAGTCGTAAAAAAATAAAAAATATTCTACCCCCTCCACATATAAAAAATAGCTACTCACAAAAAATATAATAAATAAAGAACCTTAGTACAGTGCATTGATTGAATGGAGGTCCGGTCGAACAGCTCTATATTTCAAATATCTATATTCCTGCTCTGTTAATATATTGATATCTAATAAAAGTTTTATTTTATTTTATTTAACCTTATTTTTTGAACCTCGGGTTAAATTCAAAGTTAGTGTCAATCGATAGCGTGTCTCTTGATCTCAAACGGTTACGTCTCACAGGTGACTTATCACGTCTTTAAACAACATCCTGTTCATGAGAAAATATGTCCTACAAATAGTTTGGAATGAACACTAAAACTTTTCTGATATCAAAAACAGAAAAGGTAATGGACGTAATATTATACACGATCAGCCGGTACATAGCACAATTTGATTTTCTTTTTGCATAAAATGCACTTTTTGCAGTATGTATTAAAAGTTACTCGGTTACCGTAGATAGATTAATCTACAAACTGCTATTTTTAAGTCAATATATAGTTTGTTGAGTTGCGAAAAAGCCACAAAAAGATCTTTATAATAACAAATAAACGGAATCTACAAAACATACATACAACATTACAGCAATCAGATGTCATTACAATAACCGTAATAACTGACTTCAATATAAATTAATGCTTATAAAAACTAAAAATCGATTTAATAACTTACAGAAAAAAACATAACCAGATTTACAGAGATATAAAAGTATACCACGCAAAAACTTCTTAAGCTGCAAAAAGATCAATACAGTAATGTAAATAATTTAATGACTCGGATTTCTCTATCTACAATGCACTAATAAATCAATAAATCTGTGTCACAGCAGCCTTCAGGAGGGACCGGTAAGTGAAATTCTTTCATACAATAAATTATCTTTACAAGAACTATCTATTTCTAAACGACTTAGCTACTAGTATTTAACTATTATTAGAGGCTATTATACCTGTAAATAAATTCCGAATAAATGTTGTTATTGTTGTTCATAAATCAATTTTCTATTTTTTTTATTATTTAATAAATGATTTGTGGTTGTGGGTGAGCTGATTTAAACAAGTTTTAGAAAATCTTGTTTCTAAGGCGTAAGCGAATAATAATTAATGAAATATATTGTCTTCAGGGATGTCACTAAGGGTGGGGGGGGTCACCATTTAATCTCGACATTCGAGACGAGACGAGACGAGAATGAGGGGGTCAAGACGAGACAAGATTCTCGTCTCAGTTCGACTTTTAGTAAAAGAGACCCTCACATCATAGATATAAATACATACGTCTTTTTATTTCTGTCAAAGGATATTACTGCATTAATAAAATTTGTTTAATAAAACGTTGCATTGCAAAAAATGAATACATTTTGGATTTTTTTAAAACATCAGTGTTTTAGAAAACGAAACGTCTTTCTTCTTTTGGTTTTGTGTCTTTAAATATATTTTAATAATAGTAATAATAATAATAATAACCATAATGACGCCAATTTTTTAATTATATTATGTACAAGCGTACAGTAAATAATTTTCACATAATTTAATGTTTCAGGATATTTCACGCACTTTTTAGTGCAGTTTTTTGAAGTCGGTTTTATTTTTCTATAAAAATTTTTATCAATACTGTTGTCCGTCCACGAAGGCATTTTTCTTGTAACAAATTCACAATAGAAGCAAAATAACAGATGCATTTTTAAAATTCATATTTTAAGAGTAGATTTAATTCAAAATATTTCAGCAAAACCAATAATATAATTGAAACAATCTAATTATACATACCCGGGGTCATGATATTTACACGATGCAATCTAGTCGATATTGATTTTTAAACTTATATAATTTTAGCTAATAATTTTAATAAACTTTCTTATAAGCTATATTAAATCGCTGAAATAAAACGCAAAAACCTCCAGCTACAAATCCAAAGCTTACCTTTTAATAGCGTTAAACCGTAAAACAATGACTCGCCAATGAACTAAATAGTATTTTTAAATCATTGTGATGTGACCCGCTTATAACTTATATTTACACTTATATTTTATTTAATAATTTTAGTTTTCTCACACTTTTTATAAAAGTATTTTATGTATGGGAATGAATAAAATCTTGTTTACTTTATAGAACATTCGTAGGAAAAATAAATTATAATTTTTGCTTTATTTTTCAAACAACCTGGGGAGGGGGACAATCATAATTTAATCGAAGAACCTTTCAAAACAAAAATATATATTAAACTGACTATGTATTCTTTTCAGAACTTTCTAGTGTATACAAAATCCTAATAAAATGTAAGAAAACAACTAATAATCGTTTATGGTCTTCGCTGCAAAAGGACCATTTATTTCTTTATTGTATATGTCAGGCAACTGAAGGTATCCACACAAAAATAGATAAATTATTCTTGTGGTATCACCTACTCTTTGGTATCAGTCTATGTTGGTCAAGATTACCTACACCTAAAAAATTGGAGTCAATTTATAAAAATTCGATTTTTTTTAATACTAAAATATTTATTATTTAGTATAAAAATGCAGTTCTTAGTACAACAAACACCGCACTGTAGAATAGGTAGCCCCGAAAGAATTCAAACTTGCAGCAAAAATAAATGTCAAAAAATTATTTTATCGAAGCTGACATTTTGTAAATTAGGAATTTTTTAGTAATAACACAAACAGAAAGTCTACAGTCATCACTGATAGAACGTTGTTTTATAAATTGCTGTTTTTAACAGAATAATAAAAAACCTTTTTCTTCTATTTTCTATTTTAGGCTAAATTACGATAATCTTAAATAAATGCTCGTACGACTGGTTTAATTGACGCAAAATATAATCAACTGCTTTAATAATAAAATAGCATGACAAACCGTGGCTAAATGAGTTTTACTCAAAAAAAACATTCAATTATTTGGCCGATTTACACAAAAACTATAGACTACTCAATTTCAAGCCTTAAAATTTCGCCTGCTTATTAATGATCACCCGAAGTATGTTTTCAGGAGTTTTTATGAAAGTGCATTAAACACACGTAAAATTATAAAGATAATTTATAACGTCTTTATATCATGAGGTTTTTATTGTTTTTTAGGTTATGTATATATTTCAGATATCTGAAATCAGGAAAGTTTTATCAGAAATTTGCAAACGAACAAATAGCTTTTTTGGTTTAAATTAATCCAATAGACATTTTTTTTAAAAAAAGTCAAATATACCATTTTAACTGAAGACAAAAAATATATGGCTTCCAGTAGTCGTGCAATGCAAAGGCTGAGGATTTCGTTCTTCTGTAATATCCCCAACATAATTATGTAAAAAGAAACTCGAGAAGAAAAGCAGTTCCCTTTTCATTCAATTTTCCGGTAGATTGACTCTCCTATTATCTGAAATGAAATATCTTAACGTCAAGAAAATAATCTGTATTTAAAAAATATACCAGGTACTAACAATCATTCCTGAGAATTAAAGTTTCAAAAATAAAAATGGATTATACGCGTAAAGATATTAGCCTATAAAAAAAGACATTAACATATAAAAATTAAGAAGAAATTATTTTGTTTTTCTTCGTTTAAAACCATCAAAATACATGCTATTTTTCAATACATTTAAGAAATCGTTAACAATAACCCTTCGAATGTATTTTTTTAGGCATAGATTTAAAAAAATCGCTCTCTTCGATTTTATTAATGCATCCAAAAACCATTTATAATACATTGGCCGAAACGTCATTTAAAATATAAAGTTTTAAAATACTTTTCTTATTTTTGTAAATAGGTACTTGAGTCCATGTTAAGATATATTTATTGGATATTTTCATAGATCAAAACTACAAAGATTTTGTTGAAATTACTTTTTCGTTTAAATTAGTTGTTCGATAAACTGCTCCCAAACACCTAATAAGTACCTAGAGTGTCCTAGAGTTTGTAATTTAATTACTTGTACACCCAGTATATCTAAAATCAAAGTAAAAACATTTCTACCCCAACTAAAATTCTATTTTTTCTTACATATCTACATACCTACTACATACATATTTTAACCTATTAATTTCAGTTTGCAAAGCAGTACCCAGAAATTTCATTTTCATAAAATAACTTTTTGTCACCTATAACAGCAAATTTATCTCGGAAAATAACTTTTCAGTTTGCAAAGCAGTACTGAGAAATTTCATTTCCATAAGATAACTTTTTATGTCACCTATAACAGCAAATTTCTTTCTGAAAATAACTTTGATAAAACTTTTTCGAGAATAGATTTAGTTTTATAAATTACGTATTATGACCAATTAAATGTATCAAACAAAAGGTTAAAATACATTTTTAAGGTATTAACATCCACACATGGGTGATAGAGTATCAATTTCTAAGCGCGCGCGGTTGTCTGATACTATACTAATGTGAGTCTTTCTAGCTAAAAGCTCATCTTCATTAAACATATTTAATTAACCTTTATCCGGAATAGGTTAATATACTTAAAGTCGAGACGAAATTTTTCGAGACGAGACGAGACTAGGCCTTGATCTCGATTGATTTCGAGACGATACGAGATTAGCCACAGTCGAGACAAGATGAAGCTTTAGTCTCGTCTGGTCTCGCGGTATCACTAGAAGCGGTTGGCTAAATTGTGGTTGAGTTGGGTAAATTGTGTTCGAGTTGGTAAATTACCAGACACATTTACACACAACAAAACCGGCATCTATACCAATCTTACTGTAAAATAAAAGCGAGGATCCTTTTCTTTTGTTCATAGTTGGCTGTGTGCTTTGAGTCAGTTTCTCTCTTCGTGTCTCCCCCCCCCTCCAACCATAAGAGTCTCGGGACGCCTCTGATTGTATCTCGCTGCTACACTTTGTAGATAAACCAAAGACTTTTTGTCATAGAAAATAGTAATTCTGCAATATTACGATTTTGATATATTTACTATAGAAATATAGTAACTCCATAATTAGTTAGTGACTGTCCATTGTTAATTTAAAGGAAGAGTGTATTGTGTATATTGGGAAATTTCAAACATATTATAAACTAAAAATAAAAAAATATAAAACTTTATTTAGTCAAAAATAGAACTCGTAGTTACTTAAAACAAATTAAAAAATATACACAAAGTCTAGGTCAAAAAAATGTTTATAAATTAAGAATAGGTTACATGTTTCACCCTAACGAACATCATCAGACCTAAGATGAATATACATTACAACGGAAAATACAATTAAATAATATACAACTTTACCATAAACAAAACACATTTTACAAAGTACATAAAACAAACATAACCAAACAATAAAATACGAAACAAGGCTACGCTTGAATGACCAATCAGAGACGTCGATGTAAATTTATTTGATGAGACGAGATAAGTCAAAAACGAAAAAAAGAAGAGATTGTTCAGGATGAACTTGACTAATTGTCGTAAAGTACATGCTACATTAATAAAAAGAAGAAGAATTAGTGAAAATGACAGAAAAAGCTTGAACGTTGTACAAAATAAAAATATACAGTTATTGTTTTGAAATATTGTTAAAAGTCAAATGAGGCTCAAAATTAAATACTTCATTAACGCAGGTAAGGATGGAGCTCTTTTTAGCTTTTGTTATTTCCATCTTTTTCAAAAGATCCAACTTCTTACCTTTATCGCATTCGGGAATTAATTTACGTTTTCAGATATGGAAAAACGATTTTTTGATAACAAATGATTCGCAAAGGCAGATTTTGTATTAGAAAAATCTGTATTTTGATGTTTTGTAACCAAGCTGAGGTGTTCCTGGATCCTTGTCGAAATTTTTCTACCCGATTGTCCCACGTAAACAACAAGACTCTCTCCACAATGAAGGGAATAATAAATTTTTGTCTTTGAATCTAACTATGTGTTGTTTTAAAGTATTGTTTGTTTTAAATGATATGGAGATATTAAATGACTTAAAAAATTTAACTAAATGTAGAGATATATTTCCAAAATATGTTAAAACTCTGAATTTGTTTGTATTAATTAGATTACTATGTATTAAGTTATAAGAGACTTTGTATTTGTTCATAAATTTATAAAAAAGTTGGTTGAATGTTTTCATTGGAAAACCATTGTTTAAGGCAATTTCCCTTAATATATCTAATTTTTTTTAGGTCTCATCTATTTACTATAGATGGTAAAATACATGTGTTAGTAAGAGAAACGGATTCAGAATTTTCTTCTGGCGAGTCACAATGACATCATTTTGATCGTCATTTTTAGTACCAATTCAGGACTCAGGACTCAGAACTCTAATGGATTCATTATAGTCTATGAGCCGTAATGGATTCATTATAGTCCTGAAACAAGAAGAACGACTGCCTTTTGGAAATATGTTTTAATAAAATTTGCCGAATGTTTGACTCAATTGACGCCAGAAGGTAAAGTTGCTATAGATATTTTTAAAATAACGTATATCCATGATTGTACGTTTCCCGAAGACTATTTTAAAATAATTGTGACTTTATCACCCAAAAACGTAGCAATCAAATGCCAACTTAATCGCATATCAGTGGCCTGATTCATAATTTTGAGGAGTTGAGGAGCGAATAACTGAAGAGAGAATAGCTGGTAAGAGAGAAGTACAGATCATTTCTAAGTTCTGTTTGAAAATGATTGCCGAAGTTATTATGGTCAGTTGAAAAAATTTTAAGTCGGAAATTAGGTTTTTAGGTATGTCCCAAATTGGCAGACCGATAGCCAGACTGACGGAATTGTAAAAAAATATGTCTTTTTCGGCATCTACAAACGCTAAAACTTTGAGTTATGTAAAACCGTCAAGCGGAACTTTTTTCACGATTTCAAACATTTTATTGCTTGAATTCTTACCACAATTCACTATATCACTCTTAAGTCTTGCACAAAATTTAAAGTAGTTTTTCATGCTCATTTTTTAATTTCAGGTAAATTGGATAAATAGTTTTTTTAGCAATAATTTTTTTAATATCTCACCAGGCAGCTATTTTGTTTCGCCATGTTACATTCGTACCAAAATTTTACTACATGATTTCTACATAATAAATAATAATTATACTTGATTTTTGTGGAAAATTTCAGATAAATTGGGTTAGTACTTTTTTTAGTAATAATTTTTGAACATTTTCCTAGGTCGCCATTTTGTTCCGCCATATTAAATTGTTATCCAAATGTAACCATTTGATCCTCTTATGACTCTTGATTTTTGGACAAAGTTGGAAGTCATTCAAATAAGTAGTTTTTGAGCTAGACCGACGGAATTGAGAAAACATGTTTTTTGGCATCTAGGGACCCTAAATTGTGCAGATCTGTACAAACCTGGGAAGGTGATTTTTGCACGATTACAGTACTTCCCTTTGGAAAGTAATAATTACTATCAGATCTAATCTTAAACCCTACGCACACGAAGGAACATCGGATAATTAATTCCATTTCAACACGGCTTAGATTCCTCAGCAATGATGATCTTTTGTAGTGTGACCAAATCGATTAATATTAGAAGCCCCTTACCATCCCAATGATAATTTTAGGGAATGTTTTGTCAATAATGAGGTAAAGTAACTTTAAGTGATGATGTAATATAACGCTCTCGGCGCCAATGAGCAGAAACTTCCTGCTGTCCTCAGAACGTCGCCTTACTTCATACTTTGACGTCGAGCAGGTCGATTGTGACAAATGCTGAGGTTATTTTCCGTTTCTTTGTTCCCTGGTTTCGGATTTTGATTAAGAGACGAATAAACGAATCGTTATTTTTAATGTATTAAAAGCATTAAACTCGTATTAAAAATAACACGTTTAAAAATCTCATTAATTTGATTAACTGTCAAATCATTTAATAAAAGTCAAACTTTTTGGCCATTAAATGTAATTTGCGCAAGTGATCCATGCAGTAAGTGATACAAAAAAACATTTCGAAATACAAAAAGTATTTTTAATCACATTAATACCTCACTGTTAACTTTCGGAAAAAGATTGAGAGCGGAACCATTCTGTAGACCCCAATAAACAAAGGTTCTCGGAAACACAGTTAATATTCCTCATAAAAAGTACACGCTTACAATAGTATCTATTTTATTATCATTAGCCTTCCCTTGGGTGTTAAATATAGAACATTATCACAGGTGTCTGTAATATTCTCAAGCATACCTACGCACGGTCAATTTAAACAGGAAACGCATATTTACATCGTGTAGCCGTAAAATAGCAGAACAACTGGTTGTTATTGTACCTATCGTATACTGTTTATTGTATCAGTACTGTTAAGGAAAAGCTGCGATTGTAATATGTTCACGTTCACGCCTATGTAGATTAGAAGAGTATATTGTTTTACTTTACGGAAACGAAGAACAAGTCGAAATCTGCATACCATATTTTTATAATTGGTAAAAAAAATCGGTAAATTTCCTTTACCTGGAACTTTTCTCGTTATGATTCTTTCGTTTTATCAGGAAAAGTAAAGTGTGACCCAATTTAGTTCGGTACATAGTCATTTGGTAACACATATATATACTGTCTTTTCAAACATTTTTATTGGGCGCTATTTTGTTCCATCGTATTGAATTCGTACCAATATTTTACCAGTTTCTTTCTACCTATGCCACACTTGATTTACAAGAAGTAGTTTTTACATTGATACAAATCGCCATTTTGTTACGTCTTGTTGAATTCATACCAAATTTTTTTTTAACTATTTGGCCGTCATTTTGTTTCACCATCTTAAATTCCTACCACAACTATACCCGTTTATCTCTATATCACATTTAACCCCACCACAATATTTAAAATTAATTTAATAAGTAGTTTTTCATGCTGATTATTTTAAATATTTTATTACGTCGCCATTTTGTTATTGTATCTTATATTTATACCAAAATGTTACTAGTTCATTCCTATGTAGCACTTGATTTTTGTGCAAAATTTGAGATAAATTGGTTAATTAGTGTTTTTAGTATTATTTTTTTAACGTTTCACTAGGCCGCCATCTTGTTCCGGCATATTTGATTTTAAATGAAAAAGTTTCTACTCTGTATTACGTGCAAATATTAATCAAATAAAATCATAGCAAAGGACTTTCGGCTTTCCCTATATTCAGTGCTACCTAAAAGCAAGAAAATAACTTTCTCATAGAGAATTGAAATTAAATAATGGTAAAAAGCTAAATTTTGATCATTTTGAAGTTAGTTTAGAAGTATAAATGTTAGAATGTATAAAAAAACACATATGAAATTTAGCAACCATAGGTATGTAAAACAACGAAAAATTGTTTATAATTTATTTACTCTTTCGATGTAAAAAAAAGTTTTTCTTTAATTAATTATTTTACTGTAATAATTTAATAAAATATAGCAAAAAAAAATTGTTTGATTTTATTCTGGAAATAAGTTGAATTGAAGTTTAGATAATTTTTAATAAAAAAGAAAAAGTTGGACTGCAATAAATAAGAGTATCAAATTTTGTAATCTACCTACTTACTTGTCAGAGAAGCAGAGCTTCCATTCAAAAAAGGAAACATACATGGACAAGAACAACAAAATAAACATTTAAAAATGTATGTCACATCACATTGTTTAAATAATTGAAATCCTAAAAGGTATTTCAACCCTTTTAGGCGATTTAGTCAAACATTGTTGATTTGTAAAACTTGCTCGATGATAAATGACAGTTGACCAAGTTTTGACATAGGAGAAGTTAGTTTTGTGAAGTTGGTATTATGAAATTCTCTTAAGAAAGTTGTAATAAAATAAAATAAGGCTTAGATAGAAGAACTTTCAACCAAAATTTAAAAAAGGTTTGGTAGGTCAAGAAAGGAAAAATAGTCAACCAACCAATTTGAAAATTGATAATAAAAAACCGATTATTTTGATTTAGTAAAAAACCGTTGAGGGATTAAATTAGCAGGGCTGGCATGATTTATATAACAGGATTACACTTCAAGTTTAAAGAAATAATAATGAATTTCTTAATCTCAGACAAGGTAAAATATCTGTGTAAGAAATGTTCGATTTAAGACAATTATTATTATTATTGTTTTTATTTGAAATTAAACTGAATTGTAACAGTAAGAAAGAAGGAATATATTAGTGTTATATTAAAATATTACCAGATCCCATATGACTCTTAATTTTTGCCTAAAATTCGAAATCAGCCTGGTAAGTAGTTTTATGTTATTCCGCGAACTGACAGACAGACAGACCGAGAGGCGGACCGGCGGAACTGATAAAACCTATTTTTTGACATCTAGAGACGCTAAAATATAAAGAGAATGATTTTTTTCATGATTACAACAATTTTATTTAGCCGCCATTTTGTTCCACCATCATAAATTAGCATGCACTACAAATTTACCAGTTGATTCCTATACCACAATTAAGTATGTCACACAATTTAAAAGAAATTAATCCATTAAGTAGGTTTTTCAGGTTGAGCTTTTTAAATATTTTATTAAGTCGCCATTTTGATCCGCCATTGCGGATTCGTAGCAAAATTTTACCTGTTGTTTCCAACATAATACGTGAATTTTGTGCACAATTTGAAAAAAATTGGATAAGTAGTTTTGTAATAATATTTTTTTAACATTTCACTACTCAGCCATATTAGATTCTTACCAAAATGTTACCAGGTCATCCCCATATGAACCTTAATTTTTGACCAAAATTTTACATCAATTGGTCAAGTAGTGTTTTAGCTATGATGCGAACAGACAGACAAGCCAACGGAATTGAGAAAACATGTTTTTCGACATTTAGGGACCCTGAATCGTAAAGATCTGAAAATATCTCGTAGAGTAATTTTTTCAAGATTACAATGCTTCTCTTTTATGGGGGAAGTAAAAATTAGGAAATAGTTTAACTTTGAATTAAACTGAACACTATTCTCCAACATGAATCATTTTTATTTTATATAAAATAGTTAGCTGACTTCAAGAAAGAGAGGTTATTAATTCCACCTACATATGTCTATTTTTTTTCTGCTTGTGCCAGGGGACACTAACCCTCCTCTCCTTCCACCGGGCATGTCACTGACCCTCCCGGGAAAGTCATTACTAGTCGTTGAGTTGTTGTTACCTTGACTGACTTAAAGGAAGGACTTTTTTTTCTATTGTGACGATATTTGCCTATACAATAGGATTACTTTCTTTTAGTCATCAGATGTCATCAGATAGCAATTGGTATTAACAACAGTAGTAGTAGTAGTAGTAGTAAACATTTCCGTTTGAGTAGGTCGATTTGTATTAATCTCTTTGTGTTTTGGTGATACTATGATGGACACGCAGAGTAACCATATTAGAACAAGTGCAAGATGGCATCATTTTGATGTTGCTTTTTCATTTTTATCCAAGAATTATCGCGATAACTCTAAAATATTATAATATAATGTTTTCTGATTTAGTGTACATATCGAATTTAATATAAAAATATTTGAAAAGACTTTTAAATCTCTTCATCCCCACTTAAAAAGGGTATGGGCATTATTATCCATTTTCTTGAAACTTTTTTTTGAATAACTAATGTTAATTAAGAAACCATGCGAAGGATCTTCAGGGATCTTTACTTCACGAGATCGGAACACTGAATGCGCTTGAAAAGACCTAAGCCGGCTATTTATAGTTGACCTGTGTTAACCGAACCTGATGTAACGATGGGTTTCCACTTATGATGTAGACTAAAGCCCGTATCTCTATGAAAATGCTTAGGGTGCTTTCAAATTTCAATAGATTATTATACTTTCTAATGGACCGTCTAATATTCTTAGTGAAATATCCATTCCCTCTTAAAGCGTGAGTCAGTTTGTTTCTGAATGTAAAGAATTTTGGTCACAAATCGCTTTTTCTGATTACTTTTGAGCCGGATGATGATGAGAATTTGCGTTTAGATACTGTTCGTATGCGTTGGTTTTCTATATACAGCGTATCCTAAGGAACCATCCCCTTTCCTTGGTATAAGAACATCTAGAACGGGATCGTGCCTTTTGATTCAATTTCCATTGTAAATTTTATATTAGGATTTTATATTAAGGCTTTCTTCTCAGAAGCTTCCATGAAGTTATTGGCCACCACTGGTGACAGCGAAGATTCCATGGCTGATCCTGAGGCTTGTTCATAAAAAGATTCTTGAAAAACGAAATATGTTGACGTGAGACATGCTTCAATCAGATCTAAAAGTGAGTTGTCAATATTATTATGATGAAATAAGTATGATATTATGGAAATTTAATCATTTATAGGCACATTTGTATATATGATTCTACATTGAAACTGACTAAGATATCTTTCGGATCTCATTAAACTGCTTTTAATTTATCTTCAAAATGCGTAGTGTTTCTAATATACGAATGAGTTTTTCCTGTAAAATTATTAAGAATATTTGAAAAATATTTACCAATCTTGGAAGTGGGTGATCCTATTGCACTAACGATAGGTCGAAGTGGTACTTGTGTATTTTAGATAGTTCGTAGAACCGCAAAATCCTTGAGCTGCTTGTCCTTAACGCCTTCTTCTTCTCTGATGGCAGGTTGGATGCGTTTATAAGATTGGTTATCCGTATCTCGATTTTGAAAAAGAGGACGTTAGGGCCAAAGATATCTTAGTCAGATTCGATGTAGAATCGATATATATGAATGTGTCTATAAATGATTCAATTTTTATAATACCAGACTTATTTCACCGTAATAATATTGACAACTCACTTTCAGATCTGATTGAAGCATGTCACACGTCAACATATTTTATTTTTCAATAAACTTTTTATACACAAACCTCAGGAGCAGCTATGGGATTTCCGCTATCATTAGTGGTAACCAATATCTTCATGGAAGCTTTTGAGGAGGAAGCCTTTGATTCGTCTCCATTAAAGCCAAATTCTTGGTTCAGATATGTAGTTTGTAATATGACCACATGGTCCAGAAAACCTCCCGGTGTTTATTGCTCATCTGCAAGTTCCTAATATAAAATTTACAATTGAAATTGAATTAGAAGTCACGATTCCCTTTCTAGATGTTCTTATACAAAGGAAAGGTGATAGTTCCTAGACACTCTATATGTAGAAAACCAACGCATACGAACAGAACCAGAACAGATACCTAAATGCAAATTCCCATCATCATCCGGCACAAAAGCAAACAATTATTAATTCTTTGGTTTACAAAGCCATCGCAATTTGTGACCAAAATTCTTTCCAGTCGGAGATAGAGACACTGACTTAAGCTTTTAGAAGGAATGAATATTGCACTGAGGATATTAGATGGTCAATTAGAAAGTATAATAATTCTACTCCACGAAATTAAACTAATAAGGAGTTACCGATAGAAAATGTAGTTCTTCCATTTAGACACGGAACTACAGACAATATTGGAAGGTTACTTCACCGGTCCAACATACGTACAATCTTCAACACACACAAAAAAATGGGCATTGTCTGCGACCGCCAAAGGACGTTATTTCTTTCCAAACGGAAGGAGTATATGCAATTCCCTGTTCCTGTGGTGATGTCTATATTGGAGAAACTAGACGGTATATATCCACTAGGCTTAAGGAACATGAATGATGTATTAGAAAGAAACAAATTGTACAATATGCTGTATCTAAAGAACAACATTCCACTTGACATGTCATAAATGTAAAAGAAACCACAGTTCTTGCAAAGGTCTCGGGATTCTATAAATGGAACATTAGAGGATTTATTAAAATTTATATGCATCCTAACAATTTCAATCGAGGCTTCAGTCTACATCATAAGTGGAAACCGATCGTTACACCGGGTCACGGTGAACACAGGTCGACTATAAATTGCTGGCCTGGGTTTCTCCGAGGTCGTTCAGTGCTACGATCTTGTGAAGTAGAGATCCCTAAAGATACCTTGTGCAATCGAAGGCGAAACGTCGGAAAGTGATTCCATTTTGACCACAGCTGTGAAAGCTTCCGTTCTATGTTAACTAATATTAGATTATTGCTAATACAAATACTTTCTTTGGGTAGAATATAATTTTTTTGTCGATACAGTAAAGCTACGGCAAGGACTAGTATGAAAAATGCTATGGTATATATTCTTTTTTAGGGTTTCTTATTTGACAGGGTCACATGAAAGGGCGAGGTGGGTAAAATTTAACCTGCCTTGATATATTGATATATCGTATACGTGTATTAGCACTTTATGCATTTTAAAAGTATTAATGATATAATGTGTTATAAATCAATTCATGTACTATACAAGACATTTTTTCTAATTAATTCGGAGCCGACTTTAAAAAGTATTAACAAAGGAGTCTTTAAAAAAATATTTATTTTTTATTTTTTTTTTGGTTGATACTCTTTACAAAATGTTTGGTCTCACTTACCTAGTAGCCTGTAACTGTGATTTTTCTGCTTTATCCAACATTTCTAAACTTCTGGACCTGGACATTTGAGGTTCAGGCTCCTTGTTTAAGTTAATAATTCTTTCTGATCGTCGACCATGACCACCTCGGTTTATCCTTTGCTCCAGTCCAGCCACTTTTTGGCCCAAACGTACCTAATAAATGGAAACAAAATGTATACATATGGAATAAACGCTGAAAACATATGCTTGTGGGCTAAAACAATTATTGTTATACGTGTATTCGAAGCAAGAGCAAAAATCATTCAGCTTCGTCGCAGTTCAGATGTGGAATAATTTATCAAATAATATTAAACAACTTCCGTTAGGACACATATAAAAAATAGTTGTTACATTCGCAAACCTAATTTAATTTCGATGAATTTTGCATTTTACTATTAACTCATTATTATATCTGATTTTTATATAATATTTTTTAATTATATTTTTGTTTCCTGCACTCGCCCAGTTTTTAACAAATAATAGAATTTAACTAATAATAAATATAATGTTCCGTCCTCTCAATGTCCGCCCGCGCATACAGACGGTTGCTGTATAACTATAACATATTGATTTGTTTTTGTTTGTTTTTGTTCTCACACTTCATTCTTAATATTCACTATTTAATAACAAGATTAGTTTTAATGCTCATTATTATTTATAAATTATTAATCTCGTTGATATTTTTCAATTTTTAAGGGCTGCATTTGACGGAAAGCTGCTTACGGTTATTAAAATCGCTATGCAGACCCTGTTTGCCTATAAACATGACATTTAATTTTTTATATTCTAATCTTTTGTTAAATTTTTACATTCCGATATTTTGTATTTCAATTTATTTTTAATATTCTGTATTTCAATTATTTGTATGTCTTATAAGGCAAATAAAAAGTTTTGAATTTGAATTTGAATTTGAATTAAGATCTTAGAATTGGTTGAATGAAGGCAAAGTTGCTCAATTTAAAACTCATTATTATATCGAGAAAAATTTACAAATTTCCGTACTTTCGAAGACTTTCCTTTTTATTCTTAATATTTCCCTTGTGTATGTTAAACTGAAAAATATCAATAGCTGTGACTTATTCTGAAGTGAAAAAATCAACAAGCCGAGAATTTTCCTGCCGAAATTGCACTCCCAAGTAGCATTTCTAGAAACAAAATGGAAACAAAATATTAGTTGAGAAACATTTCGGCACATTTTCACTAGAAATATCACAAATGCATAAAATATTTCCGAATATTTGAGGAAATTTCTTTTGATAACCAATTTTTCATAAAAGCATGAGTAAAAATTAACTAGGGTGATATGCACGAATCATTTTATTTTAAAAACTGGTTATCAAAAAAATTTTTTACTGATTTTTCTAGGAAATTTTGTTGCGCAAGTGATATTTTGATATCACAAGAGGAATTAAATTTTAAATTAATTTGGATAATTTTATTTACACCTTTTTATCAAAAACACAATACATGTAAAATGTACAGTTTCAATATTGATTGGGAGTATTTCGTTAGATACATTTAACTTCAAGTTACGAGAAACCTGATTTGGCGAGACTCTGCCCTTTGGGGCGACTGGAGACGTTTCTTGCAACAAACATGATTTGGCTGTCTTTGCGTTTTTTCACTCCTGTCTTCTTCGTATGTATAGGTTTTATTGAATTTTTGTTGGAATGTCTGTTATTTTGATTAATTGTTGTTCATTAACTTCTGATTTAGCTAAGCATGCTGTTGACCAGTTTGAATGATTTGTAATTTTGTTTGCATCCAAATCCAATTTCATAGTAAAATCTTCTGTCCAAATAGAAACAACATTTCTTTCTACGGGGATTGACTTTCATGAAAAATGGATCTGGAGTTAAAAATAAACTTTCTGTTTGAACACTGATCGCTCGTTTACTGACAATCTTTTCAAATCGGCGAACAGAACAATGTTCAGGATCCTTGGTATTCCTTATTAACCATTTACTATCGGCGCATTTCTTAGCTCCTCCTTGTGTAGTTTTCGAAAACACAGGATTATATCCGATTCTTTTTATAGCAATAAAACATTTCTATTAGTATTTTAGGAATTTACATATTATGCCAATATAAAACCATTAGCATGAAATACTTTTTCTTTGTATACACAAATTTAAGAAAGACCAATTAAAAAAACAAGTACTAGCAAAAACTATAGTGCTTACCTGTAAATAATCCGTCGTTGTATTGTTTCTTTTTGAAATTTGAAATAATGCAATTTAATTCAAGAGCATAAAATGATAAAATTTTCTTTTAAAGGCCCTCTGGGTTATCTTTTTCCAGAAATGTATTTAGAGTATTTTCATGTAGTCATGATGTGAGAAGAGCGCTCTTCTTTTCTTAGCACTTCCTTGTACAATACGACGTTAAGCATCGCGAGCTTTTCGGGATGGCTCAAATCTTATGTGTTTAAAAGGATCAAATATTATGTTCCATTTCCTAAAGTAATATCATTGAACTTATTTTGCCGTATTATTCCACATTATCTTGATTACCAACTCTTTGTAATCATGCCCGTTCCTTTTCCTCATATTAAAGGTATAATCTGCAAGGATTTCGTTTAGTTTGTTTAGAGAGATGTTCTGACTTATTGTTACTAGCAACTTCGGCTTTACTGCATTTATGGGAATACCGTTTTCAGTCACACTATAAATTTCTGATAGTCTAAAGCAGCCATGTCAAACTTAAAGTCACTGGTGAGCCAAAAGCATGAAGACCATCGACTAGGTAGGCCGCAAAACCTTATCTTAAAGAAGACAAACTACTGAAAATCTTGAGAAAAAGTACTATTATAAGACAAGTCTGTTTATTAAATTTCCAATAAAAAAGGACATTAAAAAAACTACAAAGATTAAATTCTTTTGCCAGATATTTGACATCCTTAATTAAGTTGTCTATTTGTGGCCCGAATTTATCGGCGGAAATAACTTTCAAAAATGCATCCAAGTGTGCGTCCGTCAATCGCGATCTTGCATGAGATTTGTTTACTTTCATCAAAGAAAATTGTTATTCACACTTATAGGTACTTCCAAACATTGACAGGATTTTACAGACAAATTTTCTCATTTCTTCGTAGTGAACAGGCAAGTACTTATAAAATTCGAATGAACCAACACTGTCAAATTTTTGTTTTAAATGGGTCTGACACTAAATCTCAATTACTTCCATTTGCAAGTGAGGGGGAACTTTATAAATATCGATAGTGAAAAGACCAGTAAATAGAGAAAAATTGTTTTCTTGGGTCTTAAAATCCTGAAAACGCTTCCCAAATTCTGCCAGAAGGCTTCTCATTTTCTCTAAATATATTTTGTATGATAATGGGACAATTCTACTTTCCTGATATGCCTTGCAAGTCAGAAAATTAAAAGATTATCCTCTGCTAACTGTTTTTCGCACATCATCTTACACTTGAAAGCTTTCACACGATCATGCATATCTGTAATACTTGACGTTGTCCTTGCAATTTCGTATTTAAGTCCGACAAGTATTTTGTGATATCGACCATAAATGAAAGATCTTGGAAAAAAGGTACATGGCATAATAAGGTGACATCTTCTCCTTTTGTTTTCATGACAACGCGTATTTCTTCTTTGAGTTTCCAAAACTGGTCGAGTACCATAAAACGCGAAAGCCATCGCACCTCTGCGTAATATGGTAAACCAGTGTACTCACTTTGTAAATTACGTAAAAATGCAGAAAACTGTCACTGATTAAGGCCTCGTGACCTTATAAAGTATATAATTTTTTTCACTGACTTTAAAACACTTTCCAACTTGATCACTTTCGAGCATAAAACTTCTTGGTGGATTATACCATGAATATGATGAAAATCTGGTTTGTCACTGCCCGTTTCTCTGATCTTTGTCTGTAATATTTTAACGAAGCCATGTTTTACTCCAGTCATTGAAGGAGCTCCGTCTGTTGCATTACTGATCACTTATTTGGCAGCCAACTCAGTAACTCTTTCGGCGACAGTATTCCGGGACAAGGATATATTTTGAAATGCCTTCACGCTCCCGGGACTTCCGCGGCCTATACAAGGCACTATTCTATAAATTCACCTTCAGCGAATGGTTTTGAGTGTTTCGCAATCAACTCCGACAGTACGTCGCTCGCTAGAAAGACGAATTCATTTTCTTGCTTTGGACGTGTAAACATAAGCTGTTGATCTTTCAACCGTGATTTTAACTTATTTAACTTTTCGTTTCTGACCATACCTGTATACTTGTCAAACATAGTTTTATGAATATCATAGTGACGTTTTTTATTATATAATTTTGGGACACCGACTGTACTATTACAAATCAAATAAATAATTTTTTCCTTCACTTCACAGCAAAAAACACTTATTCCCACTTTTCTTGAAAGATACCATGCTTATCTACAAGTTTCCTTTTACTTCCACTTGGTTTTGAAAGAGACGTGTTAAAAACTGTATCGGAAATAAATTATAATAAGTACTGTTAAGTGTTGTAACAATAAGTGCGCAATTCAACTCGAAACTCTATCGCAACTGACTCATAACTGACTAAACACTGAACGACTGAACTCAATCGAACACGGCTTATATACGGATTGTGATTTCTCGAGTTCTTTCCAGAATGTTCAGATAGCCTCATCTGTGTTTTTGCGCGATAGAATTTCATGGAAAAAGCCAGATAACATTTGACTTTAGGTTTTAGGTTGAGTGTGCGTAGTTCATCCTCCTAAACATAGATGGCACTATGTACAGTTATACATTTTATTATACCAATCGTTGTTGCAGCGGCGCGCGCTCTCATAAACGGTTTTAAACTTGTTCGCGGGCCGCATTATCTGGCTTATAAAGTTTCCAAATGTAGCTATTGTCGCACATTTCACGTTTGTGTTAGAACTTTATTTCGCGTCGTTATTTTGTTATCCGTAGTTACGAAAAACAGAGGTTAAATAGCACACTTTTAGTTTATTAATAAACAATAATTTTTGTTCAAAATTTGAGGGCTAAATTAAAGAAGCAATTTTTTTGACAGATACGTTTTCACTTATTAGTTTGATCAATTGCCATGGTAAATTAAGAAACATTTTCGATTTTGCTGTGTCGGTAAGGTAAATCTTTTTTTGCGTCGAAACCTTACCAGAGATATTATTTACATACTATTTTGATAGTAATAAAAGAAATTTTGCACATTACATTCTACATATATTGAAACAGACCTGTCTCCAAGCCTTTTCTAAATCTGAAAAATCTTGTTTTAAATAATATTGAATATTTCATAATTTTAACGTTAAATATAATCAGAATTTTAAAAGATCATCTTAAAAGGAATTTTTACAGGAACACACGGCCTTATCTCGAAATCACTTGAAACGTCACACATACCAGATAGGGTAGAAACCGTAAGAACGGCAACCGACAGGGGAACCCGCGATTAAGGGTCAAAATTGTGTATTTTTCTTACGGCTCGTTTTCATATAAAACACTCGAAACCACCGAAAATTCATTCAGGATCTGAGTCGGCCTTCTCGACGGTGCACAACCGAGGAAGACTACTACAAAATATCTTCTAAAATGTAATTTTTGAAATGGAAAACCATTAGTTTAGTCTATATTAAAAATGCTAAAATATTATCTTAATTATCAAGCCCATAATAAATGCGGCCTTGACTCCGACCCAGCCCCAATAGAATATTAAATAGAACCTATGCGGGCCGCTAGCTTCTCTGCAGCCAAGTCCTATATGCTTGATTTCCTGTGAATCCAGCCAGAGGTTATTGAACTTTCCACCGGCTGTTTGCAATTTTTGCATTTCAGTCGCGTGCTTTAAGTGGGGGCGGACGCTATCGTTGGAGTAGGTTCTTTGTTTGAACGGCTATCCGTGTGTTGTATAATAATACGGACGTGGATACGCAAATAGCGTCAACTTCGGCTGTCGGTAATAACGTTGAAAATGTTGGAGAATTTAGTAAGAAGAGGGTGTGTGAATGTGTGTGGTGTGTGTCTTAATAATAAAGAGATTTTCAACATTAAACTTCGCTGATAAGCTTCAAATAATTTCCAAAGGAAGGGCAAGACCGCCTATGAAAAATTTAACCACAAAAATGAAAAACTGTATTAGACATTTTTATCCGGTAAAACAATACGAACAATTTAAATGGCTAATAGGGTTGAAAATATAAGTAAATTATTTTGTTGGCCATGTTTACTTTTTGAAAATGAAAAAGATCTCTGGAATAAAACTGGTTTTTCCGATTTAAACAATTTCCATAAAGCTGTAAAAAGACACATTATGTCCAAAGGGCATTCACAGGCTGTCATAAAAGAAAAAGTCTTCGGCAAAACCAGAATTGAACCCGCCCTTAATAAACAGTTGGAAATTAGTCACTGCCAACACAATGAACTAGTAGATAAAAATAGGCAAATTTTAAGAAGACTTATCGATGTTGTTTCTTTTCCCGGACAGCACGAATTGGGATTTAGAGGTCATGACGAAACAAGGGTTTCTTCAAATAGAGGAAATTTTCAAGATTTACTTAGTTTAATGGCTAATTATAATGATTGCTTAAAAGATCATTTAAAGCAGTCTAGCGTTTTTCGCGAAACGTCGAATCGAATCCAGAATGATTTAATTTCCGCTGTTGCAACCATTATTCTAAAAAGAATTAAGCAGGAGATTGGCATGGCGCGATTCATTGCTATTGTTCTGGACGAAACAACTGATATCACTAATTTTAGCCAATTATCTATAGTAATACGCTACGTTAAAACAGACGAAAGTATTCGAGGGCGATTTTTAGGTTTTAAGAATATGTCCGAAAATCGCACAGCAGATGCATTATATACCGTAGTTTATAACGTTACTAAAGAAACTAATGGAGAGAAAAAATTAGTTGCTCAAAGCTATGATGGAGCTGCAGTGATGGCAGGACAATTAGGGGGTCTGCAAGCTAAAGTTCGAGAAACTTTCCCAAGTGCTGTGTTCGTCCATTGTTTTGCTCATAAATTAAATTGAGTTTTATCCCAGTCCATCAAACACATTAAAGAGTGTAAAGTATTTTTCGTTACTTTAAGTGGCATGGCTGCTTTTTTTCCAAGTCAAGAAAACGTACACAAGCTTTGGACTCCATTGTCAACAAACGATTGCCCAAAGTAGCTCCTACTAGGTGGAACTATAATGGAAGACTTGTGTTAACAGTATCTGAAAATCGTGAATCACTGATTGAACTATTTGAGAATATAATAGAAAATAATGAAATGTGGGACTCAGGAGCAATAAATAGTTCAAGGGGGTTTTTGGACTGTTTGAAACGAGATTTTAATTTTAATTATTTGTTGAACATATTTTCAGAAATATTTTCATTCTCGGACAATGTTTTTAATATATTACAAACTAACACAAATGATATTGCTTTTTACCTAAAAAAGTGGATGATTTTAAGTCCATGTTAAGCCAAAAAAGAGATGACTTTGACCTATTTTGGGAGAAAACGATGACGTTAAATGTAGAGCCACAAGCCAAGCGTCTTCGAACAGACAAGGTAGGAGATGTTCAAACATCGTACAGACGCCTCTTATGAAATAATAAATCAAATTCAGCACCACATAAACTATAGATTTAACGGTTTAAATGATTTTAAATTCTTCGAGTTCTGCAATTTTGATGCATTTAAAGGAAAAACTTTTCCAGAAGATGCGTTTAAATCTCTTTTTCATTATGGCCAGTTCTTCGACCGAGTGTTACTGCAATCTGAACTAGGGGTGATTTACGAAACTGATGACATTAGCGCAAAAAATAACGCTAAGGAACTAATGCGATTTTTAAAAGACAAGGAGCTGGAAGATACCTACACCGAAGTGTCGAAATTGTGTGAATTAATATTGACAATACCTGCCACAAGTTCATCAGTAGAACGCAATTTTTCAACACTTAAACGTATAAAAAATTTCGTGAGAAATTCAACCGGGCAGGAGAGACTTTCGCATACATCGCTGTTGTCCATTGAAAATAAACTTCTCCAAAATATGTCGGAGCATCGACGTTTTTATGATGACGTCATTGACGAATTTGCAAAAAATGATCGAAGAATCGAATTACATTACAAATAGGTAAGTTTCTAAAAATTGCTTCCCTTTCTTAAAATTTCACCGCAAGCCCCTGCAAGAATCAGCTTGAACGGGATATCCGGGGGCAAGCAAGTTTTATCTTCAACAGTTTATCCGGGGGATACTAATTGCACTTTTTCTAAGTTCAGGATCTGAGTCTGCCTTCTCAACGGTTTAATAATCGGGGAAGACTACTAAATTCGGAATCCCAATTAGCTGCAACCGTATATCCGGCAACAAAAGCTTTTTTTCAGAAAAGAAAGGAAAATCTTAAATCGAACTTTCTATTTTTGTTAGGGCAGCTAGTAATGGCTAAAGGAATTGACAGCCAAATTATTATTAGTATTATTATAATTATTAGGATAATATAAAATAATTTTATTAGAAAAAAAACCAATTATTTATTTATTTGGTCACGGCAATTTGGTATATTTTTCTTGTTTACAAATTTATCTGTAATTTCTGGGTACTAAAGAAAGGATAGGTAATAAATCTAAATACAGATCTTTTTTAACAGATGTTGTTGGAAGAAGGAAATCAGTTGAGTGTAGTTCGGTGATATTATACATTTTGTTGAGAAGATGTTATACTACTAATTATTGTAATCTTTGATTGAAATAAGGAGTTACACTTTTTGCGCTCTGATATAGTAGACCGTGTTGAATTATTTTGGTAGATATATCATGGCAGTCACTAAGGTTAATTTTGCTCGTTGGAAAAAGAAAAGTACGTTTTCTGTTCGACTGCAGTAGTTAGAGTAATTCTCACTGCAGGCCAATTGGCTTTCGACTAGAAATGTCAAACAACGATGGGAGGAGGGGGGTGAAAAGATCAACTATAAGAAAATTCTCTTTGTAACAGTTAGATATTTGAATTATTAATTATATTATTAACATAAATTGTTTTTAATAAGACTACTAGTGCTTTTTCGTTTACCAGCTTCTTCGTACGTTGTCGTAAAAAGAAATAGTATTTGCCGTTATTTTTGCAATATAAATATACCAAACTTGTTCTAGCCAACCGAGCTTATTTAGCTCCTATTTTTTATACCCTTGTCTAGGAAATATATATATATATATATATATATATATATATATATATATATATATATATATATATATATGTGTGTGTTTAAAACGAGTATGACAATGTTAAGAAATTCAGATTACTTTATTCATGATTATCTTCACATAAAAAAACAATGTTAGATTTTTTTTCTCTTAAATTTTTCATATTCACTTATTTAAATAAAAAGGTGTATGTGTATTTGTTGGTGTTTTATTGACTAATGTAATGTGCACATGTTTTAAACAAATTGTGTCAACTTCTTAGGAACTCTGAGGGGACACAACGTAGGAAATACAATAATAATCTCAAAGACGATCACAGCTAAACTGGAAATTATGCGTTTTATATAAAACCGGGGTTAAGGGTGTTTAAATATTTTACAACATGCTACGAAAAATGTTTCCTAAAAAAATGACGCCATTACTAAAAGCCAAACATAGCGTTTCTACCAAGGAATAGGACAAGACATTGTAGTAATTTATTATTTTTTATAATGTCGTATACACAACCAAACAACTCGAAATCTAAAGGTGCGTATCAAAAATCAGACATTTTTTAATTCCTGGGAAACAAATGACTGTCGGGGCGAACAACACCATACGCATACGTTCGGTCAATGTTGGCATTAATATTGAACCAAAGAAACGCACATTTACACCGTATGCGTGCGGTGTTATTCGTGTGGTCTCGTTCGCTAAGTGGGTACGCACCTTTATTTTTATTTGGTCGTGCCTCTGATGTCGTTTATTTATTTCACGGATTTGTCACTAACTTTATTCATTATTACGCTTGGACTGCGCCCCTTCTTT
This sequence comes from Kuschelorhynchus macadamiae, assembly GCA_030620095.1. Classification (NCBI taxonomy): domain Eukaryota; kingdom Metazoa; phylum Arthropoda; class Insecta; order Coleoptera; family Curculionidae; genus Kuschelorhynchus; species Kuschelorhynchus macadamiae. Next base: position 1,148,844 of record JAUTXW010004731.1, read on the forward strand.
CTCTCAAACACACAAGTAGAACAGAATAACATATATCAACTCATTGATCACCTTCCAATTAGTTCGAACATATTTCAGCAGTTGGCGTTGGAGCTCGAGGCGTAAACTACCATTTTCGGAAAATGTTCGATACATTTTCGAAATATTGCATATGTTTCGACACATTTGGTATTAATTATCAATACAAGGTGTACGTTCCTTTACAGACATATCAGTTCAGACTTGTGTCTGTAGATCATTTTAATAATTCCTTATTTTTGAAGGCCATGATGATAAAGCAATTTATTTTTTTATATCGCTTAAACAGCATTAAATTGATTACACAGGCCTGCATCAAATGTATGATCAAGCTGTTTTAATGTTTGGTTTAATTAGGACTTATATTTACCCTAACTAACCCATTTTTGCTTCTATCACGTAATTTTTTTTGTAAACCAATATCGAGTTATTATCTCTTAATATTCGCAGCAAATAAAACTAAGTTCCTCTATTTAGTGTCAACATGATATTCAAATGGGCGTTGTCTATCTAGTTTCCTAGTTCTATCAGTGTTTCGTTGTGGTGCACTTTCTATAAAAAATGTTTGGTAGGTGTTGTAAACATATACCTGATGACTTTTGTTATATTTGTTAACAGTTCATAGTGAATGGAGAGAACCTAGAAATCACACCTACGACTGCTGATAAACCTCTACCTATTCCACCTAAAGTATTGCAGTCTAATGTCGAATATGAATCTTCAGAGACAAAGTCATCACAAAGTTTTCAAGCATTTATCTCAAGAACCAGTGAACCGCAGCTATTTTCTCAATTTTTAACTGAATGACTTAGTCAGCTATTTAGGACTTCCAAAAGATCTTTTTGAGATTTTAGGGTCCAGGTTAAGCGAAAAAAGTTTACTTGCCCCAGAAACTACATTTGATTGGTATAAAAATCCTGAGGTTGCATTTGTCGATTACTTCGCCACAGCTGGTTCACTTGTATACTGCCAAAATGTATCTGAGAATACAAAAATACCGAGCGGAGGCTTTTTGTAAACTAGTCAAAGAGAAGCCTTAAAGCTATTCTACCACATAATGGCAATTTATATGCATCTGTTTCTGTTGGTCATTCAACCCAACTAAAAGAAAATTACGAAAATCTGGAAGAACTGCTTTTAAGAATAAACTATAACACAACTGAATTCTATATGGCGACCTTAAGATTCTAACATTGCTTTTGTGCCAACAATCCGGATATACCAAATGCCGATGATTCTTATGTGAGTGGAACAGTAGATCAAGAGATGACCATTGGACCTCCTAGCTCCAAAAATGTAGGAAATTCTAGTTGTACCCAAGAAAATTTTATTACCTCCTTTTCATAAAAAAATGGGACTGATGAAACAATTTGTCAAAGCTCTAGATAAAAGTGGTGGTTGTTTTATACAATTGTATGAAACATTTTCAGGTCTTTCTGCGGCTAAACTAAAAAAGGCATTGTTGTTGGGCCACAAATAAGAAAGTTAATGAAAAGTAACGAAATTGAAATGATTATGCAGGAAGGCGAAAAAGAAGCATGGATAGCTTTAAAAGAGGTTATAAATAAGTTTTTAGGAAACTACAAATACCAAGAATTTAAAAGTATTTTTGAAAACATGTTGGATAAATTTAGTTAAGTTAGGCTGTAAAATGAGCATACAAATTCACTTCCTACATGCTCATCTTGAGTATTTTCCGGATAACCTGGGTGATGTCACTGAAAAGCACTTTCATCAAGACATTAAAGAGATGGAAAGGCGATATCAAGGGCGGTGGGATGTCATGACGGCCGACTACTGTTGGATGCTTGAAAGTGATCGTTTTATAGCAGAATAAATAAAAATATTTTGGAAGCAAAAAAATTGCGAGACAATATGTACGAAAAATGTACTATTACAAATAATATTCAAGATATCGGAAGAATATAAAAGATTACGAAATAACTTTGTTGGGACATTAAGAAAAGAAAAAGTTCTTATTATGAAAATTTGTTCGATACAATAAGAATGACAGCAAAATGATGTTGAGAACCTTAAAAAAAAATTAACAAATCTAGAAAAAATAACTGTTTTGAATTAAATTATATTTGACAAAAAAAACTGAGACAAATCCACATATTATCTCTAAAAGACTCAATATATATTAAACAAGAAGTATAGAAGATATAGTTAAAACAATCAATTCAAGGAACAATAGTTTAATTACTGAAATTCCAAATTGCAGTAATAGATTTCGTGAAGTATCTTTAAACTAACTTAAACATAAAATTCATAGTTTGAAATCTAATAATAACAAAATCAAAATTTTAACAAAAAAAATAAGAAGGAAACCTTTTTTTGTGCTGGATATCCCATCTTAAATCTTATAAATAAATGTTTAGGAGAAGCAGAAATGCCAGAAAATCTGAAATGTTTCTATATAACACCTGTGCCAAAAATATAAAATTCTAAAAAATATATACAGAAACGAGACCAATAAATGTAGTATGGGATATTGAAAAATTACTTGAAGAAATTGTTTACAACCAAATTTTGGATGACATAGAAGAAAACAAAATTTTAGTACCCTTTCAATCTGGATTTCGGTGCAGACACTCTACTCAAGTTGCCCTTCAGTATGTAATCGAAAACTGGACGAGAAACATGGCAAATAAAGAAATTATAATAGCGGTATTTTTAGATTTTAAAAGAGTATTTGAAACAATAGATAGAAATAGACTATTAGAAAAATTATATAAATATGGGATAAGGGGTAATGTTCCCAAATGGTTCAAAAATTATTTAAAGACTAGGACACAAATAACAAAATTTTCTAATGTATTTTCATATAAAGAGATTAATAATGTAGGTGTACCATAAGGAAGCAAACTAGGTCCTTTATTGTTTATTTTATATATCAATGATTCACCGGGTGTTTTAAAGACTATAAAATACAAATGTTTGCAAATGACACACCAATTTACATTAAAGATATTACATTAGCAAGTAATAAGATAAATCGAGAGTTAAAATTAGTCCTTAACTGGTTAAATATAAGTAAGTTAAAATTGAATGCAGAAAAAACAGAATGTATTAATAGTCATACATGCGACAGACAAAACTAACATATTTATTGATGGTAAGAATTTGAATATTGTTGATTCCTTTAAATATTTGGGTTTATTATAGATTCAAAGTTAAAATTTAATGATTTTTTTTTGAAAAAACTATTTCGAAAATAGCGGGTAAAATTAAATATCTACAAAGAATAAGCAATCATTTATCACTATTTGCTAAAAAAACAATTTATAACACAATCATATTACCACATTTTATTGTCCAACAATTATATATATGGCAAATGAAGATATTTTTCAAAAACTTTTCGAAAACAAGGGAATGATGTTAAATAAAGACAAATATGCGAAAATTAATGATATGTTACGTATTCTAAAAGGATTAGAAGAATTTAACAATTTAAAAAAAGAAATAAAAAATTAACCATCACTTAAGAAATTCAAAAAGTTCTTAAAAAATTACTTATAGTTTATATAATTTTGGTATATTAAAAGTTTTATTAATATTATTATTATTATGGTTATATTTGTATAGGTTAATAATAACTGTCTACTAGTTACATAAAGTTGTGTAATATGTACTTTAAATAATATTGTAATGTAAATTTTGTAACAAATTTTTGCTAATAAACTCTTAAACTAATATAAACGAAAAACAGCGAAAAGAAGCTTTTCCAGAAAAAGAGAAAAATTTTCCAAGTGAGTAAAGGATTAACGAATGTTATTTTTTTAATACCTTCGCGGTTTTCTTTTTTGATTTGTTGGTTTTATTTTTCTTGTTTATCCTAAATATGTGTAAATATTGTTACTTTTCATATTGATGTAGTATTTTGTTTAAAAACCTTACGTGATGAAAAACTGAAAACATTTGAAATCAGCATCACTTAAATATCCAATATCAGTAGAAAAATTCAATTCACATTTTATAAAGTATTTAAACGCAGGCCTGTGTTATTGCTTTATATTTTAAGTGTTTAATAATATTTTCTGCCATTTTAGGTATTAATTTGAAAAACATATATAATATTTATATCATCTGCTGATAATGCTAACTTGGTTAGCGAGACGTGCGTCTAGGGCGTAGCAAGTTGTGGTGTAGTGTGGTTAGAACTCTTGTATTTTCAATTAAATTTTAGTTTAAATTTTATAATTTTAAGAAAAATGCGAACAAATGGCCGGCGCGCAAAGATTATGAGGGCACAATAAAAAACTACACGCAGAAATAATTTCCGTCGAGGCTTTTACTTTATAGAAAGTCAGAAAAGTAAAAAAATACAGGGTAAGAATAGGAATATATTATAAGAAAATATACGGTATTTGAAACTATTCCGATGAACGTGTTTGCTTTTTACCTATTGCACTTGGAGGCAATCGTATTTTGTTTGCATTAGGATACTTTATACATATAACAGCATCAACTTATAGACACATGCAATTTTTAGAGACCCGGAAATATTATTATTGAAACATATAAGCAACATTATTAAAAAAAATATTTTGGAAACACTAACTAAGTTTCTTTCATTAATTATCGAAACTTTTAGTGCCGACTAGTTGGAAACACTTAGAATGGCCCGATATAAATTCCACACGTTTCAAAAATGTTTCAAAATTTGTAGCCAAGGGTTCCCATTTTGCAGATGGAAACAGAAACAGAGGTAATGGAAACATTTCCAAAATGTATTTTAAAACACTACTTGGGCTAGTGCAGTTTTTCCACTTACGTCAAAATAATGCATTCAGATTCGTTAATTGTTCGACTAACACTTACACACTCTTAGTTACATTACTTTGAATATAGGTAAAATCTTGAAGATTATTGCTAATATGTCAGAAACGCAGTATCTCAGACCCACACCTTCATATATTGTTGAACTCCTATTTTAAAAAATCGACTGAAAACAATGTATAGGGTGTACTTATTAAAATAAGAAAGTTGATACCCGGATCAAAACACTAAAAAACCTTTCTACATGGTAATGTAGAAATTAAAAACTTTTAGTTAAAACAAAAAACTTGGTATATTTTAATTTTTTCTCTATTTGATATAGATTCTGAAATAAAAGGATCGGGCATTTTGTTTTGCTCACCCTTTACCTTTCAGTGCAGAATGAGAATAGTCATCATTACAATATGCCTGTTGCGATTTGGTCGCCTTCTTGATCTCTGATCGACTGTCACGCTTCCTCTCCTGCTCCTATTGTAGATAACAGTTTTTCTTTTTGAGTTTATTTTAATTAAACAAATTTCCTAACAACAGTATATATATTTCGATCTAATATTCTCAAATATAACTAATTTGAATGTAAGCATTGCGATGGATAAAATAATGAATGATAATGTATATAATATTTCATGTAATGTAGAACTACCAAGAAGTCTGGGGCGTGCTCTTAAATATAACCAACTGTACTATGATTTCAGGAATATCAATCTTCCTGGTTTAAACACCTTTTTAGCATACTTAAACCGGGATTCTATATTATATCAGAGCGATCCAAACATTGCTTGCCAAAGTTTTTATGACTGTTTATGAAGCCCTCGGAATGTTTGTACCAGTTAAAAAATACTCAAAAATACCATTTTTCTATCTTACTTCTCTCCAGCTCACAGACGTAACAAAGTTTCTGGTGATCATACTCATTATTTGCGTTTTTCAGAGTAGCCAGCATCATGGTTATCAACAGTGTATTCGTGGGCTTTCTAAAGACATTCGAAGGATTTTCATCATTATATTCTGGTCTTTCGTTGCGTCTGCTGTCTAGTTTCTCCTTTGTGTAAGTTGTTTAATCTATCATTGGAGTCCGGGGACTTCCCCAGCTTTTGAAAAAATAATTACGTGGTACCGATGCACAAGTCGTGGGATAGAGAAGATGTCACTAACTACAGATTACTTAACATTCAATCTGCTATTCCTAACTTGTTTGACACGTTGTAGACTGATGAATTATCTTTTTGCTGTAAAGGCGTGATTAAGGAAGAACAACATGGTTTCTCTGCTAGAAGATCGACAACTACCAATCTTCTCCTTTATCAAAATAACCTCCTGTATATCTAGAAAAAGTATTTCAGACGGATAGTATATATACGGATTTCTCTAAAGCATTAGACCGTGTATAACATCATTTACTTTTGTCTAAATTAGGGATAATGGGTTTTGGATATAGTTTCTTGACTAAAAAGTTTTTTGAGTGATAGTAGTCAATGTGTCAGAATACATAACTTTCTTTCAAACTAATTTGGAGTACCATCTGGCGTGCGACAGGGCTACCCCTTGCACTACTGTTCAAACTGTTCGTGAATGACATAGGTAATATTTCATCTGAGCATCTTTTATTTGCGGAGGATCTAAAAATGTACCGTGTTATTGGAAGAATCTGGTGAGCAGTTGCTGCAAAACGAATTAGCCCATTTAAATGATTGGTCCCAGAAAAATAAACTATATCTGAATACAGCTAAGTGTTCAGTAATCTCTTTCTCAAGGTCCCGTAATCCTCACATTTTCCCCTATGCCATTGGTGGCGAAAGGCTGTACAGGTGTACAATCTTGATGTGTCAATGAATCCATTGACAATTTAAATTATATACTTCACATCCAAAAAATTGTGTCGAACTCTTCTCGTCAACTTAGTTTTGTACTTCGCCACAGTAAGGATTTCTTTCCGTACACTCTAAGAATGTTGTATTGTATCTCTATATATCCATGCTTGGAATATTGTGTTGCAGTCCATACCCACAGCCTGGAGCGGGTACAGGGTAGATTTTTCAGGGTATTGGCATTTAGAATGGGACTGGCATGTGTCCGATATTGGTTCACACATCAATCACTAGAAAATCACTGTTGTAATCATAACCTAGTCTTTCTTTATAGGTTAGTAAATGATATAACAGACTGTACCATTCTACTAGGCCTTTTAAATTTCAGTACATCGGCGGGGGTTCATAATACTAGATACAAACGCCTATTCAAATGTCCATATCGTAGATCTACTTATGGTATGAACAAACCAATAGATTGGATCTTTCGGTGACGCTTAATGTGATGTGTGTTTGTATTCCCACCTTGCTGATTATTTTAAAGTATTCTATTTAATGTTATGTTTAATTTATCCTCTACTTCCGTCAGGATTACATTTAAAATTATTGTAAAATATTATTGTAACAATGGTGTTATTATTACGAAAATTATAAACTTTCATTTTTATAAATTTTACCTACTTGTCAACAAGACTGTTGGCCATTTTGGCTCCGCAATTGTGAATTTTCAAAATCTGATATCAAATTCTTTATAAGCAAGGCTAGAAGCTGCTTTATAAATTTTTCAGAAGAATTTTACAATTGTTTTGCTAATATGCCAAACATTTTGGTTCCGCCCTTTTTAAACTCTGTTATGTCTATATGTTATAACAAATCAAATTACATAAGAAGAAATATTAGGGCTATTATATTAAAACTAATACTTTTATTGGGTATATGGCATAAGTATATGATAACACAATTCTAAATGTCCAAACTAAAGAGAACTGGCAATTATAAACGATTAGAAGTAATATTTTTTAACATTCTTGAATTACAGTGAAACCTCTCTTAACGGACATCTCCGAACAATGGACACCTCTGCTGAACGGACAATTTTGAAGTCGCCGACCGTCAGTATATGTATTCCTGTGTTTTAAACCCTCTTGACAACGGACACTCTCAACAACGGACAGGGACAGTAAAAGAACATTTTTATTAAAATCAGTAAAATTTACCTCCTCAGCACGGACAGATATTCAGATAATTTTTGAAAAGCCCACATTTAATGCCGGTATTTTTATTGCACATTATGGGCAATATTTAGATCTATGCTAATAAGCGGCGCGGCGCCTACCTGTTGTTAATAGCACTAGTTTAACAATAGGCTGGCTTATGCTATCTGGCTTGTAGGTAAATTGCAGAGAGTTGCATAATAAATAGATCTCCTTATTTTTATAAAATGTACTCTTCATCAATAGAATATTTTACAGAGTTTTGATGTTGCTCTGGTGCGACCAATATATCTTCAAACAAAAGAAAGTTTTTGAGTTTTCAAGAAAAAGTTGAAATAATTCAGTACGCGGAAAAAAACAAACTTAGTGTTAGAGTATTAGCCGAAAAATTCTGTGTAGGAAAATCCCAAATTAGTGATATTTTGAGTTTTGTAAAGTATGCTCCAAGAAGATTCCAATATCCGGTACAATAATAAAGGAAAAACACAAGAAACTGCGAAGAATCTAGATGTTAATGGTTTTAAAGGATCAAATGGATAGTTGGAGCAATTCAGTCAACGTCATAATATCTCTTTGAAATCCATCTGTGGCGAAGCAGCGGCTGTAGACTTGATTCAGGTAACTGATTGGCGGACGAAATTATGTGCTATTATGAAAAACTACGCATCGAGAGACATTTATAACGCCGATGAAACGGGACTCTTTTTCCGCGCCTTGCCAAATAAAACGTTTTCTTTAAAAGGCGAAACATGTGCTGGCGGGAAAGCGTCCAAGGGGAGACTCACTATTTTACTTTGCTCCGCTATGGATGGAGAAAAAGAAAATGCATTGGTGATTGGAAAAAGTAAAAAACCCCGTTGTTTAAAGGATCAAGCCTGGAAAAATTGTCTCTTGAATGGTACTTTAACAAGAAAGCATGGATGACAAGGGATATAATGTTGGATTGGTTGATGAAATTTGACCGAAAAGTGCAAAGCCAAACCGAAATGCATTTTTATTTTTGGATAATGCTGTATCTCAACCAAAACTGGAGTTAAAAAATGTTAAAATATTTTTTTTACAGTCAAATACGATATCACATTGCCAGCCATTGGACCAGGGCGTGATTCAAAATTTTGAAAACCACTACAGAAAGTTTTTAATCAAGCGACTTTTGTCATCCATGGAGTACTCTGAATCTATCGAACAATTGGAGAAACCCATAAATGTTGTAAGTGCCTTGATTTAGATTGTTGCTGCATGGAAAAAAGTCGATTCCAAAACTATCAATAACTGCTTCCGCAAAGCTGGATTCGACGAAATTCTCCAGGAAAACGTTGACTACGATCGTGAAGATGATGCGCCATTATCGGAATTATGTAGAAACATCAATGTATTCTCTTCCGACATAACTTCATATTCAGAAATTGATAAAAGTTTATTCACGGAAAATTCTAACATAAGTGTACGTGAGTGCATCAGTGAATTTCAAAATAGTGAGAATGGTCAGATTTTATCGGACAGTGATGATGAAAAAATTATTTCTTCCAATATTAAGAATATTAAGGAAGCATATAAAATGTTAAGGGATATTGAAAACTTTTGTATGTTATCTGGTGATTCTGTTTTAGGGGAAAAAATCAGAAGTTGCATCTGGAATAGAATCTTAAATTATTAAAAATAAATTAACTAGTTTAAGACAAACAAAACTTGATCATTTTTTTACTGCACTGTATATGTAGGTAGTATAATATTTTATATTAGGGAGTACATTTTTATTGTATGCATATATGTATGTAAAAGATGTTGGTGTATACGTAGTAACAATTGTATTAATAATTTGTACTAAACATTATTTTTTACTTCAAAATAAAATAGTTTTTTAAATAAAATTTCATTGATATTTAATTTGTTCACTCCCCACAACGGACACCTCTATACAATGGACACTGTCTATATGTATAATACTAAATAAAAATTAGTGAGCATTTGATAGCGAGAAGTAATTTATACAAACAATGGGCGCCAGAACTGTTTACTAATTTTTAACAGATTTCTACATTGGCATAAATCATTCAAATAGTTCTGAAAATATAAACCACCTGATCTCATTTTTCTTTCAACGTATCTCATAAAAATACTCTTACCAATTACTTCGACTAAAAACGGAATGAACAAAAAAAATATGTCCAATTTTCATTCAAACCGGAGGTGATCGAAACCTTATACTTACTTAAATATGGTATGTGTATATTGTTAAGAGGAGAACGGAATAACTCTAAAACGCGTTTTTCATGTAAGGCCTTATTTACTGCGGAGAAAAATATCAAAAGTGAATATATATTTTTTTTTCATAAATATAATAAGAGAACCACTACCTGTTTACTTTTATTTTGTCAGGTTCAAAAAAGTTTCGTTATAAAATTTAGATATATATTTTTTAAACGCAACAGTTTTTTCCGAAATATACTTAATATAACTAATAATAATCATATCTAGCTAAATAGCACATCAGGCTCTGTTGTTTTTTTAATGGCAAATTGAATTTAAACATTACTTCCTAATTTGAAAAATTGCACGTCAAACTCAAAATGTGAATCCCGGAATTCATTTGTTACAGAAAAGGGACTAAAATTTAAATTACCTCAGTTACGAGTAAGAAAAGATATGAAAGGAAAAGGTTTGATTTATTATTTATTTTTTTCGTTTTTAGCGTTTGTGAAGACAGGATAGGTAGTTCAACATGGCCTTAAAGAGCTCAAACATTAAAAGACAGAGATGCTAATGTAAATTCACCCAGGAACTAATAAATTATTATACAGGGTGTCCCAAGGAAAAGTAACACATTTCGCGACTTAAAATGTGGTTTTTACCAAATGGCTTAGATTTACCCCGATTTTTTTCTTGTCAATGTTGCCAAATTTTCCCATTTATCCTAGGATTGCGGAGAAATACCTATTTTTTGGGACTAAATTACTGTTTTATTTTAAATGGGGTACCCTATATATTTTTATGGTCTTGGATAGCATGACACTTCTTCTTTTTAAAAATACATAGTTTGGGGGTATTTATTTTAAGTTCTTAGATTTTAAAATTAACTTTGTAAATTCTAGGTTTGAGCCTAATTTCAAATTTCTTTATTGCTACAAATACCAATTCTTGGGGACTAAATTACTGTTTTATTTTAAATGGGACACCCTATATATTTTTATGGTCTTGGATAGCCTGACGCTTCTTCTTTTCAAAAATACATAGTTTGGGGATATTTAAGTTCTTAGATTTTAAGAGTAACTTTGTAATAATAATTAACCTTTCTGTTTACGTGAAATGTTGCTTCGTCTAGCATTATTAATTACGCATTAGGAAATTGTCTCGTTAAATTTAGAATTGTTTTACATGTGTATCTAGTATCTTTGTTCGTAAGCGTGAAGATAATTCATTGAAATTCTTCAATTTTGTATGCCTTAGATTTAATAATCTTTTCGACGTCATCCATCGCTATCCATTCTTCGTAGTTATGCGATACCATAACTATCAAGTGTGCTTCGGAACAAAAATATGTAGACGTCGTCCTGTAGACCATTAAATATAAGTTTGTCAAATGCAGCTGTCAGCTTAATCAAATTGAAAAAGCATTTTTAGTAATCACATATGCAGAAACGAAATCAATAACAATATCCAGACGCAGATTTCGTACAGTACACCAAAAAAATCCCCCATCCAGAAAGTCGATTTTGTTATGGGTGCAACGGTTTCGGTATACAGGCTCTTTGGAGCGAATCAAGCGACGTGACAATCGAGCAGACGTGCTACTGAACGAAGTCTTAGCTGTAATAGAAATTTTAAGTAAGAATAATTTTAAAATATCTATTCGTAAAATTGCCCGGCACATTGATGATGTCGAAAAGTAAAGCAGAGCGACTTTTAAAGATAATTAAATTTAAGGCATACGAAATTCAAAAATGTCAACGAATTATAACCCACGCTTACAAACAGAGATATTACACATGTGAAACAATTCTAGATTTAACAAGACAATTTCCTAAAACGCAAATAATAATGTCAGACGAAGCAACATTTCATTTAAACGGAAAGGTTAATAAATATAATTGCCGCATATGGGGAGAGGAAAATCCGCGAGAATTTGTCGAATTTGAAAGGGATTCGCCAAAAGTAAATGTGGAGTGTGGTGTCGTCCACCAAGGTGTACGGTCCTTTTTTCTTTATGGAGAATACCGTCTTTGGAACTAACTACACCGATATGTTAAAACTTTTCTTTTATCCGCAACTTGAAGAAGAAGGGATAATTAATGACGTATATTTCCAACAAGATGGTGCCCCAGTGTATTATTTAAATATTGAGAGAAATTCATTGGATCGTGTACTTCTAAACAGGTGGATAGGCAGGGGAGGTCCTATACCGTGAGCTCCATATTCCCCAGATCTAACGATTCCAGACATTTTTCTGTGGGGTTATGTGAAGGAAGCGGACTACAATCCTCTACCACGAAATTTGGAAGAACTTAAAATTAACATAACAAATGTTATAGAATTAATTCCACAGGAAATGTTTCGAAGCTCATATGGAAATTTTCTCTATAGATTGACTAAGCGTGCGGAAGTTAATGGAGGTTATAGTTTTTATTTATTTTCACGAAAATAAAACTTTTTACCTTTTATTATTTTACTGAATTGTATTTGTAGCAATAAAAAAATTTGAAATCAGGTTCAAAGCAAGAATTTACAAAGTTAATTTTAAAATCTGCTAAGAACTTAAAATAAATATCCCCAAACTATGTTTTTTTTTTGAAAAGAAGAAGTGTCAGGCTATCTAGGACCATAAAAATATATAGATTGTCCCATTTAAAATAAAACAGTAACTTAGTCCCAAAAAAATAGGTATTTCTCCGCGATCCCAGGATAAATGGAAAAATTTGGCAACATTCACAAGAAAAAACTCGGGGCAAATCTAAGCCATTCGGTGAAAACCGCATTTCGATATCATTTTTCGTTTTCGAGCTATTCAGTCGCGAATTGTGTTACTTTTCCGTGGAACACCCTGTATAAAGAAAGCAAAGACCTGCGAGTCTGATGTTTTTTGTGAAAAAGAGAATTTGGAGACGAAGAAGCAAATTTAGCAATATCCGAAACAGTATTTGTTTTCCATACTGTTGCACATAATTATAGTTTCCAGTACATAGGCTGCACGTCTAAAATAATTCAGATGCAGTTCCAAAAGAAATTTTCCTGTACTAGAACGAAAACAGAAACTTAATTAAAAAAGTATTCGCTTCTTTTGCAATGTTAGAGCTTAAACAACAACTTGACGGCGTAAATTTTATTTCAGTTTTTTCAGACGTGTCTAATCATAAAGAAATTAAATTATTTCCAACGACTATTCGCTTTTTTAATTTAAATTCGAGAATAGTAGTTAAGATGTTGGATTTAGTATCTGTTCCTGGTGAAACCTCAGATTTGATAAGCACTCACTTGATCGAAATTGTAAATAATAATTTAACCAATAATCTGGTTGCTTACTGTATAGATAATGCAAACACAAATTCCGGAGGTGTTGCACGAAAAGGCAGGCTATATTATTTAGAATGCAATCCAAACAGCAACAGATCTATTACCAATCGATATAGATGTCATAATAAATAAAGTATACAGTCATTTCTATATTTTTGCTGTTCAAATATATGATAAACCTTTTGTGAAGATGCTGATACTGAATATCGCAAATTGTTAAATAACAGAAAAACTAGGTGGCTCTCTTTGCTTCCTGCAATTGAGCCGAATTCTTAAATTATATACAACCTTAGAGTCGTATTTTCTATCAGTAGAAAAATGCCCTGTTTACATTGAATTATTTTATAAAAATGATACTTCGGAATTACGGTTAAAGTTTCTGCATTCTCATGTATTTTAGTTTTCAGATTCCGTAAAAAATATAGAAGGAAACAAAAATACTGTTGTCGAAGTTTCTCGAGAATTAAAAAATCTTATTTCATATCTAAAGAATAGATACTGCATTTTTTACCCCTATCAGTTAATTAATTCAGAAAATTATTAATGAAGAATGGTTTGTTTTTCATGTAAGGATATTTTATAAAAATTGACTTGAAAAAGACTATTTAGAACTTTGGTCAGCGCAATTTTTAGAACTCACCTGCCAACCAGGATTGAGCTAAAAATAGGGTACACTGAGAAGAAGTTCAAAGTAGCTTACAATTTATTAATAATCAGTTTTCTGATAATAATATCGATGAAAATCCTTTATTTGACCAAACAACGTATTTAAAGCAATGTGTGTCAAATAAAAAAAAAATTAAGTTGGAAAAATGAAAGTAAACCAGTAGGTTTAAGATGTCGTGAGAAATTTAATTATTTTAAATAAGAAAATATCTCGTCCTGCAGTTTGCAAAAATTAATTAAATATTCTTTGTGTTTACCGGGAACAAATGCACCCACGGAAAGGCAATTTTCGGATATAAACAATTATTGGACTATCGAAAAGTCCCTCCTGAGTGTAGAAACCCTCAAAACCTCATGTATTGTCCATTGCATTATTACAAGCAGTTGTGGCGAGTTTACAGGTAAAATAAAGATTAAAACGAAACTTTTAAAGAAATCTCATTCTGCTGAGAATAATAAGTTTTGTACAATGTATACAGTTTGTCTACTTAAGTCGTAGTTATATGGAAGACGTTTTTATTGTTAATTTCACGGAAAAAAGTTATTCTTAATTGCTACCATCCCATAATAATTTTTCCAATCTTATACGAAGTTTCTCCAAAAATATGAATTTGGCTCGAGATTAAAGAACCTTTTTTTGGGTAACATCGAAAATTGTTATAAAAATGACTTAAATCAGAATTGAAACCTACATTCAATTGTGCAATTACATCTATGTATTTATCACGAAAAACCGAGTTTTGTTACTTTTGTACACTTTAGAATTACATGATTTATTAATAAAGTGAATGGTTCATATTTTTTGAAATATATTCGTACGTGATGGTGGTGGTATTTAAGGATTTAGGTCTAAAGAATTTTTTATGAGGAATATTTTTTTCCTTATAACTTAATAGAGTAGACCTATTGTATATCAGAAAATTAGAATTTTTTTTATTAACTTGTTATTTATTGTTGGTGCTAAGAATTTTTTGTTGTTTATTATTTTGTTTCAGTTGTTTGCTTTTTTTTTTCGTTTTTGGTAGATGCCTTTTTAGTCATGCTCCCCCGTATTCACCAAAAAGATTTAAGAGTTAGACCAGGTCTAGTTGCCATAGTATTTAAAACTCTTAGTTGGCCAGTTATGTTTCGCTTATGTCACTGCCATTTTGCAATTGTGACATTTGGAACAATTATTTGTTCAATTATTAAACACGTCATTTTAAACCTATAACTGTCAAGTTAGACTTGGTCCGACTGTCCAGGATTTGATCAAAAGAAATATCGTCACCCTAGATAATGTTAAGAGGAAAACGGAATAGCTCTAAAAGGTGTTATTTATTTAAGACCTTATTAACTGAAGAGAAATGGGAATGGGATACCAAATTGAAATATATTGTTTTTTCATCAAGATCATAAGAAAACCAGTATATGTTTAGTTTGATTTTTTTTCTGTTTCAGAAAAGTTTCGTTATAAAATTTAAAAATATATTTTTTTAAAAACGCAACAGTTTATTCCGAATAATGCCGAATTTAGCGAATAATAATCATATCTAGCCAATACCACATCAGATTTTTTTCGTGGCAAATTTAATTTAAACATTGCTTCTTAATTTGGAATATTGCACTTTAAATTCAAAATATGTGACCTCAACCCCCCTTCCCCAGGGCCAGTTTTCCAAAACTAAAATAAAAGTAAGTGGTATGTAAGGACCTTTTTTTAGTAATCCACTTACCTTTACGGTCAATTACGTAGAAACTGAAACGAGGACATTTTGTGTTTGTTACAATTTTTTATCATCCCCTAGCCTCTAGCTGAATCTCTGTTTCTCATTTTAATGCACAAATTAAAATTTCATGTACATTTTTCACGAGAAAGTTTAGAAAAACGCCTGCCAGAGCCAATGTCTATATACGCTACTTGTTTGCGCGATAACTTTGAAACGATTTAGTTAAAAAGTAATTGGCTGTAGTGTAAACTGTAAGGTAAATCCTCCGACGTTTCCGATACTAACCGACATTCGAATAGTAGTATTTCCTTTAATTATGTTCGGTTTAAGTAGATGATGTAAATTATGAAATTTTTTTAGGCACATTTTAAAGTAGACAAACAGTGCCTACCTGTCCTTTACAAAATGAATAAAAATATTATGAAATTCCTGATATATTAAATTAACCAATTTAAGAAATGTTACCTTGTACATATAAAATTTGTTTTTTTTAGGAGCAGAATTTTGAAAAATTGTAAAAGGTGAGTAGACTCATTAAACTAAATCTTACAATAATGTGGGTCTTAGCAGCATTTGAAAATAAGTTTCTCAAAAACTTGTTTAGGTGAACCTTGGACTGAACTCAAAAATGTTACACTTTTTTTATATTAATATACATATCTTTTTTTTTGATTTAATTTTCTTGATTTAAGGTCATTGTAAAAACTTGACAGATATGCTTTAAATCATATATTTGTCAAAATACATAGTGAAGTCCGATAACGTTTCGACCGCACCTCGGTCTTTTTCAAATCTAAAATGGAGGAAGACGTAAAATTTTAATTTGACATTTATACATTAAGTTGTTTTTATTTTATTTTTTTTTATTATTACCACACAACAGCCTTAAGTAAACATGAAAATCAAACTAATCATAAATTTAATTTTTTAGAACCCAAAATATTGCAGACAGAACATAATCAAAGACAACGAGAATTCCTGTAGATGATCTATATTACAAAATCCGAAAACTCTATTAACGATGAAACAGATATAAAAAATCTAAGCTAAAAACCTATTAAAAAACATTTTTGTTTTGGTAACCGCAATCATTTGATTCTTTCAACCAATATTTCCAGAGTTTGTTGAGTTACCTTTATTAAAAAACACATTGGTAAACATTTTTTTTTCATTTATCTATGAAAAGAATTTCTGAATAAGTATAAACGAAATACTTTGTTTTTATAGAATATTATCAAAAATTCAGTAACTTATTTCTGCTTACCAAATTTTTCAATTTCGGATGTCGCTTGATGAAAAACATTTACTAAATGCCAATAAATTTGCTTGTAAAGAAAGTAAAATTCATCGGAAAACCTATTTTTTAAGAAATTTTAACGTTGCCCTTTGATTTAATTTGGTTATTGTTATTACTTCAGTAAATTTTGCAAAACATATGATAATCATTTAAGTTTAAACAACCTCATATACGCAAATCTATTTTCAAACCTACAGCAATGTATTAAAATTTAGAAATGTCATTTAAAATTTTGTTCCTGGGTACTAGAAACCCTTAAAAAGCAACGAGATTTTAAATTTCATTTGATATTCTTTTAAATAAGTTTTACCTCAGGAACATAATGTCCACAGCAAACTTAATATTTACATCTTAAAGATAGAGGTGGTTGAAAAATAATGCTGATTTTTTTGTCTGATATGATCATATATATAACGAAATATTAGCCCATAATGAAAACGGTTGAATCAGCTAGTCTTAAAGTTTCTTATTAAAAGCAACTTACTTAAAAGCACTACTATACCTCATTTTTGTAAAATTTAAATTTTACGCATAATGATTATTAATATTAAAAAAATACAATACATCGTGTACATTTACATTTTTTCTTTAGTTGTATTTGTAGTATTTAATACTTAATTACGCTACCTTAATGATACATACCTGTGCTCTTAACAACTCTCTCTTGTCTCTTTCTAACCTGGCTTCAAGATGTCTAAATAAAGGAGCACAATAACATGTATATCCAACACCGACTGGTCCCTTACAAATATTGCCTGCTAGATCCAAATAATACTGTTCCCCCTTCTTGAGTGGTTCGGGTGGTAGAGAGTCCAAATTAGGAGAAGGGAAAGCTTCTGGATCAGGGTAATAATGACAGCCATATGGTGACCAATTTTTATTATTAGGAGACAATGCTTTGGTTGTTGTTTCGGTGATGGAGATGTCCACTACATCTGAAATAAACAAAAATTAAAAAATCAAAAAACTAGTATTTCACAAAAAAAATTAAAAAATTAACAGATTCTGTTGTTTTTGTTGGTTTAAAAGTAAATGTTGCGAATATTTATTATATTATTATGAATATAGGTATAAAGAATTAACCTTAGTAACAGGTATTTCACGTCGAAAACAGTTATTTTCCTAACAACTTGAAACATGTATAGTGAAAAGCAGTGTTATCGTGCGGGTCATACGATTTATCAACGACAAACTTTTTAAGTTTTTTATTACTTTTTAAGTTTTCTTTTATTATGTGTAATCATATCTTCCGCATAAAATCCGGAAGATAAATTATATAGATCTATGATATTTTCATATGAAAAAAGAGGGAAAAAAAATCTTTGAGGGATGTCACTTTAAAGTCAGATTGACAAGTCAGTTACAAAATAAGTAATAGAAAACAGTGTTCGGGTTTTTTGCATCCACAAGCGAAAAAAATGGTATTAAATCTAATACAATATTACGAAAACGAAAATTCATCGGCCAATATCCAGGAGACATTAGCAAAAGTTCTGGGAATCGGTATAAGGACTGCGCAGCAAATTGTGCATGAAAAAAGCATAATTTACTACCGAAGAAGATTAAGAAATGTACACGAAAAAATCCAAAGACAGAAGACTTAAATGACAATGTAAAAATGGATGTTCGTAATGCAATTTACGATTTATACACATCAAAAACTAATACAACCCTTCAAGTTTTAAAAGAAGCTTTAAAAAATCAAGGCATATTGGAGATTGGACTAAAATCGTTGCCAAATTTAATAAAAATGTTGGGTTTTCGATATAAAAAGGACTGTAATCGAAGATTTTTATGCGAGTTGCCACATATAGCAAATCAGCGTATCCAGTTTTTAAAGAAATACACGAAAAATGTTAATTCAAAATTTAGAAAAGTGGTATTTTTAGACGAAACTTGTATCTTTTCTAATGGAAGTCGTTCGAAATCTTTGCAGGACGAGTCTGTAAAAAGTGTCAAGAAAAAAAGGGATGTGGGGCGGGAAAACGGTTCATCATTTTGCATGCAGGTTCTTCAACAGGATTTCTCCCAGGTGCTGTTTTACTGTTTTCTTTAACATCCAAAAGTATGAACTACCATGATAATATGAACTGTGCACTGTTTGAAAAGTGGTTAAAAGAACAGCTGATTCCAAATTTAGATGCTTCATCTTTAATGATTCTGGACAATGCATCTTATCATTCAAGAATCTTAAGTAAACAACCTACTTCATCCTGGAAGAAAAGTGATATTTATGACTGGCTAATAAAACAAAAACAAAATCCTTTACACAATATGCTGAAACTAGAACTTCTTTTAATGGCAAAATCTATTAAAAACCAACAATTTATGCCGTAGATGAAATTTTACGGGAAAATGGACATGAGGTTTTGCGATTGCCGCCATATCATTGCTAGTTTAACGCAATAGAATTTATATGGGCTGGGGCAAAATCATATTACGAAAAACACGTGAACGATGGTCTTACATAAGATGAAGTGCAAATTGTTTAGCAAGATTCATTAAATTATATTACGCCGGAGTACTGGAGGAAATCTGTGGAACATACGGAGAAATTAATATGGGATTGGTGGAATCGAGAACGAGTTCTAGATGTCGAAATAGCACCAATGATCATTGCGCTATTTGAGGACGACTCAGAAGATGAGGACTTTTTAAGTGATGATGATATTTTTTAGTCTATAATATTAAAAAGTTTCTGAAGGATTATATTAGTCTTTGACGTGTATAAATCATAAATTGCATTATGAATATCCATTTTTGCTTTGTAACTTAAGTCTTTTGCCTTTGGATTTTCCGTGTACATTTCTTAATCTTCTTCAGAAGTAAATTGTGTTTTTTTTTTCATGCACTAACCTAACCTAACCTAACCTAACCAAAAATACAGGCTATATATATATATATATATATATATATATATATATATATATATATATATATATATATATATATATATTTAGCCTGTATTTTTCGCGTGCATGGACTTTAATTTTAGAATGAAATTTGAAGAAATCGGATAAGTAGTTTTTTAGCTACGCCGCTAGACAGACGGAATTGAGAAAACTTGTTTTCCGGCATCTACGGACCCTTAAACGTAAAGATCTGAAAAAAATCTCACGAGGGAGGTAATAACTAATTATCTTGTGTTTTTAACAAAAGTGTATAATATTTTTGCAAAATAATTTTTTTTTGTTATCACAATACAAAAAAAAAAACAAGTTTTCTTTGCACAGGGGTGGCCCGCATTTAAATAAATGACACTGTATAAGTGGTTAGATTTTTAGTTCAAGCGGGGCTCATAATTTTTGGTGATTGATAAAAAATCTCACTTTCATTAAATGGCTGTATAAACAGAACATATTCTGATTATTTCGCTGATTCGAATAGCCTTTCGACTTTATTAATCTTAATAATATTGGGTAGTATAATAAAAAAAACTATTTTCTTTCTCCCTGTATATTTGTAAATACCCCATCAAGATTTAATAGCTCGATAAAAGAATCACACAACATTTTGGTTTTCACTGTGTTTTCTGATTTGATTCATTTGGTGACCTTTGGACCCGTACGATAAGACCGCATTCGACTATAACAACAACGAAAAAACAAAAATTACCTACTTGTTATTAATATTTATAACAAAAGAACAATTACTGACGTTTTGCAAATTGATTGTAGACCCGGTAATTTCATTCAATGTGTGGCTTTTGCAAGAGCTTATGGTTCGGGTTGATGAAGGATGAGTTAACTTAAGAGAGCAGTTATTCAAGGCTAATATTTTATTCTACATGCCCTTTTTTTGATTTGTGGAAGAATCTATGCAGCTCTCTGCGTCGTCGATTTCCAGCCCTCCAAGTCGCTTGACATTAGTAATTTCTTCCCCAGAATCAACTAACATAGTAGCCGAGGATAGGCGAAAACTATGTCCCGTGCACTGCTCTAGATTTTTGAGTTGTAGATATGCAATATATATTTCTGAAGGCATTTTTCCAAATGAATATATTCCACATTATGTGCTGCATACTCCTTTTCTATGCTATAGTCTTTTGCTACTAAAACGCTTATAAATCTGCCATACTTCTGAGCTTTTTGAGTAGTTTTACTTGTATTACCTTTCGCATGTCGTGCGGAAAAGTATTACTTTGCGCACGCAAATGCGTCCAACTTTGCGCACGCTCATAGAAAAATTTAATTGTCCTACTTTCTTACACTAGTAATAACATAACAACCGTTTGTTATTATTATTGATATGTCATTGTCACAATAACAGAAAAATGAATTGTAATTTAATTCATTTTTTGAAGTTTTTTAAAATTCCGTAGCAATAAATCATATTGGAAGATAGAGAAATAATTAAGCATCTCGCAGACATAACAAAAAGAGCAAAAAAAGTTATCTATGGAGCTTCTTCCGAACAAATCTAGGAGTAGATATAATGTACAATATGAACATTTTATGAAGTAGCAAAATGAGAATAAAGACGTTGTCAGAAAATATACTAATGGTATACTTCGAAGAACTTTTCCAAAAATACGAGAGCTCCACATTATGGTCTATTTTTTTGAATACAAAATCGACTTTAAATATGAAAAAAAATATAAATTTGGCTCATTATAAAAAACTTCATGCATTCTTGAAGTCAAAAGTACGTATTATGTTTCAAAGAAATCCAGTGTGTTAACTTTCCAAAAATACCTGAAAACAGTTCTGAAATATGTGCTCGTCAAAGTAAGTACCTATGATTATTTTGAATACATTTTACCGAAAAAACGCTAGAAGTTACTCAAAAATTCATTTTCTTCCGCTTTATTTTCAGGCTGTAGGCGCAGTTGGACTGTCAGGTGCATGTCGCATGGAGGAACTTTGGCAACTTAGAATAGAAGATATGAAAGATTTTTATTCTGTGATGCTGGTAAAACTAGACGTCAAAAATGTCATAAAAGAAGATTCCTAGGTCCTTTACCGAAACAGGAAGCCTGTATTACATGCTAAAGAAATACTCCAATCTTCACCCAACCAATGTACCAAAAAGGAGCTTTTTTTTTAAATTACCGGTACAGAAAATGCACAAGACAGGTTGAATAGGAATCAATAAAATAAAGCAACCGAGTGGCGTTAATTCTTTTGGATCCTTGCCAAATCAAATTGCTTTGTATCTCAAACTTGAACATCCAAAAGAATATACGAGGCATTGCTTCCGAAGATCATCTACATAAAATAAAGCGTCATGGTGGCTGGCGATCCAATACGATTGCGGAAACGGGAGAGACTTTGAACGAGACCCAAAAAAAATGAAACAAAGCCATCAGACGACCAGTTTAAATAATGAAAACAAGGTATTGATTACAAATTTGGTAAACGTGGCTGCTTCATCAGGAATTTATTTGAAAGATTGCAAGGATTGTACTATTAATATTTATAATTAGTAATTTTTCATGTTTTATAGTTTTTAATAAAATAATTTATAAAAATCTTCTTCGCTTTTTCTATATTACAAATTTCAAATTAAAAAAGAATGAATGAGTGAAAATACGTGCGCTAATAAAAAGGAGTGCGGCAATGAAGCTCTTAACTCACGCAAAATGCGTGGGTTGCTTCTTAACTCACGGAGGTAGATAAAAATACATATTTATGCTAAATTAGTTATGATTCAAAGATAACACCCAACGTCTTGTTAATTGACAGTTAATGAGATGGGACAGAAGACAATAAAAATTGTACCTTTCAGGAATATCATTTGTAAACCTTTTGAAATTTAATAAATCAACCTAAATAATTATGTAATGGTGTAATGTCACACAAAAATACATTGACAACTTTAGTGCGTGCTTAAGACACTTTCCGCACTGGCTAGGAAAGTGGCAAGTGAAAAAATAGTAATTGAAAAGTGCTATTTTCTGATCGTTATAAAACTGAATTAAATAATAAAACAACCAGTTAACAATATTTAATCTAATCTACAATTAATTTAGTTTTATTAGAAATGCTCTGAATGTTTAAAAATTGGATATAGTATTTGAACTAATATGCACAATTTAATGCGTAGCTAAAACGGAAATGAATTATCAGCTTGAGTTTCACTTGGGGTAATATTTAGAACTGTAACAGACAAAAATCTCCATTTTCCACGTCGCGGCGTCGTCGATTCAAATCCAAAATATAAATTAGCCGATATATAGTACAGCATGTTAAGTATACAGAAACTTTGCTATTTCGTACGGAAATTTAGGATCACAAATCTTCCCCTTTTGTATCGATAAAATGGGTGCTCCTCGCAGGCATTTTTTTTTTAATCTAAGACCTAGAAAGTTATGTGGTAAATCTGTATAAAAAACATTACAGTTTTTATTGTTATGTATCCATACCATATCAGGTTAGCACCATCGCATATGTTCGAGAGACCCCAGCGACACCACCCATATATTTTATTAATAAACAACTTATCTTTGGAGCTTCCCCCACCAACTTGATTATTTCTTCTTCTGTAAATATCTTAAAACGTCGTTGGGTCATATATTAATAAAAGAAATACATTTGTTTACATCAAATTGACCAATGTTGGGATTGCTATTACAATTATTGTACTGAATATATTACAATTCCACCTTGCCTATTAATTACCCTATTACAATATTAGAGAAAAACCGAATAACCTATTACATTTTACGTTTTTATAAAATTTATCATCTTTGCCAAATTTCTTTTAGTTTCGTAGATAATTTTACTCAATAAAAATGTATATTAGTCTACTGGTGCGAATTGACCATGCAAAATAATAATTGTATAGGGTGCGTTGTTAATATAACGATATACAATTATCTTTCAAAATTCAATGCTATTTATCGATTTTAGATGCAATATTTAATTTTAATTTTTTTTTATATTGAAATGGTAGATGAACAGGTATAATTTTTTTTATTTTTTCGAATACGACATATTTGGTTTCTAGCTGTTGCTGTGTTCAATTATTATGTAAATAATAAATCTCAATACTTAATAGGTAACTGCTAATATTAAAAACAGTTCTGATCTTCTATAAAGCAAAATTAATAAATGCATATAAAAACAGAAAAAATAGGGATACATTTTACGAAAGAAAATTACTTTGAACAAACTTGTGGTTGTTGTTGGAACTTGGAACACTGCTGTCGATTTTGTTACAACTCGAGTAGTTTTGAAGAAATTAATTATTTTCTGATATGTATTAAAATAATTTCTTTTAGACAAAAACATTATTATATATTAACGTTCCATTATTCAGTAGTTGTAGATAAAATACTAAAACGAATAAAATAAACAGAATCAAAAAATGAACAGGTCGTGGTTGACGTCATTCCACACCGCAGCAAGATTTAAAGGCCAAAAATGACGTCACCGGGTGAATCGGTCCCTTTTAGAAATCTATTACAATCCATTACAATTGCCTACCAAATTTTAATTCAATCTTTGGTTCTAAAGATTAAAATTCCAACCCATATATTACGTACTAGTTAAAAAAGCCTAAAAGATGTATTGTTAAAATAAGAAAGTTGATACCCGGATCAAAAAAATTAAAAACTCCTTATACATGGTAATGTAAAAAATAAAAACTTTTCGATAAAACAAAAAACTTGGTCATTTTAATTTTTTCTCTCTTTGATATAGATTGTGAAATAACATGACACTTTGTTTGCATACTCTGTACATACTTGTAAATGCATAATGGGAAATATTACATATATGGAATAATATTTTAGTAGTTTTTTTTTGTGAATAGACTTCGTATTATTATGAAACAAGAATGTCGGCCATTTTGGATCCTCAGTTGTGAATGTTCAAACTCTGATATCAAATTCGTTATAAACGAGCCCAGAATTCCTTTATACATTTTTCAGACGAATTGTTTTGCAAATATGCTGGCTATTTTGTGTCCGTCTTTTTTTACATTGTGTTATGTTTATATATTTAACTACATTTAATATAAAAAAGCAAATTAAATTAGAAGAAATATTAGGGCTATTATATTAAAACTAACAGTTTTATATGGCATAAGTGATACACCGATTACAAATGTTCAACTTAAGAGAATTGACAATTATAAATGGTTAGGAAATATTTTTTAACATTCTTGAATGATATATGTAATATAGTAAATAACAATTAGTGTGGATTTGATAGCGAGAAGTGACTTATACAAACAATGGGCGCCAGAACTGTTTATTAATTTTTAAGATATTTCAAATAGTTCTGAAAATATATACCACCTGATTTCATTTTTCTTTCAACGTACCTCATAAAAATACTTTTACACATTACTTCGGCTATAAACGGATCGGACAAAAAAATTGTATCTAATTTTTATTCAAAAGGTGGTCAAAACCTTATATTTATATAAATATGGTATGTAAGAGGAGAACAGAATAACTCTAAAACGCGTTTTTCATTTATGGCCTTTTTCATGAAGATAATTAAGAAAACCATTATTTGTTTACTTCGATTTTTTCTGTTTCAAAAAAGTTTCGTTATAAAATTTAGATACAATTTTTATTTAAAACGCAACAGTTCTTTCCGAGTTATACCGAAATTAACGAATAATAGCCATATGTAGACAATAGCACATCAGATTCTGTTGTTTTTTCATGGTAATTTTAATTTAAATATTGCTTCATAATTTCGCCCCTAGATGTCGAAAAACATGTTTCTTCCATTTCCGTCGGACTGTCTCCGTTCGCGGCACAGTCAAAAACTATTTACCCGATTGACTTCAAGATTTGGTCAAAAATTAAGAAACATATATGGCTAAAATGTATTAAAAACAAAATCCATGTTAGTAATTATTATACTAACGATATAACACTTTCAAGCTTAATTCAAAAGATCTTTTTTAATTATCAACAGTTATTTATTTATTACAGCATGTTAACTAAATTATGATAAAGTTATTGAATTTTACTCAAAACCAAACAATAATTACCTATCTTATTTAAAACTTAAGTTAAGGAAAACAAAAGAGAAACAAAATTTTAAAAAAGCAAAGAGTTTCAAAGGTGGTTTTTAAAATGATGGCCGTTTTCCCGTAAGCAAAATTGGCACATTTTCGTTATTCTTCTAATAGCGTTCAAAAGAATCATAGGCCTTCTTTGCGAATTTCGGAAAGTTAAATCGATTGCCGCAAGAAGCTCCGCTACAGACTGATATCGTGTTTGATATATTTTGTTTTGCATGAAACGAGAGATCCGGAGATCGAGGGGGCCATCTTACAGGTCCGTGGGCACTAATCCATGTCTTAAAATGCCTTTAAAAGAACAGAATTGTGGCTTGGGTCACCGTCTTATTGAAGATCAACGTAAAACGAAAACGGCATTATAAAGTGCTAATGAAACATTTTCCATCAGATGTGAAATAACTTCCTCAGGGATTTTTAGGTACCCACGCGCTGTGAGAAAATAAAAACGAGACCTTAACTCCAAAGCGTCCTTGTTGTTTCAACTTTCAAAAATTAAATGGTGATTTTCTGCGGACCTATTTCTTGTTTTTTGGCGATTGATAATTCCCGCACTTGAAAAATAAGATCAATCAGTATGCATTTGTTATAAATAACATAGGCAAAACAACATTCGGTGCTAGGCATTGCCAGGGTGTAAATGTTGAACCGTGTGGAATTTGTATAATTATACTTATATTTTTGCAACATTCTTTGAGCATCAGATTTGGATACACCAGTTGCTTCCTCTATTTGCTGTCAAGAAGATGAAGGCGTCGCTTCTACATAACCCAATACCTTTATTTATTTTCCCTCTCTATCTGGTTTTAGGCGGGCATATATATCCTGAAAAGGTTGCGTTCTCTCCGGATATTTAACATGAAAAACAAAACGGACGGATTTTCATTAGATTGTATGAAACAAACCAACATATACTTTTACTAATTTTTGTAGACATAGTCATTATTGTAAAAAAAATAACTATATTTAGAATATATAGTTAAAAAGAAACACCAAGACAACAAAAATATTTATTTTCATTAATAATCATCGACTAACAAAACCACAAAGTTTTTGACATCTTGCTTTTTGTTCCAAACAAATGAGCCATAGCCTACTACCTACTAATTGAAAACAAAAGAAAATTTTAGAAAATCTCGAATTTCGAGCTTGTTTTCGAAAATAATTGCATGCGTGTATATAGTTTTGTAAATCCCACATCATTCTTAATAAATATAAAGAATAATATACAGGGTACCCTATATAAAAAAGGAGGGTCTGATAACTTTTGGACTTGACCCCATATACCTATCCTGAACTGGATTCTACGGAAAAAGTCATATAAGGAACAGGTTTCGCTTTTTTACAGCCGAATCTGCATAAAGGAAATGAATTCGTCAGCCATGTGGAGGCCGTCATTATGAATTTTCAAACGTTGTCTAAAGATTCATAGTTTGCACTCTAATATACCTTCAGATTTCACAAATGCGAAAATAAATCACTTTAATTAATTACTTTCAGATACCGATTTATGAATTGAACACAAATATATATGGTCTGCCATATTGGAGCATACTTGGTTTTGTATATAAATTGCAAGTTATTGTCACTCGTACTGTGTACGCTACGTAGTGGCAGCCCTCGCAGTTCAGGGGAGGTCGCACACTAATGCTAAGGGGCCCCTGATAAGGTGTAACGGAGCTCAGTTATTTTCCGCCCTATTTTTGAGACTATATTTGTTTATAAATGGAAAATTAGAGAGGACCTTTAGCATATAGGCGACGAAAAACTGCGGGGGAGCCAAAATTTGTAGTTACGCCACTATGTGTACGTACAAATAAACTAATGCATGAAAGAAGAAAAAGAACGGACCGAACATCAGACACCTTTAAGGAACTGAACTAGAGACCTAGGGGGATCCGAAATAACCTAAGAAAAAGCTATACGAAAATTGTGGAGAAAACTATAAAATATAAAGGTACTACGATCACAAACCTCAACGAGAAGAACAAAAATGACGAAAACACGAAAACAAGAAGGTATACTGGCACAATACAAATTATACTCGACTACCACAAAACAAAGACAAATCACAAAAAATAAATTAAATGCGGGATCCGAAGAATTACCGGAAATCATTGAAGAGGAAATACAGACAGCTTTAAGCCAGATGAAAAACAAGCGTCCAGGGGAAGATCAACTCAGGATAGAAATGTTGAAACTTGGAGCAAAACCCAAGGTAAAATCCCACTGAAATGATGCAACTCCGAGGTTACTCCTTTTGATGAATATGGAAACTTGTCGCCCGATATCACTCCTGTCCCACTTACCATTTGTTAAGATAATAACAAATCGCCTCACATCCGACCAATCAATAAAACAAGACGATTTTAGAAAGAAATTTAGTAATAATATATCTAATATTAATAGATTTTCAGAAGGCATTTGACTCTGTTGCGCTTCAGGCTGTTTTGAGCGCCATAGACAATGCAATGATAGACTCCAGATACTTGCAAATAATTAAAAATATATAACAAAATTCATCTATCTGCATTAAACTCGACGAATCGACAAAAACAAATAAAATTCCCCTACACCGAGGAGTAAGGCAGGGGGACACAAAACAGTGGCAGTCATACACCAACTACCTGAAATTTGCTGATGACACAGTTCATAACAATTAATCAAGCCTCAGAAAAAATAGGACTAAAGATGAATTGGAATAAGGCCAAAGTAGTGAATCAAGAGGCTGTCGATATATATATATATATATATATATATATATATATATATATATATATATAGGTATATATATATACTGGGTGATTCACGACCCACTGTACATACTTATGTGGTGTATAGGGTATCCCTAGGGCATATCGAAATGGATATTTAAATTGATTAATTCGGCTTTATTACCAAAATACAGGGTGATTTTCGTATTTTGGTAAAAATTTGTTCACCCTGTATCTCCTAAACTGCTTAATAGATTTTTTTAAAATTTTGTACACAAACACTCTTGGTATAACATAACTTTTTGACGTTTGAAAAGTAGCAAAGTTCCAGGGCCGTATCCAGCCAATTCACACAGGGGAGAGGGGTTAGTTTTGAGACACCCTGTACATCGGAATTCGGTATTTTTGAATTTTTTTCTTAAACTACATTCATTTGTGAACAAAAATATGCCACCATCTTGAATGGCACACTGAAGGTTATGTACGAAATTTAAATTTTTAGATAGTACATACCCCTCTTTTTAGCGGTATCTGTATTAAAGCTTTTAACTAAGTATAAAATTATTTCAATGATTGACTTTAAAAAAAATTAAACTATCTCTACTAATAAAACACAGTCGAATTAATTTTTATTTTCAGTAGCCCAAAAAAAACTAAAATCTACCCTAACACAATAACGTCTTAAAAGCTACAAAATGTTTTCAAAATGCATACCACCGGTGTCTCTACATTTTTGTGCACGCTTTTGTAGGTTTGCAATTGAGCGGTGAATCATTTGAGGGTTTTTGTCTAACCTCGTCGCAATAAAAATGTATCCTATTTATTAATCGATCCCTAGTTTCGATTGGAACACTGTAAACTTTTTGTTTTAGATGCCCCCACAAAAAGTAGTCGGCTGGATTAAAGTCTGGCGACCTAGCTGGCCAAGGATGTGGTCCTCCGCGTCCAATCCACCGATCAGCAAATTGTTGATTGAGATAATTTCGAACATCAATTCCAAAATGTGCAGGTGCCCCATCGTGTTGATACCATATGCCTCTTAAATTTACATTTTCTAATAAGCCCGGTAAAATGTTTTGTAGAAAGTCCAAATACACAACAGCCGTTAGTAGTTGAGGGAAAATATGTGGTCCAATTAAATGATTATTTATTAAGCCGCACCAAACATTCACTGAAAACTTTCGTTGAGAATTGGCCAATCGCAACGAATGAGGGTTTTCATCTGCCCATACATGAGAGTTTCTAGAATTAAAGACTCCGTCCCTTGTAAATTGGGCTTCATCAGTGAATAGTGCTCTAAAAATAGTTCTTCGATGATTTATTACCCACCTAGCAAATGCTAATCTAGGCAAGTAATCGCCTTCTTCTAATCTTTGTACCTCTTGTACATGGAAAGGGTATAAGTTTTCATTTTTTATAGTTCTCCATACTCTTGTCTGCGGTATCGCTAATTGGGCGGAAATTCGCCTAGTGCTTGTGGTTGGATCTTCCCTCACAAGGTTGAGAATATTCTCTTCTTGGACCACGTTATTAGCACCCACTCTTTCAACATGAAGATCGGTTGAGGGAAACTTACCCTTTTCACGCAATGTATTAAAGATTGCGGCAAACGTTTGGTGATTTGGAATTCTCCGATCCGGAAATCGTCTTCTGTATTCTTCTGTAGCAGCCCTTCCGTTACCATTACAAAATCCGTACACAAATACGATGTCTGCGTACTCAGCATTTGTAAATAACGGCATTTTTACAATTATTGAAACGTACAAACTTTTTGCAAAGAGAAAATTCAAATAAAAAATCTTTAATTAACAATGTCAAACACAAATGATTGAATTGTATGTACGTAATGTCATTTTTAAAATATCTGTCTAAATCCAAGGCTTACTTTATTATTTTTAGGTATTAAAATTTATAAAATTTGTATTTTTTTGTAGGTTTTAAGGTTACGAAAAAAATAAAGGTAAATAAAAAAAATAAAAAAAAACAAGCTCTTACACGTAATTTGTATACAATAACAAAAATAAAAAAAGATAAATTTTTACGGTAGCCGATAAATTATCACGATCTCGAGCATTAGATAAGCGATGAGGCGAAAAAGACTCAAACAGATATTAACTGGTTTATTAGTAGAGATAGTTTAATTTTTTTAAAAGTCAAGCATTTAGACAAAAACCTCAAATGTAAATGATTCAACGCTCAATTGCAATTCACAAAAGCGTACACAAAAATGTAGAGATACTGTTAGGC
Source organism: Kuschelorhynchus macadamiae (assembly GCA_030620095.1). Taxonomy (NCBI): domain Eukaryota; kingdom Metazoa; phylum Arthropoda; class Insecta; order Coleoptera; family Curculionidae; genus Kuschelorhynchus; species Kuschelorhynchus macadamiae. The sequence continues at coordinate 1,179,792 of JAUTXW010004731.1, forward strand.
AGGCGTTATTGTGTTAGAGTAGATTTTGGTATTTTTGGGCCACTAAAAATAAAAAATAATTGGACAAGGCTGTGTTTTATTAGTAGAGATAGTTTAATTTTTTTTTAAAGTCAATCATTGAAATAATTTTATACTTAGTTAAAAGCTTTAATACAGATACCGCTAAAAAAAGGGGTATGTACTATCTAAAGATTTAAATTTCGTACATAACCTTTAGTGTGCCATTCAAGATGGTGGCATATTATTGTTCACAAATTAATGTAGTTTAAGAAAAAAATTCAAAAATACCGAATTTCGATGTACAGGGTGTCTCAAAACTAGCCCCCCTCCCCTGTGTGAATTGACTGAATACGGCCCTGGAACTTTGATACTTTTCAAACGTCAAAAAGTTATGATATACCAAGAGTGTTTGTGTACAAAATTTAAAAAAAAATGGATTAAGCCGTTTAGGAGATACAGGGTGAACAAATTTTTACCAAAATACGAAAACACCCTGTATCTTGGTAATAAAGCCGAATTAATCAATTTAAATATCCATTTCGATATACCCTAGGGATACCCTATACACCACATAAGTATGTACAGTGGGTCGTGAATCACCAGTATATATATATATATATATATATATATATATATATATATATATATATATATATATATATATATATATATATATATATATATATATATATATATATATATATATATATATATACATATATAAATTGTCAGACGAATAAGATTGGCTTGAGCTGCCTTTGGTAAAATGTGATGTATATTTAAAAATAACACAATACCCATAAACCTGAAAACTAGGATATATAACACGTGTAGTTTGCCAGTAAAAACATACGGAATGGAAACCAATTCACTAACCAATTTGTGCAAAAATAAACTTAGAACAACACAGAGAGCAATGGAACATACCATATTTGGTATCACACTCAGAGATGAAATAAGAAATGAAGTTATCAGAAGTAGAACAAAGGCTTTAGACATCACTGAAGAGGTGTCGAAAATGAGGTGGCGTTGGGCAGGACACATAGCCAGACAAAGAGATGACAGATGGACAAAAAGAGTCATAGAATGAAGACCAAAACAAACGAAAAAGACGTCCCCAAAAAAGATGGGTAGACGATATCAGACAGGCGGCAAGCAAACAATGGATGCGATTAGCACAAAACAGAGAGCAATGGAAATTTTTGGGAGAGACTTATATCCAGCAGTGGACAAATATATATGTTGAGACGGTCACTCCTAGAGACTTAAACAAAGTATACCTTTTTTATTAAGAAAGATGGAGGAATTAGAAAGTTTAATTGAAGCCATATACCGGGTGGTAAAAAAGTTCTGTTCAATAAAGAAGAAGAAGCGTACGTAAACCAAATTTAAAGTTAATCGATTATGAGAAAGGAGATGACAATGAGTTACAAGATCTTAACCAGACAAGCAAGCAAACAATACAAACAATAAAGATGGAAGTTAATAAAGCAAATAAGGGATAATAATTGTTTCGCATGAATTCTTTAATTCTAAAACAAGCCGGTTCATATTTTTAAAAATACTAACCTACTAGCGGACATTTTATTAAAAAAAAACTTGTGATCAATTAATTTATTATATATCGTACAAAGACTAATTCTATAATATTATTTTCAGGGAAATGGTTTCCCTAAACTTACAAGGTGAACGTAAACTTAAAAGAATTTATATAAAAAGGCTTTTCCCATACGTCAGGCGTAATCCCAGGAAGTCTGACACTAAGCTACAATATTTACCTAATAAACTGGGGAAATATTTTCAAAATGTTCCTCAGAACATAAACTATTAAGGTCGCTGGCATAAACTCATAAGCGTTTTATGTGGGAATATTTTCTTGTTTAGACGGCGATAATTTGATAGACTAGATATTTAGAATTCGTTTATGGCAATTTTATTGTTCTTCTTTATGTAAATTTTAAATCTTTACGACAGTCAGATATAATCTTATAGTAACAAGTAAAAAAAAACCTAACAACTATACAATAAGAGATTTATATACTTAAAATATAGATTTATCCGTAGAAAACTATTCTTCTGTACAGAGTAGGGTAGGGCGATATTAGGTTTTACCTATTGATAGGCCATATATTTGATTTACCGATATGTCGATAGTTACCGACCTATTGATAGATATTGTTACCTATCGATAGTGCAATGCTCCATATCGATATATTTCTCAGCAGGAAGAAAAAATCCAAAGTTTAAAAAATCAATTGATTCTCTAAAATCAGAAATTGAGGAGCTGCGTAACGAGAAGGCCAACGTTGAGCAACACAGTCGGGAAAATACCTTAAGAATTTTCGGCATTGAAGAGAAAAACAGTGACAATTTGGAGGAATTAGTGATAGATGTGTTTAAGACGAAACTAAAAAATCGAAATTTCTAAACATGAAATTGACTATTGTCACCGAATCGGTAGAAAAGCTGATGGAAAAACAAGACTTATATTGATTAGGCTCTTAACAAGCAAAATAACGGCAAAGATTTTCTTCAATAATTTTTTTTTAAAAGGCACAAAAATTGTCATTAGGGCAGATCTAACAAGAGATAGGAATGAAATGGTGAAAAGTGCTGTAGACACATGAGGTTTGGGAAATGTATGGACGAAAAATTGACTTGCACATGTTCGAGTAAATAATACTACTAAGGTTGTCACAAACATAAATAAACTAAATTAATTGTGGCTGAAAACTAATCAAGTTGAACTACAATGTGCTGATGTAGCTATTATAATCATCAACTCATATTGTTGTTTTTTTAATTTTATTGTATAGTAAAACAAAAACTAAACGCTTTCTTTCTTTAAAAAACATTAATAAACTGGACATATTATGTCAATATTCGTACATTTTTTAGTTTGTTGTTTTCTAAATTATAGACTGTATCTTAAAGGAAAAAAAAACTATAACCGTATTTTTATTTTTATATTTTTATGTTTCTTTTCTGTGTTTACTTCTCAAAATGAAATCGTGTAATAATTTAGCAGAGCAAGCAATGCAAAATCTGTGTTTAAATTAATTTTTACTTTTATTTTTAGTTTCACTAAATTTGTTTACATTTAGTTATGTAGTTAAGTTAGTTAAGTTATTCTTTATTTTCGTCTTTGGAACTTCACTGACGAATATGAGTGAAATTATAGGTTTTATTATGTTGAGCCATATGATAATTCAGCTTGTTTATGCCAGGAGACTCATGATAATGTTGTAAGTAGTGTGTGTCATTTTAGAAAACTTTAATGTGTAATATAAGAAGTCTTCAAAAAACTTTGAAGAATTGCTGATATTGATGAATAATAATGTTAATACTGATTTCTATGACGTAATTATTTTAACTGAAACGTGGTGTTTACATTCAATTAACCTCAAAATACCTAATTATAATTCAGAAACATTTAATCATAATGATGGTCTAGTAGATTTTCAAAAATAACTTTCTCTAAATATTGTATGAACTTTATTTTAATAGCCCGCTACATGCCACCCTCTCCAGACCCCCGTTTATTTATCTCTGATCTTGATTATCTAATTGGAAATACAGAAACTTCTGATGTGAATACATTCCTGGGCGATATACTTCTGGATTTATTGGACAAAAATAATAAATTAGTAAATTCATATATTAACTTGTTGTGTACCTTTGGATATTTTCCAAATATTACTCAACCCACTAGAATCTCTAACTTTTTATAAAGATGTATAGACCACTGTTTTGCAAAAACAAAGAATTATGTATTATATAATACAAAATCATACATACTTGGGTCAACTATTACCGATCATAAATAATGTATTACACATAAAAAAATCAATTACGATTCTTTTCTAAAAGCTTTAGGTATAGAAAATTGGGTTGATATATTAAACGCAGCAAATGTAAATACTTCTTTTAATTTATTTTTTAATAAATACACTTATTTGACAGATAAAAACCCAAAAAATATATACTTCGAAAGCAAATTCAAAGAGAACTAAAAAAGCGTTTATTAGTTAACCCTTATAATGGAAATTTAAAAAGTGTTTATAACTCTTATAGAAATGCTACAACAAAAGCAATAAAACAAACTAAAAATAATTTTTATAAACAAAATATAACTGATGCGCAACAAAATCCCATACAAAATTGGCAAATAATAAATAATTCTACGAATTCTCTTACATCAAATAAAGAAATAAATCAAATAAAAAAATAGATGGCTCTTAAGTCAATAGGGAATCTAAAATACGCAGTGTATTAAATTCATATTTTTTTAATATTGGATCAAACATTACAAATGAACTAAAAACATCATCTTACATAAACAATACAACAAACAAAATAACAAACGATTTTAACCTTAAATAATCAATATTTTTGTCGCCGGTAACAGAAAAGGAAGTAAAGGGCACATATAAGAGTTGAAAACAATTGTGTGGGTCCTGAAAACATTAATACTGAAACAATAAAATTATCACAATTTATCTTCAACAATTAGTGCATATTATAAATCTGATGATAGAAGGAGGGATGTTTCCTAACTTATTAAAAAAATTAATTATAAAACCGATATTAAAATCTGGGATTGCTAAAAAACTAAAGGCCAATATCATTAGCAAGCAATTTTGCAAAAATTTTGAATAAATCTATAAAACTTAGAGTATTGAATCATTTAAATAAATATAATATAATATTTAAAAATCAGTATGGTTTCAAAAAGGGAGTATCAACTACTGATTCCATGTATGTCGTGACCAGCGAAGTACACAAAGCACTCAACAATGGTGAAAATTATTTGCTAGTGTTCCTGGACCTAGCGAAGGCCTTTGATACAATATCTCATGAAATATTGATATCTAAACTCGATCATTATGGAATTAGGGGTATTTCAGAGACACTTATTACCGATTATTTACAAAATCGTCGCCAAAAAACATCAATACAGAAGTCATATTGCGGCTATGAAAATAACTAGGGTTATGGCATTCATTTCCAGTAAAATCATTACTTTCGCAGATGACACGGTTTTAGTATTCTCAGAGGACACATGGGAAGGAGCAAAATTGAATGCAGAAATAGGATTAAACACGGTTTTTAATTGGCTAAAATTGGCAAAATTTAAACATCGATAAGACCAACTGTATGACCTTCTATTTAAATAAAACTTTGTACCCCAACCTCAATAAATGTAAAAATGTTCGGGATGTATAAATTGCACTGCACGAGTTACTAGAGTTAAAAACATAAAATACTTGAGAGTTGAGATCGAACATTTTTTGAAGTAGGACTCTCATATAGATATGGTTGTTTCAAAGCTAAGAAGGTTAATCTTTATGTTTTATCAACTGTGAGATAGCTTAAATGAAAAGTCGTTACGTTTTGTTTATTTTTCTTTGGTTGAAAGTACTTACGTCAGTCCAATTTGGCGCGCAAAACATTTTACTACCAAAACCCAACAATTCATTATTTATGAAGTCGCACGATTATTTAGGTATCAAGATGTTTATTATTTTGCCATTAGAAATAAGAAATGCACAAGATAACAGAACATTTAAAAAAAAAGGGTAAATCATTTTATTTTAACTAAGATCAAATTATTTAAAAGATCATTCGTTTGAAAGGATAAATTATCGCTGTTCTCAAAATATTTTGTTTTTTGTGATTAATCCTTTATACTGGACTCAAAACTTATACAAATGTTGACTCAGATGCCTGTTAATGTGTTCACTATTCCATTTAGGCTTCTGTTTTCTTTCTTTTCTATTTTTTTTTACACATTACGCTTTGTCATGTATCTAACCAAATTGAATTTGGATTTTTAGTTTTGTTAAGACGTCTCTAATAGAAAATCACTTATTTACTTACTTTCATATGGTGCATAATTTGCTTCTAAATACGTAATTTCGATCTATAGATACCGATATTCTACGCTACCTATCAATATAATCAGTTACCTATCGATATTATCAGTTACCTATAGGCACTATTGCTCCCCTATCGATACTTACTGATAACCATCGATAAAACGCCCATCTCTAGTACAGAGGTGTAACTACCGATGTTCAGCGTCTTTCACGGATTAAAAAATCCGGGATCAAAGGGGCCCAGTAAGAGATTCAGAAGTTATCATGATTCAAAGGTATTTTGTAGTAATATCCGAACCCTAGATATTTTATTGAACTAGTGGCTGTCATAAGTGATAACTGGCGATCCGAAGATCATAAAAAGTCGCACGATATGATAAAAATGTACCTTGCTTCAAAACAATTACTGTTGGTGTTCTTCACGAGTCAATATTTTTTTGTGTTGTATTTGAAGTATTTATACAATAATAAAAAAAATAAATGCTTTTACTGTCGACAAAATGTGTATAAAGAAAATAACAGGCATAATTGACACTCATCTGGCAAGTCAGTGAGCAGCGCTCTTACACTCAACCTAAAATAATATAAATTAAAAAGACGCATTAGCCTATGACCGCTGCGACACAAAGTAAATGACAAAACCTAAAAAATAAAATACTTGAACATATAATAATTAAAACAAGAATATATTACAGTTAGAACGAAAATACCAAAAAAAAACAAATAATTGTTAATACAATGGTACTGGGTTAAATGTAAAACAGAAAAAATAAATAAGAAATACTAAATAGATAAGAAATATTGCTATTTTTAGCAATTGCATAGCATTACATCAACGTAAAAATACTTTATTTGCTCATCTGTTGGGAGAGAGGTTGACATTGAACACTTTATATTTATACATATTTAGATGTAATTACCCAGAAGCATATGTTTAACTTTTTGTTTAAATCTATGAACATAAAAAGATTGAATGGAATCAGGAACCCTGTAACGGTATTGAAAATGATCCAGGGAATTGAATGGTTTTATGTTGAGGAGGAGTCAGGCAGTTTTAAATCAGATATTAAGATTATGTACTGATGTTCTGAATCTAAGTTTTCAAAATAAATAGGCAGGTTTATGTGTTGATATTATGTGAAGGAAGACTAGATAGTGTAGTGCCTTTTTCTTCATACTGAGCCATCCAATATCATTTAAATAAACGGTAATGTAACATTCATCAGGCATTCTGAATAAGCTGCAGTCTACTACTATAATATATACTATAAGCCCATACTTTAAATAAAATAAATGTAAAAGATTTTATCTACAAACTATTGAACTCAAAAATAAATAATTACTTGTATTAACACAGAACTTTTAAACATTTGAATATTTTCTTAAAAGCTTAAAATGAAATAATTGCCTCAAACAAAATATTTAAATTTTTCATAGTTCTGTGTTTTTTGTTTCACCATTTTTTACCTTTCAGTTTTATAGTTTATATCTAAAAGCTTTTTTTTAAATATATTTTTTACATTTACTTTAATTTTGTACTTTTGTACTCTTTTTACGCCTCCTGTGTAAGACATTCACGATTGGACATAATAATATTGTATTGTCATCGGGTTTATGTTTGCAGATGAATAACATTGTTTTTCACGCACCCTATATAAGACATTCACGATTGGACACCATAATATTGTATTATCATCTAGTTTATGTATGTATACCAAATCTCAGTCGATTCCGATAACAGGAACTGTTTTGTCCTTTTATCGCTATTTTTTACGCACCCTGTATAATACGTTATTCACGATTAGACACCACAATAATGTATTGTCATGGGGTTTATGTATGTATATCAAATCTTAGTCAATTTCGATAACGGTTTCAAGTTACTTGCAAAATTTGACAAAACAAACATACTAACTAACATACAAGCAAGTTAAATAAAAGTTTTAAAAAAAGGTCCTCAACTGCATGCGGTCTAAAAGTGTTATCATAGAAGAAAACAATGTTCATGTTAATTATACCTTTCCTTAATATAATACGATCTCCCGGGGATTGAGGGAATCCAAACCTTTCCTAAACTATGCCACTGCCCAAGTAACATAGTTTGGAGTTTATTTCTGCCACAACCAGAAGTGTTATCTATACTTTTCAACTACATTTTGGCTGCTTTCTGGCATTTTAAATCATTCTGTTTTCTTGCTTCCTAAATTAACTGCATATTTCACTTTACAGTAAAGAAAATACGCAGTTTGACTGTAAAAAAAAATTTTTGCTGCAAAGTGTAGAAAGCAGCGTGTAAAATACTGCAATACTGCATTATACCAAAGGCATTTTTTTCTGTATGTTTATCTTAAAAGTAGATTTTTAGCTAGAAGTAGCAACTTAAGTTTTTGGCTGTATTATTAGCTGTAATGCATATCATACAGCTATAATCGAAATGTGGAAGCTGTTGTGTATTTTTTGAGGTTATGTCTTGGCACTGAATTGAAGATTTGTACTCTAAACTCTGTGCATTTGTACCATTCAAAATGAAAAGATCGATGTTGTCTTCCGGCTTAGTAGAAGCTTTGAAAAATTTCCAAAAATATCCCAGAAGTGGCGCCTACAATAACAATATACAAAAAGAATTAATGTAGAAAATCCGCCAAGAAATGAAGCTACATTACGGGTTACAGCTTCTACTCCCTCTTCACCGAAAAAGATAAGGAGTGAAGGAAATGAAATAAAAGATCAAGAACATTTTCCAGTTAATTCAAAAAATGAAAACTATGAGACTAATGAAAGTTGTGAAAATGGCGAGAACATCGAAAATAAAAATGCTGACAGTTATGGGATTAAAAGCTCTGACAATGGGAAGGAGGATAGATAGCTCTGGTAAAGAGAAGGAAGATTTGATCCAAATTGTAAACAGTACAGATTTATTAAGGAAATGGGAAATTTCCACGTTAACTGGATGTACAACATGATGTATAACAAGTATTTTTATAATAAAGCAAACCCCGGATTTGCTTGAGATTTAATTGTTTCTCGTAAGTGTTTTTTTTTATACATTAATGTCCTAAGTATTAAGCAGACACTACAGAATTTAAAATATGGCCGATAATCCTAGCAACTTCCGAATGTGTGTTAAGACCTATTTTTTACAAAAATGTAAGTAATTTCAACGTTTGATCGGTCTTTTTTCGTTCACCGCAAGACATACTGAATATTTGAAATTAATATTTTTCTAACAAAAATCTTTTTTGGCTTTTTCGCAACTGAATAAAAATATTTAACTTTAAATTAATTGAAGCAAATATTTAATATAATTACATACCCCAACATGTAGACTAGTCTGTCTACGGAATGTTTCGATACATAATATAAACAATATTATTTAAACAAGCATAAGAAATTATAACATTTACCGTAAGTTTTTATAGACACATAGTAATTGTACAAATACTTTCATCCTATCGGGACTCATCAGTGCGCCGATCGTAAGAGAAAAACACTAAACAATAGAAAAGAATTGATTTCAAAATTTTAAAATGTGTCAGTTTGTTTGACATGTAACCTAGATATGAAAAAAATGATAGTTTGCAGACATCTATAATGTTATTTTTAAATGTGTTCAGTTTATTTGTTGCGTATAGATTGACAAACAAAAATCTTTTTTGGCTTTTTCGCAACTGAATAAAAATATTTAACTCTAAATTAATTGAAGCAAATATTTAATATAATTACATACCTCAACACGTAGACTAGTAGGCGCACTGATGAGTCCCGATAGGATGAAAGTATTTGTACAATTACTATGTGTCTATAAAAACTTACGGTAAATGTTATAATTTCTTATGCTTGCTTAAATAATATTGTTTATATTATGTATCGAAACATTCCGTAGACAGACTAGTCTACATGTTGAGGTATGTAATTATATTAAATATTTGCTTCAATTAATTTAAAGTTAAATATTTTTATTCAGTTGCGAAAAAGCCAAAAAAGATTTTTGTTTGTCAATCTATACGCAACAAATAATCTGAACACATTTAAAAATAACATTATAGATGGCTGCAAGCTATCATTTTTTTCATATCTAGGTTACATGTCAAGCAAACTGACACATTTTAAAATTTTGAAATCAATTCTTTTCTATTGTTTAGTGTTTTTCTCTTACGATCGGCGCACTGATGAGTCCCGATAGGATGAAAGTATTTGTACAATTACTATGTGTCTATAAAAACTTACGGTAAATGTTATAATTTCTTATGCTTGCTTAGATAATATTGTTTATATTATGTATCGAAACATTCCGTAGACAGACTAGTCTACATGTTGAGGTATGTAATTATATTAAATATTTGCTTCAATTAATTTAAAGTTAAATATTTTTATTCAGTTGCGAAAAAGCCAAAAAAGATTTTTGTTTGTCAATCTATACGCAAAAAATAATCTGAACACATTTAAAAATAACATTATAGATGGCTGCAAACTATCATTTTTTTCATATCTAGGTTACATGTCAAGCAAACTGACACATTTTAAAATTTTGAAATCAATTCTTTTCTATTGTTTAGTGTTTTTCTCTTACGATCGGCGCACTGATGAGTCCCGATAGGATGAAAGTATTTGTACAATTACTATGTGTCTATAAAAACTTACGGTAAATGTTATAATTTCTTATGCTTGCTTAAATAATATTGTTTATATTATGTATCGAAACATTCCGTAGACAGACTAGTCTACATGTTGAGGTATGTAATTATATTAAATGTTTGCTTCAATTAATTTAAAGTTAAATATTTTTATTCAGTTGCGAAAAAGCCAAAAAAGGTTTTTTTTTGTCAATCTATACGCAACAAATAATCTGAACACATTTAAAAATAACATTATAGATAGCTGCAAACTATCATTTTTTTCATATCTAGGTTACATGTCAAACAAACTGACACATTTTAAAATTTTGAAATCAATTCTTTTCTATTGTTTAGTGTTTTTCTCTTACGATCGGCGCACTGATGAGTCCCGATAGGATGAAAGTATTTGTACAATTACTATGTGTCTATAAAAACTTACGGTAAATGTAATAATTTCTTATGCTTGCTTAAATAATATTGTTTATATTATGTATCGAAACATTCCGTAGACAGACTAGTCTACATGTTGAGGTATGTAATTATATTAAATATTTGCTTCAATTAATTTAAAGTTAAATATTTTTATTCAGTTGCGAAAAAGCCAAAAAAGATTTTTTTTTTGTCAATCTATACGCAAAAAATAATCTGAACACATTTAAAAATAACATTATAGATGGCTGCAAACTATCATTTTTTTCATATCTAGGTTACATGTCAAGCAAACTGACACATTTTAAAATTTTGAAATCAATTCTTTTCTATTGTTTAGTGTTTTTCTCTTACGATCGGCGCACTGATGAGTCCCGATAGGATGAAAGTATTTGTACAATTACTATGTGTCTATAAAAACTTACGGTAAATGTTATAATTTCTTATGCTTGCTTAGATAATATTGTTTATATTATGTATCGAAACATTCCGTAGACAGACTAGTCTACATGTTGAGGTATGTAATTATATTAAATATTTGCTTCAATTAATTTAAAGTTAAATATTTTTATTCAGTTGCGAAAAAGCCAAAAAAGATTTTTGTTTGTCAATCTATAAGCAACAAATAATCTGAACACATTTAAAAATAACATTATAGATGGCTGCAAACTATCATTTTTTTCATATCTAGGTTACATGTCAAGCAAACTGACACATTTTAAAATTTTGAAATCAATTCTTTTCTATTGTTTAGTGTTTTTCTCTTACGATCGGCGCACTGATGAGTCCCGATAGGATGAAAGTATTTGTACAATTACTATGTGTCTATAAAAACTTACGGTAAATGTTATAATTTCTTATGCTTGCTTAAATAATATTGTTTATATTATGTATCGAAACATTCCGTAGACAGACTAGTCTACATGTTGAGGTATGTAATTATATTAAATATTTGCTTCAATTAATTTAAAGTTAAATATTTTTATTCAGTTGCGAAAAAGCCAAAAAAGATTTTTGTTTGTCAATCTATACGCAAAAAATAATCTGAACACATTTAAAAATAACATTATAGATGGCTGCAAACTATCATTTTTTTCATATCTAGGTTACATGTCAAACAAACTGACACATTTTAAAATTTTGAAATCAATTCTTTTCTATTGTTTAGTGTTTTTCTCTTACGATCGGCGCACTGATGAGTCCCGATAGGATGAAAGTATTTGTACAATTACTATGTGTCTATAAAAACTTACGGTAAATGTTATAATTTCTTATGCTTGCTTAAATAATATTGTTTATATTATGTATCGAAACATTCCGTAGACAGACTAGTCTACATGTTGAGGTATGTAATTATACTAAATATTTGCTTCAATTAATTTAAAGTTAAATATTTTTATTCAGTTGCGAAAAAGCCAAAAAAGATTTTTGTTTGTCAATCTATACGCAACAAATAATCTGAACACATTTAAAAATAACATTATAGATGGCTGCAAACTATCATTTTTTTCATATCTAGGTTACATCTCAAACCAACTGACACATTTTAAAATTTTAAAATCAATTCTTTTCTATTGTTTAGTGTTTTTCTCTTACGATCGGCGCACTGATGAGCCCCGATAGGATGAAAGTATTTGTACAATTACTATGTGTCTATAAAAACTTACGGTAAATTTTATAATTTCTTATGCTTGCTTAAATAATATTGTTTATATTATGTATCGAAACATTCCGTAGACAAACTAGTCTACATGTTGAGGTATGTAATTATATTAAATATTTGCTTCAATTATTTTAAAGTTAAATATTTTTATTCAGTTGCGAAAAAGCCAAAAAAGATTTCTGTTTGTCAATCTATACGCAACAAATAATCTGAACACATTTAAAAATAACATTATAGATGGCTGCAAACTATCATTTTTTTCATATCTAGGTTACATGTCAAACAAACTGACACATTTTAAAATTTTGAAATCAATTCTTCTCTATTGTTTAGTGTTTTTCTCTTACGATCGGCGCACTGATGAGTCCCGATAAGATGAAAGTATTTGTACAATTACTATGTGTCTATAAAAACTTACGGTAAATGTTATAATTTCTTATGCTTGCTCAAATAATATTGTTTATATTATGTATCGAAACATTCTGTAGACAGACTAGTGTACATGTTGAGGTATGTAATTATATTAAATATTTGCCTCAATTAATTTAAAGTTAAATATTTTTATTCAGTTGCGAAAAAGCCAAAAAAGATTTTTGTTTGTCAATCTATACGCAACAAATAATCTGAACACTTTTAAAAATAATATTTTTCTGTAATAGCACTTTTTCTAAAATGTATGTTTTTGTATAAAAAAATAAATTGGTCTCAATATCATGACCCTAAGTTGAAGTGGAACATCCATGTGGAGAGTGTGTCCAGCAGGTTGAGAGGGTATTCCGTATACAAAGTAGGTAGTTTAAGGGCGTGACTAGGTTTTCGTGATGATTGTAAGAATGCTTTTCATCAGTTAGGTATTTTTACATTTCCCTCAGTATTTATACTGCAAAATCTCACATATGTAAGAACAAATGTAGACACATTTAGTACTAACAGGAATGTACATGATCATCTGACGCGTGGGAGAGATGATCTTCGCGTTGCTTATTGCAGACCAGGAATGTGTCAGAGTAGGCCGAAATACTTGCCTGTTAAATTATTTTATAAAATCCCCGTAAACAAAAAATTGTATTGGCAAGAATAAACTATCTTATCTTATATTATTTAAGGCGCTTGGTTTTTATCGAAGTTTTACATCAACACTTAACAATAAACATTTTTTCGCACTTGGATTGAAGTTATATGTAAACCATAAAATGGTTTCTGATGTATCATTAATACAAGTAATAGAAATATTTAATTCACAATGACATGTTGGCCATTTGCAGTGAATAGGTTAATTGATTCTTTATGGATTCTTCTAAGCATCAGTGCGAATAACATAAAATGTAATGTTATCATATTTGTTACATTGAAGTTTTAGTTTTTATGAGTGTGTTGTATTGGCAGGCCTAGAAGCTATGACCATGAATGATCTACTTTTTCAAAAAAATCCTATATTCTTTACTTAATATCCATAATACAGCTATAATGGAGTCTGTAATAACATTTTACAGCTAAAAGTAGCTTTATGCAGCGAAATTTCAGCTTTATTTTAAACATAACAGTGGCTGGTTCCTAACCCTTCTAGACACAAAAAACGCTGATATTTTTATGTTAGAACGTTTTGACAGCCATGCCGCAACAACTTCTGGAAGGTTGTAGGAGCTATAATGCTGCTACAATGGCTGCGAAATCGTTGCCACAGATAATTTACAGCTAACTGTGTTAGTTGGGTGCTTAATCCTAATATAAAGTTCAGTTCAAGAGTAAGCAATTAATATCCGTATTGGGAAATATTGGCTTATTACAGCAATGAATTCTTGAAGAATATTAGGAAGGTGTAGTTTCTATAAATTCTAAAATGCTTTCCTGGAGTTGAAAACACCATTTTATTAGGCACATATACTTCCACGAAGCAAGAATACGTTGAATTAATGTTTAATAAACGTCAGTATTTAACATCTGATTACCTTCAAATAGACGTTGATATTTAAGTCAAATGTTAGTGTTGAATTGACGTCAAAACATAACGTCTGGAGACGTCAAAAGTGACGTTAAAATAATTTTTAGGCATATACTTTACGTGAGTCGAATACTTCACAGTGCATTGGATGGATATCAATATTTATGGCTCGGCTGCCTACTAACGATATAGCGCAGTAAATCTGAAGGTTGAGGTGGAAAAAATTAGTAACCAACTGATCCCAGCGGGAATGTTTAGGTGATGATCTCCTATTTAACCCTTCAAAAGTCCCATTCGGTGTCAGTGAGTGAAGTTTGAAAAAACCACCGCGATCTTGAATTTTTTGGTTTTTTTTCATAAATGCATAATTTTTTTCAAAAAACTAAAGACACATTTTCTGTAGAGAATTAAATTTTAAACATTTCACCTTTTACCATTTTTTCTCTAAAGTAAAAAGTTCAAAGAATTGAAATGTGTCTTCAAATGAACGGACAGCATATAGAACATTTGTTATAATTCAATTTTATTATTTTATTGTTGATTGTTAGATTGCTATAATTTTTAAGTTCACTAAAACAAGTTTAGAACAGTCTCGAACTTAATAGATATAGTTAAAAATAATGTAAACAATTTATTACATTTTTTATAACTATAACTTTTCCGAAACGAAAAAATTTCGTTTCAATCTTCTTCAATTTTCTCTTGTTCAATGGCGATAAATGAGGATGTTTTTCATTAAAAACATGGCACGTTCTCTCCAATATTTTGTAACATTCTCCGCGAATATAAAATAAATTGAGAATATCAGCTTTTGAGTGTTATTTTAATTTAATTTAAAAGTTTCAAATCAGCTGTCATGTTGAATAGAAAAGCACAAGAATTCTTTTTCCATGGCTTACTACAGGAAGGTGTAAGCATTTAGCAAATACATATGATAGTTTAATAAAAACCTGATTATTTCGAAAATGATTACGAATAGGTATAGGGAACCTTAATACAGTTCGATAGAAATTTTAATTTAATTTTAAAATTTGGTAAACCGAAGGCTCATTTTTGGTTCAAGATCAAGTATCTTAAGAACGCTTGAACCTAGGTATAGCACATGCTACATAAAATAGCGTTAAAATTCTCCGTAGAATCCAAAAATATCATAAAATACAGGGTGTTCCATTTTAAATAAGCAAGTTGATACCAACTTCCGGTTAGATCAGAAGTGACAGGAAGTTGAAAATATTTCAAAAAAGAAGTACCCCTTGACCTTACCTTAATCCCAAAATTTGACATTTTTATCTAAATGGCATCATCAAAAACTTTTAATGAACGGGTTTCGTGAATAACCCTGTATATATATATATATATATATATATATATATATATATATATATATATATATATATATATATATATATATATATATATATATATATATATATATATATATATATTTTTTTTTTTTTTTGAAGGGGGCGAGTAAAATGAAGGGGAACAAAAGCACCATCTTTGAGTAAAGGCCATCCGCTGAATCCGAATCTGCAATAAATGCAATTTACTTGAAGACTATTCGAATGAATTTCTTTCACCATATACTGTTCCTCTTCTGCCTGCATATGTTTTTAGTTCTCATAATGTGATCATAATCATAAATAACATGGTCTAAAGTCTTCTCAGGTGATAATAATGGAAAAATATAACGCAATCTGTATTGTTATACAGTTAGGTCAAATTTAGAAGTAGTGAAAATATTTTTATTTGTATCAATATATATTTTTATGTAATTTTGTGGTTAAGTAGGATGAGCAAAAATATTTTATTCTCCCCTCTCAACAAGATCTTCCTACAATAGATAGACAGCCTTAAGGCATTTTAGTCTAGATATTCAGATTAGAACACGTAATTATTAGGTTTTATCCTTATAATTTTAAAATACCTGGTTTAGGTGATCGAAATAAAAATAAAATAGAAACGAGTCAAATTAAGGCATCATGGTTCTTGGGTTCAGACTGTGTCACTTTGGAATTGATTGCTTGGAATGACTCAGTGTTTTGATCTTGTGCAGTGAAGATCCCTGAAGATGTCTCATGCAATGGCAGGCGAAACGTCGGAAAGTAATTCCAATTTGACACACAACCTTTAACCCCAGAACCATGATTTCTTAATTGACACCAGCCGTAAAAACTTTCGTATTAACGAGTCAAATTACTGATATTGAAGATAAAAATCTTTGTCTATTAACTGAAAACAGACGTCGGATATCATTTATAACTTCATATTACACCAGCAAATGAAATGTTAATTTAAATACTTGAAATCAAGGAATGACCAAATGGTCTGAATAAAACAAATCAGTTTAATCGAATTTGTTCACTGTCAAAATGCAGCATATTATGCAAGTTGAATATCAGGTATCAAAGCAAGTTACAGTTTTACTGGATAATAAATAATAACCTGAATTTACCCAATGCGAATGGATATCATTCTCAACTCACAGCCATGTTAAACTCAGCATGAGTACCGTGAAATTGTATTGCCATAGGGGGTTTATTTCTATGTGCAAGACAGGCAGCATTTTATGGGGCGAAACTGCTAAGAAGAAATGCTAATGTACCAGTTGTTTCTATAAATGTGAAAATAAATCGTATATATATATATATATATATATATATATATATATATATATATATATATATATATATATATATATATGCATATATAATTTTGTTTTAATATATTTCAAATTTATGTGACGTTTCGAGTATAGTTTTGATCTATATATAATTTATGGCACATTTTTAAGTGGCTTTATTTGGAAAACTATATATTTTAGACATAGGTTGTGTCATACAAAAGTTGTTTAGAATTGTTAAGAGAATTTAAAAAACATAAAATATACCGGGTGTTCCATTTAAAATAACGAAGTCGCGGTCATTTCTGGGGAAATCGAAAACGATATTCAATTGTTTTTATGTTCCAAATGTTCAAAATATTCAACCCTATCAACACACCAAATTCCATATTTTTATCTTTATCCGTTTTCAAATGGCGCCCTGGGTAGCAGTTTCATTGTCACCCCGTATAGGAGGGGTAAAACAAAAAAGGTATTTTTACAGGGATTTATAATTTTAAAATGGGGTTGCATTTTTTTTAACCTTTTTCCCTTCAAATTAAACACCCTTATTTAAAAGAGTAATTTTTAATCGTTTTGGCTTCCCTAAGGACATTTTCAAAAAAAGTAAATACAATTTTGTCTTTTCGAACGTTAATTTAACTTTAAGGGTGTACTAATTAACTTTTTTAGAGTTCTTTATTATTTTTGAAAATAGTAATTTCAAACCTCGAGACGGTTTTTTAATTTTATTATTACTCATAAACTGAGTAATTATATTTAACTTAATTTTGTTAACAAAAAAATTACTTTCTTTGCAATTCCCAATTCTAGGCATTTTTTAGGCAAAGTTATACTCAATTGAGTATGTTATTTTTTTATCAGTAGGTCCTCATATACTGAGTATCCAAAAAATATATTATTAAAATGTTTATACAGGGTGGAGCTCGCGGTACGGCACCCCTTATCCATCGGCCTCTAACTACTAAATGGTATTTGTTTTTATATGAACCTTCCAGGATATATTCAGATCAGATAAGTTATTTGCAGGTATACGGGGTGCGTCAAAAACACGTTTTTTTTGCAATGGAATACACTGTATTTTATTATATATATTTTAATTCGCCTATAAAAGTTAGATTAAATTTTAATTTAAATAAGATTATATCTAAAAAAACTATTGCATTTAGATATATAGAACCCTAAATTGCAAATGAAAGTGAAATTTCTTAAAACTTCAGTTTTAATTTACATGGTTTGCTTGCAAACGCCTTTTTTAAATTTTGTAGACTTATGTTTTTATAAATATATTGTCGAATCTGAGCTTTATATGTTATATACAAGGGACAGAACAAAAGTATTATTTTTTACAAGAACTTTGTGAATACCGAGAATTTGCAAATCTGAAATTATTATGATTTTATGTGTATATACTTCCATTAATTACTGTTTTTATCTACTTAATATATGATTTTTAAAAAATATAACTAATAGCTACAGAAGCGTAGAAGGGCCACAATTTTTTTTATTTTTCAATTCTCTAAGTTTAAAGTCGGAATTTAACAAGATTCTGAGTTTAAAGTCAGAATTTAACAAAATTCTGAATTCAAAGTCGAAATTTAATAAAATTCTGAGTTTAAAATTGGAATTTAACTAAATTCTGAGTTAAAAGTAAGAACTTAATAAAATTCTTAGTTTAAAGTCAGAATTTAACAAAATTCTGAGTTTAAAGTCAGAATTTAGTCTGTACGATTGCATAACAGACTGGAACCAAAAAGACAAGTTCAATATTCTTGTTTAAATAATGGCAAATGCGATATGAATTGTTCCACCAAACTACTATTTTGAATTTTGAGTGTTAAATAAGTCCCCGACAAATTAAACATATGTTTAATTAGTTCATTTTATATATTTTAATTTATTTCTATTGCTGAAAAAAAAAGCCAAAATGAATACAAGAAAACATATACATTAAAAAGTGCACAAAATAAAAAAGGTAATAGAAGACGATAAATAAGTCTTAGGAAACGGTTCAAATATGTTTCAACGATGTAAGGGTGTCTCGCGAAACATACTGATAGATCTCGTTCTCTGTTTGAGTGTCCTATTAGAAATATCTGGAGAACCAACGAATAGGATGTTTTGAGAATTTGGCTTTGGCCATAGATGAATATAATATACCCTCATTATAAAATATTTTAAATTGCTCGGTGTTGCCGCTTCTACCTCAAACTGGAGGCATCATTCGTTTTTTAAATGAAATGCCCTATATTTTATTAAATTTTTATATTTTTCTAAATCCAAGCACTTATTGAGTAACCTTTCTCATGCCTAAATTTAACTGATTTCGAGAAAATGGCGCTTGAACAATTACAATTTTGACCCTTTGAAGCTCGGTAAATCTCTAACGAGTTTACTTGCAACGAAATGGATTTCACTTATCTGTCTTAATATTTAACTATCTATCTCCTGACACCAATTTCAGGTTTGGCAGGAGATTTCAAAAATGCATTTCGTTGAATTCTGACTTTAAACTCAGAATTTTTTTTAATTCTGACTTTAAACTCAGAATCTAGTTAAATTCCGACTTTAAACTCAGAATTTAATTAATTTCTGACTTTAATCTAAGAATTTAGTTAAATTTCGACTTTAAACTCAGAATTTTGTTAGATTCTGACTTTATACTCAGAAATTTGTTAAATTCCGACTTCAAAGTCAGAATTTAAAAATAAAAAAAATTGTGGCCCTTATATGCTTCCGTAAATAACACATATTTTCAATACCTTAATTATTTTTTCAGAATTTATTTTTTCCTTAAAAATATGCCTTTTTCCAACATATCACCTCTAAACTCTTTTTGAAAGGCTAACTTTTTAATCGTTGCAGAGGTTTTTCGGACAAATTCAATAAAAATGTATAAAATTATGGTTTTTCCAAAGATTTTTTTCCCAGAGGCAAACTAATTAACATTTTCGGATCGATTATATCTTTTTGATTTCGTTAAATCAAACTTTATCACCTGCATTCTGTGAAAAATATTTTTGCTTTTTTTATAATTTTCAATGCAAATATTAACTATAAACGGAGCAATTGTGATTATTTCGTAAAACTGATTTTTTTAAGGCAGATTTTTTTATAAATTTAAAAATTATCAATTTTAGACACTTTTTAAGGAAAAATAAACCTAATTAAATATGTATATAATTTTTATTAATAGTTCTTAGCATATTGGTTAATTTTGCATTAAATTTAAGGAAATAATCCAAATTGCTCCGTTTATGTTTAATATTTGCATTCAATTGGTAAACGGTCTGAGATTTAAAACCTCATTTTCAAAAATTATAAAGAAAACAAAAATATCCTTTACAGAATTCAGGAGATAAAATCTAATTTAACAAAATAAAAAAGTTATAATACGATCTAAAAAAGTTAATTAGTACGCCCCTGAAATAAAACTGACCTTTGGAAACCACAGTTTTATTCACTTTTAATGAGTTTGCCCATACCGAATCCAAGATGAAAAAAGAGAGATTAATTTCGACCGAAAAATGATGGAAAAAATGTATATATGTTAAAGAAAACAAAATCTCAAAAAATAAATCAGATTAAAAATGTGTGAAATTAGTTGTATTTCTTATAACTCGTTTAATAAGTTAATAGGAGCAGTAAGTAGTAGAAGTGCATACAGTTAAAATCAAAATAATTTGTGATTTGCAAATTCTCGTTATTGACAAAGTTCATATAAAAAATACTAATTTTGTTCTACCATTGTATATACCATATTAAATTCCACAAAAAGATGTAAAAAAAACATAAGCCTACAAAATGTAAAAAAGGTTTTGCAAGCAAACCACTTTCAGTTGCAATTTAGGCTTCTGTATACCTAAATCCAACAGTTTTTCAGTAATCTTCGATTTTTTTAGTGCGTGAAGTTGTGTTATTTTTTCTTAATAAATTTTGATATAATAAATTAAAATTTAATCTAACTTTTAATGGAGAATTCAAATATACCTACAGTAGAATATTCCATTAAAAAACTGTAACTTTAATAAGCTGATGTTTTTGACGCACCCCATATACCTGCAAATATTTAAAATTGTAGCTCTTTCTGATCTGCATATGTCCTGCAATATTTATTTAAAAAGAAAATACCATTCAGTAGTTAGAGACCGACGAGTAAGGGGTGCCCCTCCTCGTGCCTCACTCTAGAGAAAGGTTTTAATAATTACGTATTCTTTGGACACTCGGTATATGAAGGCTAACTGATATAAAACATACTTAATTGAGTATCACTTTACCACAAAAGTGCTTAGAATTGGTAATTCAAAAGAATGTAATATTTCTGTTAACAAAATTAAGTTTAAAAAAATAATCAAAACTACTCAGTTTGTCGCTAATAATTCTATTAAATTAAAAAACGGTCTCGAGGCTTGAAATTACTTTTTTCAAAAATTATAAGGAAAAGTAAAAATACTCTTTATAGAATACAGAAGACAAAGTTTAATTAAAATAACATTAGAAAAAGCAAAACTGTATCTACTTTCTTTGAAACCGTCCTTGAAGGAGCCAAAACGATTAAAAATAAATATTCAATTTAATAAGAGTCTTTAAATTTGATGGAAAAATTGCGTATTTTCAGGAAAAAAAATAAAAACAAATAAATCAGATATCAAAATTTTGAGAAATTAATTTTCCTAGGACGCCATTTATTAGGTAGATACATATAAATTCAAAATAATTTCTCGATCTTGACAAAAATCGTGTAAAAAATACTACTTTTCTTTTACCCCTCGTATATACAAGGCAAAAGCAACTCTAAAACTTAGATACCACAAAAATAATAACCAAACATAACCCTACAAAATGTAAACAAACCATTCTGTTTACAAGTTATAGGTCATTTAAATTTAATTTCAATTTTAAAAAATTGCACTTCAATTGGCCAGTAGTGTGTTTAACCAAAATAATAACGTATGTAGAACGGAAGCTTTCACGGCTTTGGTCAATTAAAAAATCATGATTCTTGGGATTAGACCGTGTCAAATTGGAATTACTATCCGACGTTTCGCCTTCGCTATTTCGATTTCTGATCAAGATTCTTTAACATCGGAAACATCGAAACTGACCGAAGCTCCCAGAGGGAATGGCTATTGCACTGAAGATATTAAACGTTCAATTAAAAGATATAGTAATCCAACTCCGCCAAAGGAGAACGATAAAGAGCCTCCATTAGGTAGTGTTGTTCTTCCCTATATACATGGCACTACAGACAAAATAGGACGATTACTTCGGTGGTCCAACATACGTACAATCCTCAATACACATAAGAAGATTAGACAATGCTTGCCATTTCGAAAGATATTAGACCTTTCCAAACAGAAGGAGTATATAAAATTCCTTGCTCCTATGGAGAAGTGTATGTGGGAGAAACAAGACGCTCAATATCAACTAAACTGAAGGAACATGAACGATGTATTAAAAAGAAACAAATTGTTCAATCTGCTGTAGCTGAACACCAGCACAACACTGGCCATTTCATAAACGTAAAGGTTCTAGCATCGGTTCCAGGTTTTTATAAACGAAAAATTAGAGAATCTATTGGAATATTTAAACATACAAAAAATTTCAATAGGGATACGGGTTACGGTCTACATTACAAGTTGAAACCGATCTTAACACAGGGTCACGGTTCGGCGAGCACAAGTCGGGTATAAAAGCCCGCTTGAATCTCTTCGAGCTCATTCAATGTTCAGATCTCGTGGAGTAAGATCCCTGAAGATGACTCGTGCAATCGAAGGCGAAACCCAAGAACCATGATTTCTTAATAACGTATGTTCTGGAAACTAGGGTTTTTCAAGCCTATAATTTCAGTTTGATTCCATACCAACCAAACTACAAACAAATTAGTCATAGTGGTATTATTAAAAACGTTGAAAGTGAAACCAACAGATTTATTATTAAAGTAGTCTAAAATAAAGTTTTTTTTTCTTCGAGAGGTTTTAAGTGAGAAACTAACTATAGTTTTATATAAATCTCTATTATAGTAAATTCTTAAATATTGATTAATAATGTGAAGAAGTGCGTATATAATATTATTTTAAATAAATATATTGCATACATGTCCAAATACAGTTCCTAAGATATTGACCTCACCTTCATACAACTATTTAATTACCTATATACAAACTGTGACACTTTTAATATCAGAAACGTGTTTTTTTACAGAACAATATCATTTTTTCCTAAATCCAACTAGAAAGTGTAACTAAAATTTTGACGATGCTGATATACGTTTTTAGCAAACTTTTGAAAGTGTATTGCACGCACAATAAATTTTGTTTACATTCACTCTATCTTGAATTTGAATGGACTTTAGTATCTCGCATTTGTGTGCCAACGAACTATATCTAAACGAGATGCATAGCAGAATTTGCATGGTGAATATAACCAATTAAAGGATACCATACGGAAATATGTTCTGTAATGTTCCTTATATATTTTACATGGTGCCGTTGAGATTAAATTACGATTTCAATGTAGAAAGGATTTATAACACGACTAAGTTATATACGAAGAAAAGCTATTAACGACCTCGCTTGGTCAAGGTAAATCCAAAATGTTATCTTTACAAGAAAATCTTCTTAAAACCCGTTCTAGATTACAAAAATAAGCAAAAATTTCGGAATCAAGACCTTTAAGAAACTGTAAGGATAAAGTTAATTTTAAATAAAGGTATTACAGATTATGTAATTCCTGAAATATGTAACCAAACATATCAATCTGTTTTATAAACCAAGGCGATTTAAAAACATTTTCGAAAAAGTGTGTTAGGAAAAATCAAATTTGTTATGTAATTTATTAAAAACAGGAAACATGTGCCATCGCTTAACGAGAGATTCTTTTTCACAAAAAAATACAAAAATTTTATATAAACTTGGTCCAAAACGGCTTTATTTTCAACTTAAAAAAAACTTTTTGATTTGATTTTTCCCTGTATATTCAAATCGGATTATTGGATTGAAATGATATTTGTTATAATAACAAGATGTACGAAAATTTATTTTTTATGACACGTGTTTGTCAACCATCACAAAACAACAAACACACGACCAGTGGCGTACAAACGAGTAAGATTATGCATTTTATCACCATTATTCGGCGATAAATTTTTGGTGTTGACATTTTTGACAATTTAATGTAAGGCATTTATTTTCTGATTAATATTACATAAAAAAGTTACTCTTAGTTTAAGTTCCTTAAAATGTAACCGTGCCGGAGATATTTTAATGTTAAATAATGCCGAACATTATTAAAATCAACTCAAATTTCAAGTAAATGTATTAAAAAGTGTGTTTAAATGTTAAAAAGAAACACTAGTGCTTAATTTTTGTCTGTACTCATATCAAAGGATTATTATTTTGGATATTTGTAATAATTACGGTTGTCTTTATTTTTAAATGTTTTTCTTTTAGAACAAAATATATTATTTTAAATTAAAAAATCTGGTACATGGTTTGCAGCGAATAGAACTAACAGTACCTTTTTTCTGTAAAATTAATCAGAGAATAAGTTGCTTCTTCAAATTCTCAGAATGCCAACACAAAAAGTTATCGCCAAATACATAAACTCACTCATTTGTATGCCTCTGATGGGTAATGCTGACAACAGTGCATCTTAAATCATGAAAAAAATTATTTTGTACTTCTATTTTTACTAGACTTAGTTTCATTCGTACAGGGATAAAAGCTATTCAAGAAAATATTTTTTAACACCCTGTACCTTCAAAGTGAAGCGTCGCCGTCGTGGATCTAGTTGTATGTATAACACTTGTGTCTGATTTTATGTCAAAGAATGTCGTATTAAGCGATGGCTAATGTATTTTGAAACACCCATGTAGTCTTTGGTGTTCTAATACTCATTTATCACACGAAGATACAGAAAAAAGTTCTAATAGTTCGCCATCATTTTGTTCCAGAAATACGGTCCTAAAACATATTTATTTGAAAATTTAAAGTTACTTCTAAAACTAAGTAATTCACTGTCAGTAGTGTTATTGCCTACTGAAATTTTATGTTGTATCAACGCGATGAATTCGAGAGTGCTTGATTCCTACAATTTTCAGATCTCTTAAAAATATCATCTTTTCTTAAATCTGATTCTATTCCCTAACGGAAACTGTTTTCTTTCCTTGCAGTGGACAATATAACAATGGACTTTACAGAGCAAATATAGACCTAAGCGGATTTGGGCTAGAGCCAACACCATTATGCGGCTAGCGTTGTATACTCGGTTATACCTAACATTAGTGAAATGTTGGCTGTTATGTTCGTTTTAACGTCGTAAATTAGGCCAATTTCGTTACATAGTTGTTGTTCTGAATATGTGCAATTAACATTTGGAAGGTCCCAAACTGTACTATCGAATGTAATCTATTTTTGTTGTAAGTTTTAAACAAGGTCGCGCCAACCTAAATTGACGCCCTCATGCAAATATTAATGTGCGCCTTTATTTCGGGAAATAAAGAAAGGGTCCTCGTTTTTTGTTTTATACACATAACACCTTCATGAAAATCAACGGCTAAAAATAAATTAATAATAATAAATCCTTGCTTTTTCTAAATGTTTATTTTATACTTATTAACTTATTTGATTTTAGTTTAAATAACAGCGCTTTTAAGATCTGGCTCCGTCGCCGTCACATCGTGGTCTACACAATTTTGCACATATGGATGACGTTTTAAAAGGTTTGTGAAAGCTAAAGTTACTAGGTAATGACACCGTTCAGCTCCAAAATATACACACTCTCAGTAGCGGCTCTTCCATAGGGTCATTTGGTCAATGAACCCCCAAAAATATTTCAGAAAATAAATTATTCGTTTAACCGTCCCTCCTAATAGTTGTAATAAAACGCGAACCTTGGGAAAAGTTAAATACGCTTCACTATTACCCGCGCGCGGCGGTTCGAATGGTTCGTTGCGTTCCTTAGGCATAATAAAATACGCTATACTAAGCTAGACTGGCACTCCGAATTGCCCTGATTGCCTTTAAGCTTGACGAAAGTACCCAAAGATTTCACAGCTACCGAGCGGCAGCCGAACGTGATATCAAATAGAATATGATATGGCGATTTGGATCATGAGACGGTCTCTTCTCATAATTCGATCGATCGGTCGCGGCATCACGTCGGCATGCGGAAGTTCAATTGTTCAGAGGTCGATATTCTAACTCGATATTGTTTGGGACGTTTTTAATTGATGAAAATTGATTTATATACTGTTTTTTGTAATATATATTTTTATGATCTATGTGTGAGTTGGAAATATACAGGAAATAAAGATATTTATCTTTATTTTAAGTATGCCTATTTTTTGATATTGATTGATATTAACCTCCCTATATAATTCACCACGAGCCGCCACTGCACACCCTTCAACATAAAAATCCAAACTTTACATAAGCAGTGGCGGATTAAGTAGGCACATTCTATGGTGTTTCGACCAACCATGTTCTCAACGTGTATTCTCGATGTTCAGATTCTTATACCAAAAGGTCGCCTTATTTCTCCTATATAGGATTCAGCGCACCAAGGAAGGATTTGATAAATAAACTTTTTGGATCACTGATTGAATTTGAGTATGTTTTAGTTAACAAGCTCCTTAGTGTATTTCCTGATATGAATGTTGTTTTAATTCCCCTTAATTTCCCAAATCTTTAATATTTCTGATTTCCGATGCATATCGCCGCTGCTCGATTATATGGAGTCTTTATATTCCTTGCTTCGAAGCTGCAAAATAGTTAGTACTGATTAAGATGTCCCGTGTTGAACATAATATATATATCTTAATTTTTTCGAAGGTTTGTTAGGGCCCTCTGTTCAGTGGCATTTAGGTTTTATTTTGGTACTTTATACGACAAACACATCGCAATTCTTCCAGCAGATAAAGGAAACGCAACTCTGGTTATGAATACCCAAGACTACATACAAAAAATGCAGGATATCCTACAAGAATTGGTATAAGCCTGTTCCACCCGACTACGTACTTAGAAAAAACAACTAAAAATAAAATAAAAAGTTCACCAATAAATCCTGAAATTCAACAAAAAATCATACCACGGAAAGTGTCGAACAGATGTCTTAAATTCTATGGTTTACCAAAAATACACAAACCAGGGACACCCATCAAACCTATCGTTAGTGCTATTAATTTGCCGCTACAAAAAACTAGAAAAATATCTTGCTGAAAATATGCAACCAGCAGTCGAAAAAGCTGATTCTTTTGTAAAAAACTCGGAGCATTTCACTCGAATTATACGAGACATCGTTCTTAAAAAAGACGATATCATAGCAAGCCTCATCGACGAAGCATTGGACAAAATTGCTATGAGCGAGAATTTCCAGGCACATATACAACTCTGGGAGCATTGCCTTAAAAATACTTATTTTTCATTCAACGGGATATAAATATAAAAAAATTGATGGGGCTCCAATGGGGTCCGCGCTATCACCAGTAGTCGCGAATTTATTTATGAAATACTTCGAGAAAGAACCTCTTGAGAAAGCAAGTTTAAAGCCTAAATTATGGATTCGTTATGTGGATGACATATTAATTATATAGCAACACGGTCATACAGAGCTCGAAAAAATTCCCTTTTACGAGGGAAGTATTCATTTTGTACATATTTTCTACCGTTTTGTAGATGTCAAATAACAATTTATGGCAATACTACATATATTTTATTCACTTATCTAACAATCATTCAAATTGAAACAAGTATATATTTTTCAGCAGCACAACTTTTTTTGTCCAGATCTAACTTAGGTACATACATAGAAACGTTCATAAACTTACCTTGCTTGCTTAAATAAAAGCATTGCTCCGGTACTCCTGTATACCATTTTTTTATATTGTTTTTATTTGTTGTTAATTTATTTTTATTTTATAATTTTTATTAAGTTTTACATATTTATTTACATAATCTACAAAAATACTTATTTTCCTAACAAGTGCGCAAAGTGATACTTTCCCTCACGCAAAAGTAGTTAGATGAGCGACGCGAAGCGGAGTTCGGATAAGCTTTAAGTGCGGGAAAGACACTTTGCGCAAGTGTTAGGAACAATATTTTTTCTACGAGTATTACAACTTTTACAAACTTTTTACCTATTTATTTAGGTAGGTAGGTTCTAAGCGCGGGTAAAAAAAATTGTAAAAAACCTTAAATAAATCAGAAAAATTTAAAACAGAAATAATATTACTTATTATTATTATTAATAATATGAGTATTGAATTGAAATTACAGTTTGTGGTATGCTACAAATTTAAAGCTGAGTGCATCTGGTTTCTTTGGAAAGCTGATGAAGTTGATTCGGTATCCGGCGTTAGTGAATGAAATAGGACTTCAATGGTTTTCTCGCAAATTGACAAACTTGGTATTTCAGCTGGATGATTTTTTCCAATGCCAATTAAAATATTGTAGCATAACTCTTTTTCGTATGTAGTTGAGTCATTAATATATCGCTCAGTTGCTGTTGATGACTTCCAGCCTCCTAAACGCTTTACATCGGTAAGTCCTTTTCCGGAATAAGCCGGCAAAGTTGCAAAGGAGCGACGAAAACGACGAAAACTATGCCCCGTGTGATGTGCACTTCCATCTTTTAAAATTTATAAAAAGACGTTGTTGCGTTGTTGCTGGTGGTCGTAAGGCTGTATATTTTCTATAAAACAGAAGATACTTTCCATTGTTAATTGCGTCGGATATAACAAAAGAGCGTGAAGTGTAATTTTTTTAATCCTGAATTTTGGCCACAATTAAATTTCCCTTGTCTTCAATGTCAACCGTTGTTAGTTTTGCTAATTCCTCTCCTCTGCAGGCGTCTGCAAGCCCAAAAATAGTCGCCACGTTCAAGAAAAGGTATATATCATCTGGCGCCTTGTTCATGAAATCCGATATGTTTCCTTTTGTAAAAATATTTGCTTTTTTTGGTTTGAAGCCAACATTTAGTTTTTTGAGAAAAGCAGTTAATTTTTAGCATTTGCTTATAGCTATATTTTCTTTAACTTTTAAAACTCTTGTAAGCATTGAGTATTTAGCCCACAAAGTATTTGGTCTAAATTCTTTGCTTAATTCAAGAAAATAAGCTTAAAGCACCTTTTCCTTTGGATCATTTCTCGAAAAAGTCGTATTGCTTTTCTTACTTCTGTTTTGATTTTACTGGCAGTAGCTCCAAATTTGCTGATTCGGCGGCCTTTAGTACCTCTTCTGGTATTTCTTCATCCGAACCTCCATTTTTTAAGCTTTTTTCAAATGATTGAATGTTTGTATTTTGGTTGACATAGCAAAAAGACCGAAATTGTCAAAATTACAAGGTGGTAAAGAGAATTTATTGTTTGTTGTCTTATTTCACACTGACAAGTAATGATACAGGTCGTTTAATTAGTTATAAAATTATTGTAATCTAATATGGAATAAATTTGGCTAAATTCTCTACAAGCGTAACACAAAACATGATAAATCTTTATTTTTTGAATATTATTTAATGCTAAAAACTCTAAAATATCTAAAAGTTCTGTTTAAAGACGATAATTCTGCGAATAAAAAAGTGTGCGCAAAGAGTTTTCCCAACTTTGGGCGCGCATGCTCGTAGAAAAAATCAATTCAGACATTTAATATTTTCCTTCCTAAGAAGAAGGTTTTTATTGGAAGGGAATTTTACCTACTTTTCATACATATGATTAGGCGGCCATTTTGTTACGCCATCTTGGATTCATTACAACATTTTTACCTGTTCATCCCCATATAACAGTAAATTTTTGTGCAAAATTGGAAAACAACAGCTAAGTAAATTTACTACACTGATCTTTTAAACATTTTTTACACCGCCATTTTGTTTCGCCATCTTGTATTTGTACCAAAATTTTACCAGAGCATCCTCCATATCATACCTACTTTTTCTGCAAATTTTGGCGGAAGTGATAACTAGTTTTTTATTTATTTTTTTAACATTTCATTCGGCCGCCATATTGGATTTTTCCCAAAATATTACCAAAGCATCCTCATATGACCCTTAATTTTTGCCCAAAATTTTAAGCAAATCGTAGTAACTTAGTAACTGTCCCTAATATGAATCACTTATACGTCGCAGAGCAAAGGTAAGATGTTAATGATTATAGTAAATGGCGTATTTACAAGTCGACTAGAAGATTATGAAGGCAGAAGGAAGGTCTAAGTACTACCTACGTACCGTGGTTGCTTTAAGTCTTCCACTCGCGGCCCGTCTTATAATTTCTTGCGGCTCCCAGAGGCAAAAGAAAATATTGTATGGCGCCGCGCCGGCGAATGACATTCCGCGGACGCTAGTTAGAAAAGTTCCACTCTGTGAACTAGCGATCACGTCTACCCACAAGGCCACTAGATAGCGTTGCATGTCTATTGAACTTTCTATTGATTCTAGAAATTATCACTACTAGAGGGACCTACTAGTCCAGTTTTGTAGCTGCTCGAAATATCAAGAGAATCAAAATTGACGCGCTCGGCCTATAGAAAGCCGGCATTACACTGCAGCGGCCAGTTCTAATTCCAAAAGCGAACGATGCGAAAGAGTGACAACTAGCAGTGAAGTTGCTACCTGTGCGATAAGTGATTATAGTGAGTTGAGTATAGTGTGTTTTGACGCGTATAAGGCGGATGCTTAGTTTTATCGTGTAAATTTTTATCGGAGAATTAAACTCGTTTCTTCTACCTTGATATTAAAAATAGCAAAGTAAACAAAAAACACTTGCGTAAACTTTCCACTTAATTTATTTTACAAAAATAATGACAATTGTTTCGCCAACACTGTGACTTCATCAGATATTAGATGTAAACTAAAATAAAATAAGAGTGTACCACAAATTATAGATTTTAAATACCTGAATGCGTTTTTTTACAACTGCGGATCTTATACAGTTCAAATGTTCTGGATTTACCCTTAATAAACTAATAATTTTTAAAATTAAATTTTGTTTACTTTGTTAATATGAATTTCCATCAAGTAACGGCTAGTTCTGTTCAACATTAAAAATGGCTTCTACTTCGAGTAAAAAATGAAAAATTAGTGAAGACAAGCCCATATTTCAAGAAAAGTGAACTGAGTTGTACTATTTAGTTCGTGTTAATTAATAATAAGTCTGTTTCGTATGTCAAGAATCCCTTTAAGCCTTGAAATAATACAACTTAAAAAGACATTACGATACAAAGCATGCCACAAACCTTGAGACATTTAAAGGACAATTACCATGTATGGAGGCCGCCGCTGAAGTATTGTGCCCGTCTCAAAAACAACTTTCTTCTAAATTTGTTACTGTCGCCAAAAGAATCAAAGAGTTCGCGGCAGACATTGAAAATTTACTAGAAGAACGTGCATCGAAGTTCGTATACTATTCTGTTGCGCTGGACGAAAGCACAGATTTAACCGATACCGCTCAATTAGCTATATTTTATCCGGGCATTGATAATAATTTTGAAATAACTGAAGAGATGGCTGCCCTTTTTCCACTTAACGGAACTACAAAAGGATGTGATCTTTATAAATGTATGATGACAGTACTGAGACGATATAATTTAGAATTGACAAGTCTTTCTGCAGTTGTAACAGACGATGCACCATCTATAGTAGAAAAAAATGAAGGGCTCGTGCCTTTGATGAAAAAACAACAGAAACATCTTCCTTTGATGCATTACCCTTGTATCGTTCATCAACAAAATCTTTGTGCAAAATCCACAAATATTGATGAGGTGATGAAAGTGGTCGTAAAAACTGTGAACTTCATTAAATCAGGCGGTCTCAACTATAGAGAATTCCAAAATTTTTTACTAGTATGGTGATGTGAAATATTTTTCTGATGTTCGTTGGCTGAGCAGAGAAAAAGTGCTAAAACGCGTTTTTGAACTCAAGAAGGAAATCGCCTCTTTCATGGAAACCAAAAAGAAACCAGTTCCTCAATTTAGTGACCCCAAGTGGCTGCGCGACTTTGGATTTCTCAAGGACATCACGCTACATCTCAATGACTTGAACACCAAACTACAAAAAAAATAAAATCTCATCAACAACCTAATGGACACTGTGAAGGCATTTGAGTTTAAGCTCAATTTATGAAAAAACCAGTTGTTGGAAAAAGAGTTTACGCACTATCTTAAACTGAAGAGTTGCGAATGTACAGATGCGGATAAATATGCAGCAGCACTAGATTTACTCAAAAAAGAGTTCCAATCAAGGTTTTCAGACTTCAGAGATAATGACAATTACATCAATCTCTTTGTCCGACCATTCAGTGTATCCATTGAAGACATGCCAGAAAATTGCCAGATGGAGCTTATCGATTTGCAGTGTAATTCGAAACTGAAAGACAAGTTCGACATGGGTCTTCTTGATTTTATTGAAATCCGAAAACATGCCCAGAAAATGATGTTTCTGTTCGGGAGCACATATGTGTGCGAGCAGCTGTTTTCTCGTATGAAGAATGTGAAGTCTAAAACAAGATGGAGAGTTACAGACGCATATCTTGAAGAAAGTTTGCGTGTTGCAACTACAAAAATAAAACCAAATATCGACATACTTGTCAAAAATAAACAATGTCAAAAATCGCATTGATTGATTGAACTTTTTAACCAATAAAGATTATTATACTGTGAAATTATATGTTTTTTATTTTATTGATATGGTGGTAAAGCGACGTAGACCATTGTGGCCTTTCGGACGATGTGAAATCGATTTTTGGTCCTTGCACTAAAAATGGTTGAAGACCCTTGCTTTAAGTGAAGACAGGGAAAGTTTATTGATGCGGGATTTAAAGACTAGCAGATTATGAGAAGAAGGAAAGGCATTTGCTGATAATACAATCCATAATCGGGACACTCTGGGAATAAATAAGCGAACAGGGTGGGAGGTTCTTGGTCTTTCCAGTTGGAAGGTGAAGGGATGCATATAGGTCGATACTCGCTGGAAGGAATGACTTAAAAAGGGCATAATGGATGATAATTCATCAGAATAGAATCCGTGGTAGTAAACAGGTAGACAGATCGCCTACAATTCGACGATACTCTAGTGATGTAAGCTTTCTTGTGATGTTTAGATCATCAACCAGACAAATAGCTCTTCTTTGGACAAAGTCACAGATATAAGAATTGAAAAGAGACCGCTCCTTGTATGTGCGTCAATACTCAATTCTGCGTTTGATTTGCGAAGTGTAAAGGGTATACAAGTTAGCAGAAGAAAAGTATTTTCGAAACAAAAAACTAAATTTGTTCACGGCTGGTATGGCAATTAAAGTGATGTGATCATGCTAGCGAAGATCTTTCTGAAAATTGATACGACTGAGCTAAAGCAATCTTTGGATTCAAGCATTTGATTTTTCACTTAAATGGTGTGGGTATTGGGAGGTATTTTGTGAGATAGTAAACAAGATTGTGTCTTAATGGCGTTAAACTGGACAAAGTTCTTTATCCCCCATTCTACGATTTTATTGAGGGGTAAAATCATTACTCTACACCAGTCATCAATCTCAGCCCTAGAGTCAGGTTTGGGAAATAGTATATTGAAGTGTAGTGTACTATCGTCAGCATAGCTCTAAGAGCTATGAATAAGATTGCTGGTAGAAGAAAGCAGACCATTGATGTGTAGGAGGAATAGGGTAGGCGCCAGGTTTATTCTATAATTAATAATGTTTTCTATTATTTTAGAAAACACTGGTAATATAAATTGTGTTCAATAAGTATTATGTTCATATCGTTTTGCATTTTTAAATATTGGAATTGCCTTAGCAACTTTAATTTTTTTCTGGAAAAGTACCTTGATGAATAAAAATTTTTGTTAAAACAAAGTAATATAGGATTTAATTCGTTTTTACAAAGTTATTTAATAATCTTAATAGGAATGATTTTTTGCATCTAAACCATCAATCAATTATTCCATTATATTATTTGAGATATATTCCGGGTCTGGATCAATGAAAAAAGTCCTCTTTACTGTGGATTTAATATGCTCATTCAATGGTTGAATTTGATTTGATGGTTGTCCTGGATTTACAAAACTATTGTTCATTTCTTCACATATAATTTGGGTATGTTCATTTTTACTATCAACAAACACTAGTTAATCAATATTTGTTTTTGTTTTTCTTATTTGATTTGGTAAAGTAAAATATATATTATCCCAAATTATTTTTTGATTTTTATTTGAAAATTATTTTTTAAAGTAATTTTGTTTGACTGTTCTTTGTCATTTTTTAACAAATTTATAATAGCCGTTGTATATTTCGTCAAAATATGTGTTACTTGCCTTATTTTTCTTTTTTGCATGAAACTTAAATCTATATTTAATTTATTTTGCTAATTCAAGAATAAACAATGGTTTGGAATATTCCAAAATAACATCATATAATTCATTTGAATTTTTGTTTTCATTGAATACGTAAGCATCATTTTCATGTTATCCGTATAAAATTGTCTAACTAAAACTTTTTTGTTTCCAAATTTTTGATCAGTAGCTTTAAATTTTATAGAAATGGAAATAATCTGATGGTCACTAAATGTCAATGACTCGAGACTTGAAAATGGTTGGAATGTACGTTTTATGATACGAATCTCTAAACTTAGTATTTAAAAGTGGAATAAAAAGTATTTTATTATTACCTTTAGTTTAATGATATATTTTTTGAATAGTATTTAAAAATTTAATGAAAAGTATATTATTATTACCCTTAATTTGGACTACAAATATCCTTATAATTTTGACGATAGGCTCTATTTTCACACCTCTAAAACGTTTAATTTTGGCTGGAACAATTCGGTTTTATACAAGACTAGTGCACTTAGAATCAAAATAAATATCACTTACCCTTGGACCCCTTTCCTTCGAATCTCACTTTACTCTTCGATCTTCTCTTGCTGCCTTTTTCTCTTTTACTTCTCCTTCCCTCCCTCGAGGTATTTTCGTCTAGCATATCTACAATTTCTCCCAGGTCTTTTCTTAGCGCAATATCCCTAGCGGTCTCCGCTTGCTTATTCCTAATAGATTTGTCGCAACCTGCTTCTAGTAGAATCCTGGTTAGTTTCCGTCTTCCCATGGCAGCGGCTATATGCAGGGCCGTATCGCCGTTTTTGTTTCTTTCTGATACCTTACACTGCAATAAGTAATTTTTGATTATTGCATTTTCATTTGATTGCGTATTGAGCACAGTTAATTTTTCTATATCTAAACTCTACACAGTGGGCCAAATTTATTTGGAACCTAGTTTGTTTAATAATATTTTTTTTTCTGTTTAAACGATTTTAATCATTTTTAGCTAAGCTGGAGATCCATATATTCTGACACAGAGAAAAAATAATGGAATGAAAATATTGCACAGTGCCGGACTTACGAAAATTTTCCCAAAGTGATGTATTTAAAGCCGTTGCAAAAATAATACACTCGATAGATTAAAATGTTAGTATATGGAAAGCATCCTGCAAGAACCGGTATAAAGAACCACTAGCAGAATTGTACTGGTTTAAAACAATCATAACAAGAAAGTAAAAACTATACAGTTTTCCGTTTTCTCGTTTTAAGAGATGTAAGTATCTCCAAAATACTAGTAAGAACGTTTGCGGATTAAGCACTTAATAGGCCACAGGCGCATACTCTTTTCCTCTAGTCCGCCTCTCCAGGGAATGTAATAAGTGAAGAGGAAAAAAAAGTCCAAGCCCCGTTTCTTTCTGGGGCACCTAAAAATTGTAAGGGGGCAAGCGCCTCCTGCG
Organism: Kuschelorhynchus macadamiae; assembly: GCA_030620095.1. NCBI lineage: Eukaryota > Metazoa > Arthropoda > Insecta > Coleoptera > Curculionidae > Kuschelorhynchus > Kuschelorhynchus macadamiae. Next base: position 1,215,693 of record JAUTXW010004731.1, read on the forward strand.
CTTGTGCAGTGATCGGCTACTGACTATGGACTATACGGTCGGTTAACTTGCATAAGATTTTTTTACAGGATATGCTTAATACCTCAAAAGAGTAGCTAATAGCATAAAATTTATTTTCTAACATTCTCTAAAAAAAGCACTAAAAATGAAACTTTGTGTAATCTAACCGCATTCGTAGCCTTTACTTAAATTTCAAATCAAATTAAATCATAATAAACTACAATCATCGACTACAAACACTCGCCCTTTGCGGGGTAATATTCAACAAGTGGCAAGCAACTTAAACATGGCTCTGTTTTCCTATGCAGTTTTTAATTTTATATACAATGTACTTCCTGAAATAGAAAGTGTAAATGAGAATTAAACGTTTCAATAGGGCAGCGCGCGCTCCGCCTCATACATCCACGTATCTCCAAGAAAACTGTCCTAATCTTATAGATTTCAGAATTAAGCCCTGTTGATTATAATATTTGGAGTACATTAGAAGCAATAGTCTATAAGAACACAGCACTTACCATTATAAAAGAACTGAAGCAAAGAATTGTTTACTGCTGGAACCGTTTTGCCTAAAAACACAGAAATATGTTCATTTATTTTTTACTTTTTTTGCTATAATCGATTTAAACCACACAACAATTCTTTAGTGGCCCTTTATACCGTTTCTTGCAGGATACTTTCATATATAGACATTCTAATATACCGAGTGCATCGTTTTTGTAACGGATTTAAATGCATTACTTTGGAAAACGTAACTCCGGCCCTTCCCCCAATATTTTCATTCCAATATTTTTTCTCTCTCTCAGAATATATGGGTCTACAGAATGTTCAAAAATGATTAAAATCGGGTAAATAACAAAAAAAATATATTAATAACCAAACTGGGCTCCAAATAAATTTGACTTGGAAATAACAGCGGGACACGCACGCCCCTACATTTTAAAGAAGCGTATTTCTTGTTTTGATGAATCAGTGATGCCAGATTGGGGTGACTGCCTCCAAAATTGGGGGGTTTTTAAAACATTGGAGGGAAATTTAAGTCGACAATTTTTTTTATTTTTTTTGGGGGGGGGTAAATATTTTGTTCCTGTATCTGTGAATCTTTGTGGCTTTAATTATAATATACCACACACTCTAAAGCAATGTATATGAGAAAAGAAGGAGTGCGAAAGCAATGCGATATGTAAAGGATTGACAGTTTATTTTAAACTTATATATAATATCAGTTTATTTCTAACGATAAAATAAAACTAATTTTAGAGCTGCAACTTGCTTTATTTAACAAATTGGGCTATATTATAATTAATGGAAACGACGTTGTAGTCGAAAAAAACAGCGGCAAAACTGCTTCTTTTATGTGTCAGTTTCTTCTTTTTATTAAATCCAGGAACTAAAGTTATAAGTTATCAACTAAAACCGAATTCAGTGAACCTGCACTTGGAGTCTATAAGCAATGTTTTACATAAACATGAATTATTGCATCTCTAATATTAAGTACGCTCCCAGTTGTAAATAGCACAACTTAAACATGTATTTGTGTAGTGATTTTTTGTATCACGCTTATGCTTATATTAACAAAAAACAGATATTTTTTAGCATAATATGCTACAGTGTATTTTATGAAGCCCTAGATCATGATCCTTTAATTTCCACATTTTTGGGGTTTTTTATCTCAATAACCCGAATTTCGAGTTTTTCAGTGAATTTCGGGGGAACCTGAGGCAGTCATCTAGCAACACTGTGACCAATTTTGACCAATGATGAATCAATTCATTACAGCAGGCCTCAAGATTTTCTTTGATTGCCTCAGATATTCATAAATAAACATGAACAGCTAGCTGTTCACTTCAAAATAATGTTTTTTTTTTTTAATTTTACAGCAACACCTTCCAGAATATTAATAAAGGCGTCTTTGTTACTCGCAATATCCTTGTATTTGAAATTTTATTAAAAGCGGTCGTTTCTTACAATGTTGACGCACAAGCTATATTTACACATAGTGTTTCAAACGGAGTAGGCCAACCTATGAAAATTAATAAAGCTGCAATAAACAAATAGAAGTCTTTCCATGACACAGGGTGTTTTGTTTTAATATTTTTTATACTCTATTTTACATTAATGATTTGAAAATTGTATAGCCTAATAACCTATCGAAATGATTTTCATGGTAAGCAGAGGTTTTTTTAATAAGTATAAAATATGATTTTAATATTACCTTTGCAGATATCAATATCCTCGTAACACCAGCATGCCCATATCTGGCTGCGGTATGGAGAGCCGTGTCGCCATAGCCATTACGCAGGTCCGGGTCAGCCCCTGCTAACAGCAGCTCTCGACATGACTGGTTGTGTCCGTTCTGACAAGACAAATGTAATGGAGCAAAACCCCCCGCGTTAGAAGCTACTAGAGGAGCCCCCGCTGCGCATAGTAGTCGCACCGTCCGACTGTGTCCTTTCCATGAGCATTCGTGTAAAGGGGTGTTGCCATGCTACAAGTAAAAAATAAATATGCTATTAGTACAAATTTTGTAAGGCTTTTCACTTTTTTTAACAAAACTGATCAGACAATGGAACATGGCCTTAGGATTTAAACCTAATTTTCACAAATACATTTTTGTTTTTTAAATATTCAAAAACTTTAAATATATTTTGTACAAATCTCATTACTTTTAAATTTCACTGTTTTATAACATTATATAACCCTCCATATGATCTACAAAAAGAGGTTTTGTTTACTATTTCGTTTCTAAGTCCGGTGTTAAGACCACTTTTGCATGGAAAACTTAGAGTACCGAAAATAACGCAACACTGTCTATTGCGTTGTTTCTTTGAAAGCCCAAGATAATACAACTGGCGCAGATTGGAAGCGAAGCCCAATCCAGATACCGGTACTGCTTTTCGATAGAGTAAACAAGAATCAAGTAACGAGGATGTTAAGATAGCCTTGTAAAAATGTGAACGTTTGCCTAACAGTTACAGCTTAACTAATTGTGATTAGTTCAGTTCAAAGGTTTTTTTTTGAATCTTCTGATATTTTAATAAATTCTAGGAGATTTTATTAAAATATTATATCTTTATATCTCTTAAATCTATTTTACATTGTAGCTATATCCTAACGAAAATTTAATTTAAAAATGTCTATTTTGTGAAATAATGTTGTCCAATAAATACAGGGACGTACACACAGGGTACTTAAATGTAAGAAAACCGGATTTTGCTTAATGATCAAAATTTGGTTAACTAGATGTCAACTTCGTTTTTCTTTTCTTGGCATAGCTTTTCGACAAAGAAGATTTTTTGAATCGTTGAATTTGGTTTTTTCTACTAGAAGATAATCTTGTTTTATCGCATTGATATATTTACATCGTTACTACATCGGACAGAGTTACGATAATTGTGGTTGTAACATTTCAAAAATCTGATCACGATTCACTGTAGTAGCCACTGAACACTGAATTATAATATCTAATAAAAAAAATAAGTTAGCAAACTTGTACGCATGCTATCAAAACCTTGCGTAAGACTGACGAAGCCAAGAAACAAGAACGTATCTCGTACTAGTGCTCGGAAACCCAACGGAAAAAGCCCAAAAGCTTGTTAAGAACTGTCGTTTCCGACAATCACCAGAGTTCATTTATGTTTGTCGACATATACCGGCCCAAAGTCGGAATGTATAATAAAATTAATAAATGTTCGATCTTTCACCGTAACAGATACATTATATTACGGCATCCAATCCTCGACATCATTTGATCCTACTGTAGTACGTGCTATCTGTTCTACCACGCACAAAGTTTAAAGATGGAATTTTTACATGTATCCCGTCAATCCACCCGCCTCACCCCGATCTCCGTTGCCTTCAGTGTGCTTCTTGTGCTACTAGCGTACACACTTCGTCGCCCGAAATTTCGAGGAGTTGTTTTTGTTTTATATTCTATCGGTGACGACGGTATCTGCATAAATCGATAATTTTTATATTGTTCGGATTTGACCTAATTTTGGTAGATTTGTTTCTTGTGATTGAATTGCAACCATTCAATGTAAGTAATATAGTTTTATTTACAGTCTATTTTATTTTTTCTGTTAGATTTTATTTTAGTATGGGAAAATCGAAGAGAGAAAAAAGACGACGTAGCCTTTCTTCAAGTAGCTCTGAGGTCCTGTAGATTCCAAACTACTTGCCAAAAGACTAAAACATCTGGAAAAGGAAGTCAAACGTTACCGTTCAAAAAACGGTGACCGTTCTAGAAATGAAAGAAAAACTCCTAGTGTATCTCCTCCTTCTCGGGCAAGATCACGTTTTCGTGATAGGAGTGCTGAGCCTAGAAAGAGACAATCGCACTCTAGAGCAAACTCAATTGTCTCCAATGTGGGTAGCCTGGCCGTGTAAGCCATGAGCGAATCAATGATTTAGAACCAAACTCTTGTCGAGTTGGGTGACGATGTTTGTGATGTAGGTAATCAGTTGAAAAATTCTTCCAGCCCAGATACAAGGTCTAGGTATAGCACGTGTAGTGCTGTACCAGACAGTCAACATGATGTAGTAGTCCTTCATAATGACTCTGAGGTCCTTGATTCTGGAGGAAGGAAGGAAGATTTTGCAAATCTTTTAAATTTGTATGAAATTCCATCAAATTTAGCCCCCTAAGCTAAACTCAAACTCAGTCCCCTTCTAAGAAAACAAGACCAAAATACAGACCACTCACATGTTAAGGTGCAACGACAGGTGGGAAAAGGATTATGCGTCTTAGGTAAGTGCATTACTCTAATTTTAGAAGATGCGTCAAACAACATTCCCATGGAATTTAAGGTTAAGTTACTTACTAGCTTTTCGGATTCTGCACAAATATTTGCAAATGTTTTTCACCGCGTGTCTGTAACGCGCAAAAATTTGCTAAGCCCATTAATAAATAAAAATGTTTTGATTTAGTCGAGAAAATAAAAACGGCTAAAAGTGTGGAAACCTTAAGTAGACCCAAAGCTCTTATAAATCAGAGGTCTGCGACTAGTCAGGGTATCTTCAAATTTAAACCTTCGTCGCCCGATCCGTCGAGTAGGGGAGATGAGATCATCGAAAGGGCCACCCTTCAAGAACCCACACGGAGCAGGTCGCAGGGAAAGTCAGTGGTTATTCCGCAAAGAACAACGGAGAAGGAAGGATTAAAGGTAAGTGATTTATTATATGCAGGGCGTCTAAAACTGTTTTATAATAAATGGTTAGAGACGACTAGCAACCCAGTTTTATTAGACTGGATACCTTTTATTAGTAAACCTACTCAGCTAGGTACGCCAAAACGTAACAAATACTCTCTTGTCGAGAGACAACAAATACTGACCGAAATTAATGAGCTACAAAAGATTGGAGCAGTTTGCAAGTGCAATCCTCTTCCAAACCAATTTATTTCTACTTTCTTCTTGGTGGATAGACCAGATGGCAGAAAGCGTTTTATTCTTAACCTAAAAAAGTTGAATACTTATGTTTTTGCACCGCATTTTGAAATGGAGGATGTTAGAACGGTGACAAGGTTAATACAGTATGGTTCATTTGCTACTTCAATGGATATAAAAAAAATGCTTATTATTTACTACCTGTACATGAAAAATACTGTAAATATTTAAGATTTTCTTTTGAAGAATCATTATATGAATTCAAGTGTCTTGTTTTTGGCCTAGCTTCAGCTCCGTATACTTTTTCAAAACTTATGAGACCAATTGTTCAAATATTACGGACAAATGGTATATATTGCGTATATTATCTAGATGATTTTTTTATACTAGGTCAATCACGAGAAGAATGCTTAAAAAATACAACATTTACGGTATCTTTATTAACTTTACTAGGATTTCTTATTAACAAAGACAAAACTGTACTTATACCTCATACACGGTGTAAGTTTCTAGGCTTTATTTTTGATCCGCTGTCAATTGAACTGCCATTAGATAAGCGTCAAAGAATTCTGAAGTGGATTAAATATTTTCAGTTGTGTAAAAAATGTAAGATTAAGAAATTCGCCAAGTTTATTGGACTTCTCACATCTAGTTGTCCTGCAGTAAAATATGGGTGGTTATACACCAAAAATTTTGAAAGGGAAAATTTTTTGGCACTAAAATCAAATAATGGGGATTATAATGACTATAAAAAGTATTTTACTGCCCGACTTTAACTGGTGGGAAAGCACTATTATGCCTACTTACAATAACCTAAGAAAAGATAGTTTCTATATAGAAATCAACACAGATGCAAGCCTTTCAGGTTTTGATGCATTTTGTAATGGGAGCACATCCCACGGTTGGTGGGATATTTCAATGAAAGGCAAACACATCAATTATCTGGAACTTCAAGCCATATTTTTAGGCCTTAAAAATTTTGCCAGTAACCTTAAAAATAAAAACATTTTAATTAGAACTGATAATACCACGGCCCTTGCCTATATAAATAGGATAGGCAGTGTAAAACACCAACATTTAAATATTTTAACAAAACAAATATGGCAGTGGTGTGAAAAAAGACACCTATGGATTTTTGCTTCATACATTAAATCTAGCGAAAACTGGCAGGCGGATCAAGCATCGCGTGTTTTACCTCCCGAAACAGAATGGACTTAAACCATAAAATATTTTCAGAAATTACCAACATATTTGGAGTGCCAGAAATTGATTTGTTTACATCCTTTGATGATCATAAATGTGACAAATACATATCTTGGTATAAGGACCCAAGTGCAGAAACTGTGAATGCTTTTACAGTTAACTGGAAAAACGGGGAGGCGTTTAGGCTAAACGGTATTCCAGAAGAGGAGATATTCACAATGTTAAAGCCTTGGCAGACTCAACGATAAAACAATATAATGTGACCTATAAATTATAGTGGGATTTTTGCATGAAAAAGTATATGTCCCCGTTTGATTGCCAAGTTCCTAATATTATTAAATGTTTTCAGGAATTATTAGATTCCTCTAAAAATATATACGGATCGTTTAACTCGCATAGGGCAGCATTATCCCTAGTAGAATCAGAAAATATTGGAGAAAATCTTATTTAAAAAGATTTTTAAAGGGAATATTTAAATTGAGACCACCTCAACCTAAATATGATTCAATTTGGGATCCTGACCAAGACATTTTTAAGAAAAACTTCTGACTCAGATTTAAAATCCCTTTTTACCAAACTAGTTACGCTTTTGTTACTAGCTACAGCTCAACGTTTACAAACTATTAACGTTATAAAATGCTCAAGTATCCACGAACTTGAATCAGGATTTAAGATTTTCGTTCCAGACCTACTAAAAACTTCCAAACCTAATATAAAACATACTTGCTTGTATTTACCCTATTTTAAAGAGGAGTCTAGTTTATGTATAGCTTCATTAATTAAGCAGTATCTATTCATAACCAAAGATTTAAGGCAACCAAACTGTGATAACCTTTTTGTGACTTACTTATAAAAAACCACATGGTCCAGCTTCTAAGCAGACTTTAAGCCATTGGGTTAAAGATACTCTTCCACTAGGCATGCATCTTCCTCAGCAGCTTTAAGAAAAGGATTATCAGTTGATGTAATTAAAAAATCTGCTGGATGGACGCAAAAGTCAAACATATTTGCTAAATTTTACAATAGACTGTTAGTTAAACCAGACAGTTTTTTGAAACTTGGTATCTCCCTTATTTTTAAAAATAGAGGGTTTCGGTTTCGAAATAGCGTGCAAGCAGAATTTTCATAACCCGTTTTGGTTCTTGAGATACAGGGCAGTTTTAAAAATGTTGCATTTCAGGCACCTCTCGTATCCCAGCTATCTGATAATTCAAGCAAATTCAGCTTGGAAGAAAAAAAATCTATAAAGATGTCTTAAAAAAGCGGAAAGTGGATACAGAATGCCCTCAATTCTAAAACAAATGAACTGCTGAATAATTTTTTATCATACACAGTTGTTAACCTATGTGTTTGTTGTGCAATGAAACAATTTCTGTTTTAAGAAAATAAAACATCATGCGGCATTCCTTCAGTAAGCATTTCGCACAAGATGATTTACTTAAGGCCAGTTAAGAAAGGATAAAATTTAAAAACTCATTCCGATTTAGGGAAACACCAACAACTATTCCATGTACAAAGATCAAAGCTAGACAGTGTTGTTAAAGCTAGTTTTATAGTTAGTTCCAAAATAGCGAAAACATCGAAGTCTTTCTCTGACGGAGAGTTTGTCAAAAGGTGCCTAGTAGATGTTGCAGAACTTTTGAGCCCAGAAAAGAAGAAAGAGTTTGAGAAAGTGAGCTTATCGCGACGTACTGTTGTTCGACGTTTAGATATGATGGCTAGTGATTTCAAAAAAACATGACTGATAGATTGGCTGGTTTTCAAGCATTTTTGATTGCTTTGGATGAGAGTATCTATTTATCTGACACAGCCCAGTTAGCTATTTTTATACGAGAGGTAGCTGAAGAATTTTTAGTGATAGAGGAATTACTGGCTTTATGGCCACTACAAGGGACCACTACTGGAAAAGATATTTTTGCAGAGGTGCAAAGTACTTTTGAGCAATATGTTTTGCGGTGGTGTAAATTAGTTTGAGGGTGCACAGGTGGTGCACTTTCAATGGTCGGTTCACGAAATTTTTTTATCGGAATTCTGAAGGAAAAAACAATCGCTATGAATGTGCAAGAATGTGATTTAATAATTCTGCATTGCATTATTCACAAAACTTGTACTCTAAGTCCATTCAACTGAAGAACGTTATGGATGTGGTAGTATGTACCATCAATTTCATTAGATCTCACGTTGTTAACTATTGCCAGTTTAAAGCTTTTGGATAAACTCTCTTCAGAACGCCATGATATGACATACTATTGCGAAGTAATGTGTCTAACCAAAGGTAAAATGCTAAAAAGATTTTAGACCTTAGAAAAAAAATAGCTGATTTTATGAACATGGCTTTGTAAATTGGCATTCCTGAACTTGAAGCCTCAAAAACAAGGACAATTGGTAAATCAACTGTACAGTGATCTTAAAGGTTTTCAAAAC